>CM038009.1:5144791-5199892 GCA_021234005.1 Nephelium lappaceum
TTCAGAATTGCAGTTAAGGATGCTTCGAGACCAGCAATCTCAGCTTTTAGTTTCTTGGCTTGCCCTTGCAGGTTTTGGACATACAACACAGCATCTCCAACTATTGAAGCCTTGTCCATCTGCACAATCATTTGAAATAATTACCACTAAAACATCATTATATTGTCCTGAACACGTATCTTATAGCAGATATCAATAAACTAATTAGCATAACATTTTCTAAATTTGTTGTTCAATAGATAATCTTTGATTGATTGCTTTTTTGTCAAGAAAACTCATCGTGAATACTAATGTTAGTGATCAAATGTGTTAATGTTTTCAATACATACCTTTGTTATGTTGGGAACCAATGCGCGTAACTGATAGAGCTTCTCTTTCATGCGGCCTCTCCTCCTTCGCTCTGAAATCAAAGTTTTCGAACGATCAGTCTTGGTTTTCCTGCCAGTAGTAGCTGTCATCCTGGTTGTAGTACCAGAAGAGTCATGATCTTCATCGTTATCTTCCTCGTCTATTCCCTTCATATCTCCATCTAAAGTACTTGGCATACAGTTGAGTACAAAATTAAGATCAGACACCATTGTGTTGTTTGTATCATTAAAACCAAACATGTCAACTGGAGCTGAACCAAACTGGTTGTCAACAGAAAATCCATTAATGTGATCATTATCTAGACAACCAAGCGTGTCCTCATTTTCTCCTCGAATCAGATCAACAAATTGTTCAAAGTTGCGGTCATCAATGAAATCATGTAGCTGAAAGTCATTAGTCTGCATCAAAAGGTTTCCTGATGCATCCATTGTTTGATTGCTAAACAGCGATTAGAGACAATAGAAGTTGAACATTATTTATATGTGACATGTCAAGTGTGAATGGGATCATAAATCGATGCCTAATGTTTAAAGAGTTGACAAAATAACATAAACATTTGTCATTAGAATTAAATGATTGGTTGTTTCTTGTACGTTACTCTTCCAATTATTATTCTGTTCTTGATTACATTATCACTGACATCGCAGACTCTCATATTAAAATATAAAACTTGTCTCATTCAATTGCTATCAACTCAATTTCTTCAGGTTCTCAACAAAGTAGCCACCCTCTTGTTGAAAAGAAAATGATGGTACTGACTGGATAATTATGTTGTATAGCAATAAAAAAAATGTCATATCACAGCAAACAAAATCGAAACTTGCACGACAATTTGGCACCTTGGCTCATTATTTACTTGTTGATGTTAACAGATCATAGTGAAGTGGTAAAATTAATTAGGATTTATAGTCTGAAAGGAATCAAATTTAGAGTTATGATGTTTGCATATTAATATAATATACGAAGAGTTAGTTCCCTTTTGAATAAACAAGAACAGGTTTACTTGTAAATTCAATTGGTGAAGGCTACAACCAAAATGATAGTGTCTGTAATTCAATCTGTATAAATTGTTAATTATAATAGAAGATATAGATAAAGATATAAGAGATTATTATTATGCAAAATTGGCAAGTGCTTATCAACTGACTCAATAACATTGAAATACTTGAGATAGCATGAATTCTCTCTTGCTATGCAAAGAACCTAGCTACCTAGCTATTTTCAAGGCTTTTGACTAATTTGCTTGACTACTCGAATACATATTTAATCGGAAAAATAGGTATTCAACGAAATTGCAGCACATTGTAGCTGCACGAGTTGTGCATAGGAAGCACCAATTGTGGAAATGGAAATGGCCCCAGTTGTAAAAATTCTAGCTTCAAATTCTTTGTCAACTTCTAGAGCTAGCAATGGCATCTCAATGTTAACAGTACACTTGCATGGACCATCTCAATACATGTCAATTTGGTCATCTGAAAACACACACTCAAGCTTGCATGTGGAGTACTAATACAGTGACACCATTCCCACCTATCTTTATTTCTCTTAAAATGAGTGACAGATTCAAGCAGCAATAGTATCTAAGTCCCACCAATGTGTGGACAATTTTTTCACTTTGTGTTGATTGCTCTCTTCCGTCTACTAAGAGCAGAGTTCCAGACTATCTTATATTTCTATCTCAGGAGATCCGACGGTGTTGCAATTGTTTTTGTAGTGTAAAAAAAAAAATTAAAAAAAAGTACAGACACTCAAATGCAATTAATTTGGTCCTCACTAGATATTAATGGAGATACACATCTTTAGATACATCTTTAATTTACTTAAAACTTGATGAAACCTGCGCCTTCCAGCGATAAAATACATAACAGAGAAATAGCAAGTAGGGGGCGGGCAGCAACGTGAACAATGCGATAATCTGTCTGGTCATAAAGTGTTAACAGCATCAGCTTCGACTCAGATAGCTACCATTTTCAATTGTTTATTATCAGAATCAAGCTTATTGCAAGTGTTTGAATTCATTTGACAATATTAATTAGATGAATGCGTTCCACACAATTCTTCTAAGCAAAACATGCAACTGGGTGAGACCAACACGTGCCCCATTCACTTTTGATTTATTAATTCGTTGGTTTCCACTAATTTCTTCATTGCAATTGTTTTCTATCACGAGAAAAAACAATTTTTGAAAGATGTAAGAGAAATGACAACTTTAATGTTCAACAGTCTTCTTTGGTTATCTTCACTTTGGCTTGGTTGTGTTAGTATATTCTTGATTTAAAAGTTTAAACTGTCGGATAAAGATCCAACCAATTATAAAAAATTCTCTGATACATCCCTCACTTGCTAGATTAATGATATATAAAGCTCTCCAATTGGTAAATTATGCTTAATTGTCCATTTTATCACACTATATAGTATGAAATTGTTGTTAATTCATTAATAACACGTATAGATGTAGAGTTTTACGACATAATATGTATTTTCACTTAAGCTTTTAGCATAATAGTGCATATTTGATCTTAATAACTTATGTCAAGGATCGAGATTGGTGGCTAAAACCTTATGTTTAGTCTTCAATCAAGTCCCCTATAAAACTTTGGGATTTTGTGTTATAAATTTCTTTATTATTATCTATTATTATTATTCTCCACCAAATTTACCCAATAGAATTTGGTTCAAACAATGTGAAATATAAAATTGGGATAAGTGATGGAACAAATCAAAATATAATGAACAACATTCTTGTACAATATAGCACGACAATCCATATATTTTAACAGAAGCAATAGACATGCAGACAGACATTTATTATTGATATGTAGTTGTCCATCCCTTAATAACACCTCACTGAATGAAAGCTACTTTTATACGACTATTATTATGTCTAAATGGATTTCCTGGACAAAGATTGACATAATTAATATAAAAAAAAAATGAAAATGAAAATTATTTGTTTGACGTGGTAGGTTAATTGTAGTTGTCTAGTCGTATTGCAGTACGAAGCGACCTCTCAGTTAGAATGGCTATTTAATTGGTGTTGTTCAATCCTGAACAACTTTCATCTACTTCCTTTTTTCTATTTTTCTATCATTATTTTGTCGTTGAAAGCTCCCTCTATTTTTCTCTGTTCACTCCTTACTTATGGGAGGAAAATTTGTAGTTAGTATCTCAACTTCTAGTACTATACTTGTGATAATAAATAAATAATTCTTACTACGTTGTTATTGACAACTTAACAATTTCATATCTCTTCTTGTATATAAGAGAAGGGTTCACCATTTCACACATGTAAATTCCTTTTACATGAGTCAAAAATTCACTTTTATCCAAAAGAAACAATGAAAAAATTCGTTTTTACCCACATTTTTATAAAAAAATTGTTTTTAACCTCTCAAACCAAACTATTTTTATTCTGTACCCAATTTTATCAAACTACCTTTAAATCAAATATAAAAAACACGGTACATTAAACCCATTATAGAATTTTATAGTATTAGGTTTTATGTATCGTATTTTATAGCCCTACTGGGTTTATGATTCAATAAAATCCGGTCATCGTCTTCCACATTATATCTCATCGAAAATCTTCATTTTAAAATAAAAATCAACCAAATCTAACTCTAAATATCAATATCCAAAACATGAAAAAAAAAAAAAAAATCGAAAAATCACAAAAAACAAACTCAAAAAATCACAACAAAACTCAAACAATCAACAAAGGAAATCAAAGATCACATACTATGAGTAAAGGAGGAAGAGAACAACGTAACAAAACAATTTGGATAAAATGGGCATATGGTGCAGTTAATTTGTTTGAGAGGCTGAAACAAATATTTTTAAAAATGTGGTTAAAAACGAATTTTGATATTCTTATATTGACATTTTTTGTATTTTCACACATTATGGAGGAATAGGTGATCTGATTCTTTTAGTATCATGAAATAGACAAATTACAATAAGGTTATCAACTATTAGATAGAGTTATTATTATTTTCCCTTTTAACATTAATGAATCGTCATTTTCTCCCTTATAGATTCAAAAAATATCATTTTACCTTTTTTTTTTCTTCAATTAATATTATTTTAGGGAGTTTTTTGACCATTTTAAAATCATCAAGGGGAAAATAATAATTCATTAATCGTCAGAGGGGAAATTATAATAACTCTATTAGATATAATTAGAAGAAAACTATTGATTTATTTGTATACATGCTTTTATTACATTGGCTACCATGAAAATAATAGTTTTGTTAACAACTCAAATGTAAAATGGTCTTTTACATGTGAAAAATAAATTAAAAAAATTGGTATACCCAATCATAACATACCACATCACATTAAAATATGCAAAATAACTTAAATAATTAAATGATTATATTTAAATAAAAATGAAAAATAATAGAGGTGGTTTCGTTCGTGGTAAAGTTTCACCAAGCCTTCATTAGTGGATCTTCTCAAACAGGCGAAGGAGATCATCGATCTCCTTCTAGGCATGGGCAAAAATCAACCTCCATTAACAATAGAGATTTCATTTTTTTAATATTTTGATTGCTTTCAAAAAATTGTTAATAAATATAGTTTTGTTTTAATTATTTAAGATGGGGGATTCGTGTCATTTCACTCATAATGAATATATGGACTGTTAATTTTGACAAAACCAACTATCCATAGGCTATTTATGTGTAATTATGAATTAAATCATATTTTCCGTGCAATAATGTCTAATAGCAAGGTACCTTATTATAATATGGCCTTACTAAACAAGAATGGATTCATTAACTCACAGGTTGAACATTTGGAGAAAATATTAAGTGCACCGATTGCACTACCACACAATGCACCTAACCACTGAAAATGTAACGTGGTAAAAAAAAAATCTTTCATAAAAACTATTTCATAATTGATGTGGTGACACGAACTAATGAAAAAAGTAAGAGAAAAGGAAATGATACTATTTTATTAGTCCATCTCACTATACCGATTGTGAGATAGATTCATGAAAAAAATTTTCTATGATAAAAAGCACATGTGATACTTTGATGTAAAAAGTTGAGTACACCTCATAATAGTGCACCCAGTGCATACTACACTCGGTATACTATGACTTTCACAAACATTTGAGACTTAGTTTGATGTGATAGTAAATTTTTTCACCCTTTTTGCAGGGTCTTAAACAATCCTAAGTTTAACGTGCCTTCTTCCAATCCAATTCAATTGAGATCACTAGCCTAGAATAAGCGGGGTACATAGGGAAAAAAATAGCTTTCTTAATAATTGATTGTAACTATTCTTTTTTTATTATTGACAAATATAGTTTACTTGATATATTTTCCAAAGAATACTACTCATTGATCTCATTATATAGATTAAATCATTTAATGGTAATAATTTTTAAACTTCTTTCAGTAAGCATAAGTCGATAGTCCATACCAACTTAAAAAATGTAATTATAGTAGAACAACAATTCCAACATGTATGCACATATATATATATAAGGCTCAAAAGGATAATATAATTAGTCAATCAAGAAACATGATATCTTTGGCTTTTAGGGTTCAATTGAAGTACAAAAATTGCGGGTGCATACATGTATATACATATATATAAATATAGTTTCGAAAAAAAAAACATTTATTGAAAGGTAAAACGTGAAGCAATGGTGAAGACGATATCCGATGAGCCCAAGTGAAAAACTGCTTTATGCGTACCTTTTTAGACATGGTCCAAGACGTCTGAAGAAATTGTCAACCATGTGTGGAATGTGGGCCCATTCCTGAACGGGACAGCCCAAAACCATTGCGCGATACGTGATCGCTAATCTCCAAACACTTCTAAATTAATTAAGATAAACTCTGACCGACCGGGTAAACCACTAACAAATTGCCACGTGTTGCGATTGGTAAACACAATCAGACGTCAACAAACGGGGTGGTGGGTCCCATGCTCCATCAGCATATTCTCAGATCTTATCCAATCCCAATTTCACTATTTTGTTTGTAATAAAAAACGATTTTTTTGTCCGTAAAAGCCAAACCCTACGAGGACGCAAACCACTGTTTATTCAAATCCGGCGGTACAGTTGTTTTTTGCCACACTCCACGCGTTTCCACCGCACGTGCCGTTCACCTTCCAGTGCTCATCCGGCAAATCGCAAATTCCAGTTTTCGTTGTTGCTCTTGCTATTCTTATTTGAAGATAAAAAATCAAGTCAATGATAGTATGCAATATCTAATGACAGTAATTTCAATCTTTAATTACTAATTACAATTCACTACAATTCTATAACAGCTGGTTTTCATTTTCAATTAATATTTAAAATTAACTACACTTTTACTTAATGATGTTATCGTTTCAAAATATGATTTGAATTTTTGAATATAATTCATTCATATAATTTTAGAATTGATCAATTTTTTATTTATAATTTTTTTGGAACAATTTTTCATCTATGATTTCTTAAAATCTTTAATCTTTTAAGCTAAAATCTTCAAAATCATTCGATAAGAACTAAGAAGAATCATCAAATGTATTTCATAATATCTAACTTAATTTTTAAAATATTTAAATTTATCAATATATATAATAAATTCTCTAAATATATACATGTTGAAAATTACAAAAGTCTATCCAAAATGAATAATTGAGCCTTAGAATTTAGATAAGATTTTATTCAGTATACATAATTGAATATCCAATATCCACTATTTAATTTCAAATTTGATAGTGGATAATGATGATCAACTGTCATAGCAGTTGACATCAATTATAACTGCTCTTATAATTTATGGCAAAAAGATACATATATTTATTAAAAACATAAATGGGGATGCTAGATAGAAGGTTGAAGACTTCTTCTTCTTCTTTTTCTCATTAAATAAATAAAAATACAATTAATTTTTTCTAACCTCTTACATTATGATTAAGTTTAATTTCTTTTATTGTGATTGCTTATCAGAGTTCTCTTGATCCTATTGCATTTGAAAGGTATGTATTTCAACATCTTTGCAATTTAATCATTATTATTGTTGCAATATATTATATTGAGATCATACTGTTTATTTAGAAAGTAAAAATAATTCATCAATACACTTTAAGAGCACATATTAAACATGCAAAAGTGAAGTAAGAAAAATTATAATTATTTATTTAATACATTAATAAATTCAACACATAAATTTAAATAATTTAAAAAAATTATAATAAGTATGATATAAAAATCCCTTAAAAAAAAGTATGATATAAAAATATGCATTTGCATTTGTATTTTGCATAAGCTTTTGATAACCTGAGCGTGCATAACGGAGCTGTATTGTCGCAGGTGGGACTGGGAACCCCGTTCTTATCAAACATTATATGATCCCCAACTAACCTTACCGTTAAAGTCGGTTATAGCAAACCAACATGTCCTAGATTCTACTTTCAATGTACAAACTCTTAGGAGACGTTGATTTCCCGCCACCTACAATAAAAGAAAACTCAGCTTTTAACTCTCCACTTGCCAACTCGGCTGTAACTCACTGTCTGTGCCTCGTTGACTCAGCTTCGACACAGCAACATTTTCGGGCGCGTACAACGCCCAAAATGGCAGGGGGAAAAAACCCATTTAAAGATAGGATTTGTTGTCATTTATGGTAGTAGAAAATATTGGTTTTTTTTTAAGTTGATATTTTGTATAGCTGTGTGAGATTAATTATCGGGCAAGCTGTGGCCTTGCGTGTATCTGAGTCAGCTCGTTAATCTTACAAAAAAAAAAAAATCATATAAATACTTGTTGTTTTTTTTTTTTTTGCTTCTAACAATGCTTCATTGTTTTAGCTACACCATTTCTCATGTGGGTTTGGTTTCTTTTCTTCTTTTTGCTTTTGGTTGGATTTGTTGTTGGTTATTGGAGTAGTTTTCTGTTTTTTTTTTTTTTTTTTTTTGGTTTCATGTTTTTGTGTTCCAGATTGTGGAGGAAGAGAGAGGGAAAAAGTTGTGAATTTGAAGAGATGGGGTCGGTTCATGAGTCGGAGAATGTTAATTTTGATGAAGAAACTGTGTCTTTGATGGAACTTGGATCTGGGTATTATGGGTAGGTTTTTCATTTTTTTAAAACTTGGATTGGGTTATTTTTTATTTTTTATTTTTTGTAAGTTTAGATTTTGTGGGTTGTTATGGGTTTGTGAAATGTTTTTTAATAATGTTGAATTTGGTATGTGAGATAGGTGCTCACACTATAGGAGGAGATGCAGGATTAGAGCACCTTGTTGTGGTGAAATCTATGATTGCAGGCATTGCCACAATGAAGTCAAGGTATAGATAATCGAATTCAGTTTATTAAATTACCTTGTCTACACAGATGTTTCCTTTCTTTGATACTAATTGTTTTTCGTTTTTCATTTTGTATGGACAGAATTCACTGGAAACCAATCCTATTGATCGACATGATATCCCGCGCCATGAAATCCAAAAGGTCTGCATATTTTTTTAGCTTAAATTTGTTCTCAATTCATGTTTAGTATTCCTGATTGGCATTTGATGCAACAGCTGTTGGGATCATGATTCATATTACTGCTTTGCTTGGCAATTTTTCTAGTTCATGGAGATACAAAAACAATGACGTGGTGTTGGTGGCTATGTATATGGTTGTCAAAATGAGTCTTTTTTCTTCTTTTTTGTGATTTTTGCCCTTCTCCCCACTTTTCACCTTCTTTGCATCTCAATTTGTGATTTGTGAGAATCTTGGGCTCTCTTTGTGAAGACAAAGATATTTGGGAAAAGGTTACATGATAAACTCTTTGCATCTCAATTGTGATTTGTGAGAATCTTGGGCTCTCTTTGTGAAGACAAAGATATTTGGAAAAGGTTACATGATAAACTCTGGACCAGTTGAGAATAAGACAAATTTTGAAAAAGTCTTAGCAGTTACAAGTTGTCCATTCTTTTGTACTTTGGTTAAACCAAATTGATGTTAGTGTATCATGTCTTGAATGGTAATGACCAACTGTTCTTGAGCAAGTCAATCAATCATTTTTTGGGGGGATAAGATTTAATTGATTTAATGTTGTACAAATTTTTTTCTGGCTTTGTTACAGGTTTCTAATTATATTTTTGCTTTTTTTTTTTAATGACTCTCAGGTCATCTGCTCCTTTTGTGACACAGAACAAGATGTAAGTCTGTTAAACATGAAATTATAATAGATCAGTTTATAATTTAGAGAGAAGTATTTTCAAAAAGTAAACTACATCTGAGATTTTACATGCTTGTATTGTGATGTGTATCAGGTCCAACAGAATTGTATAAACTGTGGAGTTTGCATGGGGAAGTACTTCTGCGCAAAATGCAAATTCTTTGATGATGATGTGAGTTTCAAGCTATGTACTAACTAGTTTTCTCATAACTCCCTGTTCGCTACCTTTTTGTACTGATGTACTAAACTGGTAACTGATTTCAGGTATCAAAAAATCAATATCATTGTGATGAATGTGGAATCTGCAGGTGAGATTCTCAGCCTAATGCTACATTCTTCAGCTTTAATCTGCTAATAGGAATTAATAACAACCCTCTTAGAATTTCTCATGGTTATCGATTCTTCCAGATAATGCCTAGATAAAAACCTGTTCTTCGGTTCTACAAATTTTTTATGATTATATTCATCACTAAGTTAGGCTATCAAATTGCATTTCAACTTGATATTCAATGCAACTCATCCCCCTTGTGACTTGTTTTACAGAACTGGAGGGAAAGAGAATTTCTTTCACTGTAAATCATGTGGTAAGTGAAATAAGCCTATTCCTTGGTTGGACATGGTCCAATAATATTTTCCTTTTTCTCCTTTCTCAATGATTCTTGAATTAAGTTTCAAGATTTTTGCTATTTGTGCTTCAGGATGTTGCTATTCGAAGCTAATGAAAGATGCACATCGTTGTGTAGAAAGAGCAATGCACCACAATTGCCCGATTTGCTTTGAGGTAAGTCAAAGCATCCACTCGAATTCAATTCTCAAGTAAAGTGTTGGTAGAAACAGTAGTCCATTTTCACTGACATAATTTCTTCAATTCCAATATGCAGTTTCTGTTTGACACTATGAAAGATATCACTGTCTTACATTGTGGACACACTATTCATTTGGGATGTTTGAAAGAAATGGAGATGCATTACCGGTAAGCATTATTAATCTTGCTCCTTTTCTGATTACTAATAACTATGCGATGCAATTGATTGCACGTTCATATTGAATCCATTTCTGAAGTTGCTGTCTGTTGCCAAGGTCTCACAAGCTTGTAATCTTGCAGTTACTCATGTCCTGTTTGCTCCAAGTCCATATGTGACATGTCCAAATTGTGGTCAAGGATCGATCAAGAGGTACTTAAACGGTTTATATTTCTTATCAAAAGGAAAATCTGTCTTTGTATCTTCTTAACCTGCTTCACGCCCTAACATTCATTGTGTAAATTCTGCTCCAGATTGCATCAACTCCGATGCCTGAAATGTACCAAAACAAGAGGGTAAGTCACTTATGCATAATGCATTATTCTTGATCAACCATTCTGACCAAATCATAAAATACCTTTCTAGCTCTGCTTACTTTGTTTTCAGGTATGGATTCTTTGCAACGATTGTGGGGCAAACTCCCAAGTTCAGTTCCACATTATAGCTCACAAATGCCTCAGCTGCAAGTCCTACAATACGAGACAGACACGAGGAGACCATGCTACTTCGTGCTCATCTGGGATGGCTGCTGAGATGGTGCAATGACTGCAGGTTAACAAAAGCTTTCAAATTGATCAACCATTCTTTACATGATTGGCACAAAACTAACGAACCTAAACTGCGGTGGATAAACAACTTCCATGAGTCAAGAAATCAGAATTTCTGCTTCCATCTATAGTTAGTCTTTTTCAAAGGTATCTTTGTATGTACACATGGTTAATCGAGAAAAATGAAGCAGTGCAAGTACAACTTGTGATCATAGAGTAATTGAATCCAAGAATATTTTGTTACTGTCAAATTCATTCAATTCTTTTCTTCTTTCATTATTGTTTCAAGTGTTTGAAAATTTTGTTGAACATATTGAACATAATTACAAATGAAAAGAGCAGTACATCTGATAATCAAAAGTGCTGAAAACAAGGAATAGACACTAATCAAACAGAAGAACAAAACATAAGATGATGAAAATCTGTCAAAACATCACTCAATAGGGTATTCTTGGTTATAGTGAGTCTTCATTCAACTTGGTAATATCCCAAGTTACCTATGTTCAAGTCAACTGCACTCAAACTAGAATTTTATTATTATTATTCTTTTTTTTTTTACACTGACGTTTTTCGGATTAAATGACTGTCGAAACCTATCGAGATAGATCACTGATAATACAGTCCAGATGATTACTCCACAACCAGATCACTAATAACATGGTTCAGATGATTACTTCTACAACCGAGGAGAAGGCAATTTCTATCAAGAGCGGACTCACAACTCACACCTTATAATTTAAAGGATAAGGGTAAGACTTGAACCTTTGACCTCTGAAGGGCAAAATGAATATTTAACCACTCGTACTAAAAGGTAGTGTGTGGAAGTGGTATTTTCTAAAAATATGAGAATATGTTAAATATGAGCATAAAAAACTGCTCTAGAATACAAGAAATTGATTGGTTTATAGGAAGAATTGAGATTATCAGACACAATCTCTTGTTCCACGTAAATTTTCATTCAATCCAGTAACCATGTTGGTGTTTATGTATTAGTGTTTGACTGGGCTTTGAGATTGGACTCTACTCAAATAATTTAGGCTTGAGCCCATTTGGTTAGCTAAGGCATAATCGAACAATGTATTCTTTGCATGTTATGGACTACGTTTTTTTTTTTAACAATAATGCACAGATATCTGCAAAATGAGTTAGAAAGTTTGTTTTGATTTTGTTAATTTACCACTAGTTTCTAAAATATGAAATACAGTAGTATGAATGTATTTATTAATACTTGTGAATTAATAATGAACAGAAAGCAAGCTTTGAACTGATTGATGGAGGAACCCAGTATACACGAGCCTCTAACAAAAGCATCTTTAATTTCAAAGTGATTGATATCTGATAAAATCTAGGAACACACTAAGGCTATGATTGATACAATCAATAAACTCTCAAAAGTAACAATCTCACCAAAAACTAAATTTGATTCTTAACTTTTTTAGTTAAGAATCTACTAATATTAACATTTTTAGTTTATTTTCTTAACTTTCTTATTTAGGTTTATGTAACCTATGGCTACAACCTTAGAGACTAGGGTAAAGGTTAAGCAATATTTGTAACTTTTTAAATTTAAATGAAAATGAAACTTCTATTCTTTGAAGAGGTAAGAAATTAAGTGTATGTTCAAATTTGATTTTATTCGTTTTTGTTGTTTTGCTTTTTCAAATTGATAATGAGACACTACAAGACTATATTATAGGGTTCTACTGTTTTGTTTTTTCAAATTGATAATAAGACACTAAAAGACTACATTATAGATTTCTTACGAAGAAAACCTTAGGTGCACCAGCTGAGTGGTGCACTTGACCACTCACTAAGTCACAAGTTTATACAAAATATATGTGTCAGCTCTTTTTCCATAATTTTTTTTGTTCAAGTATCTTTTTTTTTTTTTATTTCTCTCATTTAAAAGCTAACACATGTATTACGTATCAACATATGAATGGTCAGAAGCACTCAACGCACTCAAAATTTGCTCTCTTTCATGACACATTGAAATTTTCACATTTTATTTTTTGTATACAAACTCTCATACTAAATAAAAATGGAGTGTATAATTACTTAATAAAGAATTAAGAACGGAGTGAGAAAGGGAGGGAGGGAGGGACTATTAAGGACCATGGGCCATTCCCTCACTTCTTTTTTTTTTTTTTTTTTTTTTTTTGTGTGTGTATAGTTTTCTTTAATAGAAAAGAAAATAGAATCTAGCTTTAAATTTTGCAATTTTTACACTTTAACCCATTTTATATTCTTTTTATTATGAGTAATTCCTCCAAATAAAAATTTATGAGTTGGTCACTAGCAATAAATGTGTTGCTTTCTATTCAAATTTGCAACGTTACATGTCGACAAACTCAGGGGAAAAAAGGCGTAATACTTGATTTTTGATGTTTCTAATTCCAGAAGCTACTGAAGGTAGTGAAGAAACTTAGAGATGTTTCTAATTCTAAAAGCTTTTCCCTCGTGTTCGCATTTTGAACATGGAGTTGGCTTGTGATAATGAAAAAATTATAGGTTGACAAATTTGATACGAAACTCTGCATTAATGTGGGTTAAGAAAGTGAACCAATGTAGGAGGGACAGAAGCTGCAAAGCACAAAACCCAAGAGGCCAAAACAGACACACATGACACAACGCTCGCACCTCGAACTTGTTACGTGACAACATACCAACACATTGCATAATACATACCGTGTGATGCTGCAACCCTGCTTATCTTAATTATTACTTCTCTGTTAGAACCCGACTGGCTGCCCCACGATTATGCTCCTCCTCCCCAAAAATGGTCATTTAGTTATCATTAAAAATAATTATTAAATTGGTTCCAATCTGAAATATTCAAGATGTAAGAATTGACTTACGTGAACAATTTTTTTTTTGTTTTCCCAAAACCAAAACTCGTGACACCAAGTCAGATAACCATCAAGGTTGGATTGCCTACACTCTACTAAGACAACCCAACTCCTCTACAAAAGTCTTAAAGCAACCACAAGTGAGACTCGTAATAAAGTGGTCCTTTACAAAAAATTAAGTTCTCTGCCTGTGTATATAGGAGCTATCCGCTAGATTTAACAAAATGCTGATCACAAGATGACTACAAAAACATCTTTGATCACATTCGCTGTAATCCCCACCAGTTCATGTACCAGAGCTGAGATGTTGAAAATAAATATAATTTTATGTTCTGTAATGGGCCACTGCAATCCCAGTATCACTGGGAAGCACCACACCTACACCAGATAATTTATCTTAACTATCAAACAACATATAAACAAAATTTATTTCCTCAAACGTTTTGTAATTTATCTTTAACAACATAAATTTATGCCACAACCATGAAACCATCATCATGAGATTCTGTTGTCTACCTTAAAAATTATCACAATTCCTTGTCATCATCAACTTGGGCCTTTGTTGCTGCTTTCTCTGATTCTTCCACAGCAAACGTTTTAAGCAATTCAACGTTTCTTGGCCCTATTCATTTGATCAGTACGGATAAAATAAGACTAGATGATTTGGCCAAGGATATTCCACGGATTTATTCATCAAAAGCATTTCATCACAACGATTAGTACAAAACTACTGTAAAGTCCTATGTACAAGTCCCTTATGAAAAACTTGTGATTACAGTGAAAACTTTAAATATAAGTTCATGCACAGATATGTAAATGGCATGAAAAACTTTCAGGTGACATGGTCCCTTCCTATTAAACTTTCTCATAAATGAGGCAGGTATAACGCTAATAAGAACAGAAAGATTTCTATACACAGAAGATTCTGCATCCAAGTCTAATGTTTTGTATGCTAGCAAGGGCCTATGGCATAAGTATTATGCAAGGAGTCAAAGATGGTAACTGAATCTTCATAGCCTTTTAGAAGCAGGGAGAGTAAAGGTAGCCAGAGCTTTTGGATGGAAGTACAAGGTGTCGATAGATTAGCAAGATTAGAAGTACTTCCCACTTACTATTTTAAACAGTATTAAGTTCTGGAAAATCACACATCAAGCTGCAAACAGGAGATTTCATACCATAACATGTCTTTTTCTCTCTTTACCTCTTCAAAATTGCATTAATTGTTCCTATTCACCAACATTGTTCTAATTAAATTATACTAACCATCCATTTCAGGTAATCATTTCAAGAAATTTTTTCTCACGGTTGCTAGCTCACAACAGTAACAGTTTTAGTGGCTTATGCCAAAGAAATCAGAACTTGGCTTAAACACCAGTTGACATTGGTTTGCCATTGTAATGCAGAAGCAGTTTCAAGCACGGAGAAAACTAACATATACTATACATTGAAATTCATATGGATAAGCCAGCTGACAGTTTCCTAAATCCAACCCCCACCACGGCACCACTAAAAGGTTGCCCCAAGATGGACACACCACAAGTGTTTAGTCATCTCGATAAAAATTATTACAAAAATAACGTCTATTCACTTTAATGCAAAATACCATCAGTAGCTACCCCATATCACCATATCTGCACCATTTTCTGGGACAGACCTCACGCAGATGAGTAACATATTCCGACCCATGAAACAAATGATTTAGGCCATCATATGAGCAACGTGTTATCAGCAGCACTGATAGGATAACAAAGTGCACATATGATGGCCTACACCGTCCATTTCCATGGTCAGCCAATTTTGCACATGAATTTACTTGTTACTGTTGTTAGTATGTTTATTTTCAAAGTAAGCAGTGGTCTTCGTCTCAAAGCAGTGTAGGATGTAAGGCTTAGCTGATGAAACTTTTCTACTCAGTACTTGGGTTTCTTTCAGTGCCCAAACAATAGAGCTTAAATTCTAGCTTGTAGTTCTATTAAACCTATACTAAACATTTAAGCAGTTGTGACGCTTTTAGAAGAAGGTCCTGAGACTTAAGGTGTTATTCCAAGGAAGGTCAACAAGATCACCTTATCTGCCGATGTAAGGTTGCCTTAACTTCACAAAAACCTTCGTCTTTTCAATAGCAACAAGAGAACTCTCCTGGGTTTTGTTTTAGCTACCTTGAGAGGTTAAAAGACTCTTTGCTTTAATTTTCTTGAGTCAGATTACTTTCCTCTTTCTAATACAATTAATTTTTTAATACAACTCGATTACTAAGACCATAAGCATTTCATCTTTAATCCAAGGCTACACTCCTTTTACAGAGGCTCAGATGCATGTAAATGGAAGAAATTGATCAAGCACCTGGAAAGGTGCCAGGCCCAAGCTCTCCGATGAGTCAATGCAATGCTGCAAATGATGCAAAGCCTCCGCCCTTCTGCTACATTCTCTATATAAAATGTTGAACCAGCTGCAAATCAATAGATATCACCCATCTTCAATCCCTTTACGGCTAGATCATCTTCGTAGATGGATCCCAAAACCCAAAAACCAAAAAAGAACAAAAAGTGTGGCAAATTCTGGTCAGGCAGCTGAGATTCAGACTCAAGTCTAGCAAATAAATGCAGACACCCAAAATTCAAGTTCACAACCAAAATTAAAACTGTTGGAGAAATCTAGCAGAGATCCTTCAGACAAGCATGTAGACTGAGATCCTCTCTCTTAACAGAATGGTTAATGCAGATCAAACTCCATTGGATTACCAAAGTTAATAACTGCAAAATAATTGTTTAACAGAAATGAATTTGATCCATTTAAGCACAGAAAAAGGGAAAAATGTCATAGAAAGCATTTATGTGAATACAAAGCATTAACAGTTTTAAAACCATAACTTAGAAAAAAAAAAACTACAGTACCTCCACACATGCAAGCAAAGTACAAAATACAATTATAGGATACATAATTAATGCCCCCTTTCAAACCCTATGCGAGATCTACCAGAACCTCCAGTATCATCTCGAAGTGAAGATCCAGCACTAGCTCTCATGGTCCCTCCAGAACCAATTTTGTCCATTGTTTTCTTACCCTTCTTGACCTCTGTCAAGAACTGATCCAGACCAAATGGATCAGCTTCTTCAGCCTCCTTCTCAAACTCAAGTGGTCTGTCTCTTGGACCAGACCTCTCAGAACTACCAGCAAATCCCTTATCAGGCTTGAAGCGATCAGTCTTCATAATTTTGTCCAATTGTTCATCAGCGTTTCCATACATGTCAGAATCAGCATCTTTCTTGGGCCTATACAGAGTTGAAAGGGTGGGCTGAGCAGTGAACAGTCCCTTGTCATAAACATTGTACTGATCATCCATGGCGAAGCCTGAATCCATTCCTTTCTCCTGGTTGAACAGTCTCTGGTCATACATAACCTCACCCCCTCTTGCTGCTCCGGTTGAAGCCATGCCAAGAGCAACTTTCTCACTAACATCACGATCTCTGTCTCTTGTAATCTTACTCTTCTTTCCCATAGCAGCATCCTTGGCCTCCAACCTTCTCTCCCTCTCCCTCTCTCGACGTCTTTCTTCACGAATTTTCTCCCTTTGTAGTCGCTCTTCCCTTTCCTCCCTTGATTCCTTTGGCATATCCTTCTCTTTTTCTCTCACACGCTCATAGTCCCCTCTTGTATCGTCAATATTCATTGCACTCTTCTCAGATGGGATTGGCATGGATGCTGGGGGAGCTGCCACATTCCTCTCAGCACGCGCTTCTGAGCTAAAGCACGCAGTTCCTGCTCTTTCCTTTCCTTCTCCTTCATAACCATCTCTTTCTGTACCTTTGATCTCATTGCAACGGCTTCTCGAGCCTTTTGCTCAGCAACATAGAGAGCCTCTGACAGCTTAGCAAAGTTGTCATTAATCTGAACTTCTTGCAGACCTCTTCCATCAGCAGCAAGACGCTTGTCCCAGGGGAATCGTATAACCCTTTGGATTTTTCCAATTCGATATACAAGGAGGTATTTTCCAATCCTGCTGATCTTTCACAGTCACAGGTCGAGGCGGGGGAATGCATGACTGGTACAGGTGGAGAACCAGAAGCCTTTGGAACCCTCTTGTGCTTAAACTTTGGTGGCTCAAGTGGGTCCACAGGCTTCTCTACCATTCTAATAATCCTCTCCTTAGCACCAGAATTAAAGGCTGCCGATTGCTGTGACGGCTTATATTTAACATACTTCGAGTCTGAAGACTGTTGAGGCACATTCTTCGGCTGCGCTGCCTCAACTTCACATTCACAATCTTCTCAAGTGCAGCTTTCGTTTCCTGCATAGTTTCATCAATCACCCTCTGCCTCTCCTCCTCCTCATCATCTTCTTCCCGCTCATCATTCATCAAAATCTTCGGAATAAGATCCTTATGTTGCGAGTAAACAATCTTCTTCGCATTCTCATTCTGCCTCACATCGCATCATAAGCAACATTGCCATGAGCATCAACAGTCACAGGTAAAATCTTGGATCCGGGCTTAGCAGATCTATTCCTACCCTGTCAAGAGGGTACTGAGCTAAATGAATCTCCGGAAACGCACCCCCATCACCAAAATCCTCAATCTTCCGTGGAACAAACCTTGCCGCTTCAAATAAGGAGGAACAGGCTTATGCGTAACCTCAACGGATTGCTCCGCCTCAGACGAGAACTATAGCGGTTCTTAAACCATGGATCACTAGAATGATCATATAGGGCAGGGATTGTTTTGCTTTAAACAGGAGGCCAAGATGTCCTTCAACATCGCCATGATTCAAAAAAAACACCAAAACGAACACACAACTTTATATTCCACACCTGCACCAAGAAACCCAACACCAACCAAACATTTATTAACAGATTTAAACAAACCCCACCTACATACGTACACAGCTAGCTACAAGCCAATTTAAATCAAAACAACAATAAAACCAAAGGCAGAGTTTCAAAATCTGAAAACTGAAAGGAAAACGAAAAAACTTAGAAACAGAAATTATGCAAAACGCATCAGAATCTATTTGCATCCAATCTAATTCCAAAGAAAAAAAAAAATCTTTTATACTTGGATTTAGATAAATAAAGCAGGTTCTCACGTTCTGTTAATACAAAATCATTCACAAAAACACCCAGATGCCAAATATCGTTGTACACGATCAGGAAATTAACCAATTAATTTCTGACAGCTTTCACAAACAACAATCAGAAATTAACCATTAATACAATCGTTTATCCTTTGAAGCAGAGAACACAAGGCACATTCTGTAATACAAACAAATCACTGCTTTACACGCTACACATATCTCTTCATTCATTCAATCAATCAAAATCTCATTTACCCCAACAAAAACACAAACACCCGGATGCCAATATCGTAGAACTCATCAATACCAAAACTTAAAATACCTTTTTCGTTTTTTTCCAACTTTAGGCTTTGTCTTCACTTTTCACTGCAACTTGCTGAGAAACAAAAAGGAAATTAAAACATAAGAACATGAGAACATAAGACAAGTAAATCTAATAGTAAAATACAACAACCTTAATGCAAAAGCGTACAAGAGAAGCGCGAGGGAGAGCTGTCCACTAGGTCTTGGGTGCTCACAAAAGGGGAGAAACGAGAATGAGTGAGAGAGGGAAGAGAAGAGAAGAGAGAGAGAGAGGCCTCACGGCAAGTTAGGGTGTATTTGTTATTTATCGACCGGCTTTCCGGTCGGGTCGGGCAAAAAACTTTCCCCCGCCCCAAAGTCAGTTTTTTTCCTGCTCCAAACCCAACCCAAACCAACAAGATTTTTTCGAGTTTGGGATCGGATATTTTTATCATCTCTATGTCTACACCGCACATTACATCAAATTTATATTTCCTACTAAAATAATCGTACTTTTCCTAAGAAACAAAAATTCTTGGGAAAATAGAACTCTAATACTTAAGGGAATAAAACTTAATGGAAATATCTAATTAATAAAATGAAATACATCAAATATAATAAGAACTAAATAAAATAAGTCTTCTAGGAAACATAATCCAGAATCTTGATACTTAAAGGAGATAAATTCCTAGAAGAAATGATTAATTCCTTTAAGAAAATAGATTTCCTAGAAGGAAATAATTCTCAATTAATAAAAAGAAAACAAATAGGCAATAACAAAAATAAATCCTAAATTAAACTTATAAAACCAAAATCCTAAATTAAAATCAATTCCTAAATTAGACTGTCGTTGGACCCTTCTTTGAGTCGCACCGATCAACGGAGATGCTCATCAAAATGTCTCGGTATTTTGTCCCAAATAAAAAGTGGCATCATGATCTAAAGGCTTAGGTACCTCCATTTCAAAACGATTTCTATGATAAAACAGTAAACTTAATTGTTATTTAAATATATGACATAATCAACTAAATTATAATGTGCTAAGGTTCGGTACAACATTAGAGTTAATTATTTATTTTATAAGATTTAGAGCGAGCTATCAACCTAGTTGGGATGCTTCTGCTTATTTAGTGTTTTGTCCTTTTTTTTTCTTTTTGAAGCAAAAAATAAATAAATAAATACATTAATGTAGTCTTAACTTCTTTTCGCTTACAATGAATGCATGAAAACGATTCTTATATTCTACGCTTATAACTTTATGGCATTGTCACATGGCACAACTAAAATATACAGACAGAAAGTAAGAAAGAAATGCCACACACCCAACATTAAGAATCAAACATGATACCAACAAGAGATGGGGAGAGAACTCGGACGCAAGTTTAATTTACAATGATTTCACTCTAGTGTCTACAAGTCATGCTAAGGTGTGAGTTGAAGGCACTAAGTTAAGCCACAGAAAACCCGCAGTGAGGCATTAAAAATTTGAAGAGCTTAAAGACGCATACGGACACAGAGATTTCATCATAGTTTCAACGGGGCATTTTCGAGTTATGCTAGAGGCCTTAAATCGAGGCACAGGAATCCAGCAGAATGGCACAAAATTGTTAATAAGATTTTGCGGAAGCAGGGATGTATGTATGTGTAGACGCATATTTGTAATCATGTACCTGCTCTTCAATTTTTAGCATAATAAGCTCAACATCTGCTTCTATACAGTTATATGGCTAGGATGATATATTGGAGTTGGTAATTCAATGTATCCAAAATGACCTGAAAAGGGGACGATTTGGCCAGCATCATCTGCAATTTTTTCAGCTTTTGCACCATTTTAATACACATACACCAGCTGAAGTATAAAATTCACGCACCATATATGGAGAGTGATTAGGTAGATAAAATACTTTTTAGCTTACTCTTTTAAATCTGTTTTTGAACTACAACAATTTGACTTCGCCTAAAGACTCAGATATATAGAGAGAGTTACATTCAGCTATCCAAATAATTATATAAATTATGACCAAATAATCTGACAAATGAGATATGAATATAGTTTGTCTATTAACAGTAAGCAAATTAGTTAAAAAATTAACACCATAAAAAATATATATTAACAACAACAAAAGAAACAAGGAAAAAAAAACAAAAAAAACAAAAACCACTGACAGTTCATAACACACATATATCAATAACCAATACTGGCATGAAATCATTAATTTAGTTAACTAATTTCTAATACACTTGAGACAAATATAAGAGATATAGAACAATATTATAAGACCAAAAATTGAAACTGTAATAAATACCTTTTATGAAAACTCCAATCTCAGAGTTCCAATCTTAAAAGTTGTTACAATCTAAAGATATTGAAAGAAATAGGTCATATTATTAGATAATCTAAAATTTAAGCAGAGGAAGAATCAGCTTTTTGAAGACCAAAACAAGAATTATAACTTTTTAGGACAACAACAATCTAGAATTTTTTTTTTTTTTTTTTTTTGAAAAATAACAATATAGAAGTTATACATGCAAACAATTGTCAACATAAATCCCAAAATCTAAATACTAACTCAAAATTTAAAATAAATAATCATATCAACATCAGGTTGAAAATATTTTTTTTTTTTTTTGCAAAATCCAAGATCATTTACTTGAGAAATAGAAATCCTAAAATTCGGATGCCAAAAAAAACTCATAATTTAATATAAATAATTATACCAACAAAAGGGTTTTTACATGGATGAATAAGAATAATCATCAAACATTACTAATATTGAAGAAATTCCAGAAAGCATTGTATAAGACGTAATACTCGATTTTTGATGTTTCTAATTCTAAAAGCTTTTCCCTCTTGTTCATATTTTGAACATGAAGTTGGCTTGTGATAATGGAAAAAATTATAAGACAGTGAACCAGTGTAGTAGGGACAGAAACTGCACTGCACAAAACCCAAAAGGCCAAAACAAACACACAACCACCTGCCTCGAACTTGTTCGGTGACAACATACGAACACATTGCATAATACACACTGTGTAATGCCGCAATCCTGCTTATCTTAATTGTTATCTCTCTGTTAGAGCCTGACGGGCTGCCCACAATTATGCTCCTTTTTCCGAAAAATGGTCTTGTAGTTATCCTTTAAAATAACTATTAAGTTACTTCCAAACGATTCAACGTGATGATCAAACCCATCCACCTGCTTCTTACAAGCATGTTGGTTCGAATATCCATATCAATAAGCAGCGAATAATTGCTTTCTAACTCGCATATATAAATAAATTACTCATAAATCACTCTAATGAAAAGATAATCTCTCGTTTAATGTACAACTTTCTCTTTCTACTATTAGGAAGTAGAGTTTAATAAAATGTTAAGTTTCTGATAATACGTTAAAATCCTTATCAAGAGGTTAAAATCCTTATCAAGAGGTTACGGTAGTTATAAATATACTGGTAATATAAAATATATATTAAATTGGTTCTAATATGAAATATTCATGATGGAAAAATCGAGTTACATTAACAAATTTTTTCTTTTTTCTTTTTTTTTCCGAAGCTAGTTACGTTAACAGTTAGGACAAAATAATAATTATAGATCATTTTCCAACCCACTAATAATGTAATTTGTATTAAAGTACAAAGATCTAATTTTTAGTTAAACAAATTATATTATCTAAAGACCATACTGTAAAGAGTACAATAAACAAATATTTAATTTAAATGACAATAAATAAATATTGAATTTAACTTCTGTGATAATCTATGAATTAATTATACTTAATTAATATTAATAAGGGGTACATAATAAACTATTTTAAGTAAATATTTTATTGGGTTTGACAACTGATTAAGGTATAAGTTTCCTACAGTTTTTTTTAAAAAAAAAAAAGTTTCCTACAGTTAATGAAAACCAGAGATTAGTCTCGGTCTTCCAGACAGACTTCCGTGTCCCATCCACCCCACAAAAGCAAGAGGGTAATTAATTTTAATTTAAATCACATTTTTAGAGGAGACATCTCATTTATGCTTCTCTGCCCTCTCTCTCTCTCTCTCTCTGTTTAGCTGTGTCTGATGCTAAATTTGGGAGCATCATTAAAGTTGTCTCGCACGTGGAATTACTAATTAGCTTTTCCACACCCCATAACCCATTGCCTCGACTCTTCGTTTTTCACCCATTTGTGGGCAAAGGGATCTCCAACACAGCGTCTTAAATATCGATACGACACCCGATGTTATTTAAATTTTTAAATTGATCATATAGATACTGGATAATATTCAATATCTTCTAAAGTATTCATATATATCTATAAAATATCTTGTTATTTTCAAAATATCCAATTAATTTTTAAATATCTCAATGTTTTTCTAAAATGAAAAATTTAGACTTATCTTATCAAAATTTTAAATTTAAAGAATAAGTTACTTAATATAACATGATAATATTCCAATAAGGTTAAAATGTCGCTTTAAATTTTAAAGACAGTTTTATAATTATAATAAAATAGGTTAAAAGCATATATATCCTGTTATCATTATCACTATTTCTATTAATAAGGTTAAAAACGGTAGTTTTCATTCTAAGGGTAATATAATAATTTTGTTGAAAAATATAAAAGGTAAATCCTTATCAAAATCTCTAAATTTCCGGGCACTTTTTTACATTTTATTTTTCACTCTCTTACGTAAATACTTGTCACAGTCTCTACTCTCCACTTCCACTCAACTCAAAAACCACACTCCACTGTCAATTATCGGGTAAATCTTCATTCTTTAACAAAGTTTTATAATTTTTAGCTTTTTTTTAAACAATTTTAGTTAAAATAATTCAATGTGATTACATTTTATGTATGTTTGTGATTTTTAATTTGGAATACTTCTACATTTGTATTATATACATATAGAAGTATCCTATATCAACATATCCAACTAAAAACTCATCTAGACGTTCAGGTCGGTACACTTATTTGATTGAAGATAGAATTCATGGTCATACAAATATTGGTACCTAAAAACACATTTATACGTACAGGTTGGTACACTTATTTGATTGAAGATATTTGATCAAAGATGGAAGTTATGGTCATACAAATATTGGTGTAGAAAGTTGTGACACTATAAGGAGAAATGAAACAAATTAATGAGGATCTTTGACTATTACTTTCTCCCCAATGAGTGTTATACCGAATATAATTCTTTATGATTCATAGATAAGGCCAATAATGTAACTTAAACCATTTTCACGTATGAAACTGTTTAACATACCATCCAACCAACCAAGTTTCTCATCTCTGGAGATATTATGTGTGCTTCCAGGGAATGTTGCTACCATGAATGTACCTCCTTCTGTTCCAACTTTGGTAGGGTATTGTGAATGAATGTCAGGTTATTTCATAAAAATAATAATAATAATAATGTAACTTAAACTGCACGTCCATACAAATAAGTAATGACACCAAATGCAGAGCTGGTTGATTGTGAAAACCACAATGATAAGGAAAAAACAAAGACTTTTGACAACTTATAAAATAGATTTACAAAAGCAACTTTTTTCCACGTTGAGAGAAGTGCTTTTCTGTTTTCGAGGAAGTCAACCATCATTTATGATCTTAGACTCCCGCCTTATTTTTCAACTAGGTATAGCAGATGAAGGAATCCAATGGCAATGGTAAACATGGTCAATGGTCATAGTGAATTTTGCGTCCAAGGAAGCAGAAACAGAACCAGTCCAGCTCCAGTACAACTTTAGCAGTTTTCACCCTTGGATACTGTTCTCCCCAATAGCAGCAAACTTCTCTTATCAAACATCTATGATCCATCACGATCTGCTGTTTTTTTACTCTTTTGCATATGTTGTTCTGGGAGAGAAAAAAAATACAAAGAGCACAACTGCTTGGTATTGTAACAGTAGTTACAACACAAAATGCACAAAACGAATATATAAAAGCTGCCCAAAAAATTGACTCCAACCCCAAGGATCAGGATTTGGTGCGGCCACTAGGGACGCACCTGAACTCCAATCCCCTTTGCAAATGAGTGATTCTACCTTTCTCCTTTCTCTTTTTTCAACTTTCCAGGGTGTACAAAATTGTCCCATGGTCCCCCTCACAAATATACCATCATTTTAATTCAAACTCAAACTTTAATATTTTACAAGAACTAGCTTTTCCCTAACATATATTTCGTTGCCAGATTTTCATTGCGGTGCATGGACTATGGTCAAGGGGCTTTCGATTGGATTATAACCCTAGCTCCTGAAGCAAGCCTGTTGAAAGAAAATGAAACTAAAATTTCAACCTAAGAAATGAGGCAACATTGAAAATTTTTGAAAAATTGATTGAGCATCAATTGGAATGACACAGAGGAATCGACACTTAACTTTCTTCAATTTTGATCACTTTTTCTTGTTCTTCTCTGAATGAATCCAGCCTCTCGATGGTTTTTTACTGGAAACAGGTTCAGTGATTCTTTTACTGCTACAGTTGGATTTGCTACTGGCCACACTTTGTGAGCTGTCAACTCCATCTGAGGAGTTTCTTGGCTTGTCAGAAATAGGAGATCTCATGGATTCACTTCGTGGTTGCTTGCTTAGTGAGGCCTTGATTGAGCGGGGAATGCATTTTGACTGTCCAGAACTTGAATCTTCCTTATCATCAACTGACTCCAACTGCTTACTAGTCCTGCAATTATTCGATTTCATCTATCATGATTGATGAGAACAAATGCCACAGAACAATGCAAGATTTTTAAAGGTCACAATAACCACCTTGGACAAATTGAAAAGAAAAAATTGATTTTGTAAATGGTAACCCACACACCGATAAATCCTAACACGAGCATCGCCATTACAACTATTACTGCATTTTATGAGATTTAAACAACATCAATCTTATCTTTCGTACAAGAAACAACTCTTCTCTGATAAGTTTGAAAAACATCTTAATCAAGATCAATGCCATAGTATCTTCCTCTCAGTGAGAAGCACAAATTCACCCTTCTAATTGGATTAATTACCCAAATGAGTATTAGGTTCTCAAAGCTTAGATAAGCGCAGCCAATTTGACCCAAGCTCAAGTAGCCTTTATAAGATTGGCTTCTAGATGTCTTCAAGAGTACAAACTTGTTCACCTAATATTTGAGCCTAATCCACATTCATCAAGGTTGCTAATCTTAGCTAATGTAAATCAGTGATTACCACTACCCAAGCCATCCAACCAAAACTTTGATAATCAAAAGTCCTAAACGCGTATTTTCAGGAAAGATGATCCACAACAGCATGCTATATACTGATGAATAGTGCGATGCCACAAGAAATTTAGGATATTCGAAAGAGAAGATTATAGTCAACCGCAACAGTTGGCAAGATTTTAAAATACTTCAGGTTAAATAACGTGTCATATGTTTGAACAAGGTATTCTCCACTGCCCTGATACACATCTCTTTATTTTTGTATAAACCTAAATCATGTGATCGTTCGTGTTAGACAGTAATCATCTCATAGTATTAGTCTTAGACAAGTACTACTAAGAAAATCATGTAACTTCATGGATCCTTTATTTGTAGAAATTAAATATGCAATGGGAAGAGTAAATGTAGAACTGAATTCACCGCTACTGATTTTATACGAAAAGTCTAACCTGTCGCATTGTAGGAAGAAGAACGCTTCAGTGCATTATGCTCATCTGCTTCTTCTTTGAGCATTTTTGTCTCGATCAAGCTCCCACTAAAATATTCTTTGTCTTCCAATCTCAGGCCTATCAACCTTGGATTCTCAGGCAAGCAATCAAGCTCTCCCACCATTATCGAAGTAGAGAACAATGGAGAGGGAAATTTTGAATGGGAAAACCTTGGCCGGTAGGTCGGAATGAGGCCAAAACTGTGATCTTTTACCGATATTGACCCACAGGAGATCAATTGCATCAACATATTTGTAGCTTTGAGCCTCGCATTGTTTGGCATTCGAAGTTCTTCCTCTTCAAGAATTCTAAAACTGTTAATTTTATTAACATCAGCTCTAATCAAGGATTCCAAAGTTTCAGTCTTCCCACCAGAAGACGATGCACTGGAGGAAGATGCAGGTGGCGAAACTGAAACTGAAATCGGATGCCCACATATCTCCGAATTCTCTCTCAGTTTTTGATAATTCCTATTGCATTCAGGTTCTATTGACCCATCATCAGTAGAAACACCCTAGTACAAGTTTCTTTCGTCTTAGGCTTGTTCACATTTTCCTCAGTCTGAGTCGAAGCATCCGCTAATCCATCACTCTTATAAACCTTATACTCAGTCAAGCTTAAAGACCCTTCCCAAGACGAATTCTTTCCAACCGTGGACTCCGGAGACACCCCAGAAGAACCCGGACGCTGAACCGGAGGCGAAAGGTCATCATCTTGGGAATGTTTAGTTCCCTTCCCATTCATGCTCGAAGAGGACGAAGAATCATCTTGACTCCTAGAAGACGCTGCTGGTTCCGGTAACTGTTTCAAGCTTTGAATTTTCGTGGTCACAATAGGACTGAAACGGCCTGTAGATAAAATTTCAAAATCTTAGATCTCTTTTCTTCTAATAAACCACTAGCTTATAGAAACTAGAAAACCAGAAGGATTTATCTATGAAGTCACCTGAATTAGACTCTTCGAAGAGCTCAGACCCTTTAAGAACATATTCATTTCCATGTGCAGGAAGAATCAGATCATCATCACATAGATCATGCCAAACAAATCCATTCTTATAGCTTCTGCATTAGTTCAAAAAAGCTCTGTTCAGTTTTTAGTGCAAATGTCTATTTTCTTGTATTTTCTCGGCAACCAAACAAGTCATTCACAATATTCTATTTAGTTTTTTTTTCAAAAAAAAAATTAAAAAAACAAAAAAACAAATTGATAGCTTTAATGGCATTACCTCTTGCAAGACCATGAATACATAGAAGCCATCCCTCGGCCTCTCAAAACGTTAAGTCTATCAATCACATCTGCACCAAACAAAAACGAAAAAAGTCAAGCAACTGAGTAGACGACGTCGTTTTTGGTTGTGTGAATCAATTTACCTCTCAAGTAAAGACCGTCCGGCGACGACAACGGAACTTCGATGAAGTGAGGATGCTCGAGCTGGCGATTCCTACAGAGATAGTAAACGACCGGCACTTTGCGAGTCAACTGGTGATACTTTGGCGACTTCTCCATCCACACTTTGGCTCTCTCCGGACTCACTTGTCGGTACTTCTTCATCCGACCTTCCATTTCAAACCGGTTTACGATGTCACGACGATTCACTCAAAACCGCATGATGCTTAAAATAAGATTTAAATCATAATGTGTTTTCAGCTTTTAATTTAAATCAAATCAAATCTAAAAAATGAAGATGAAAACAAAAGAGTACCTCAATCGAAGTAAACAACCGAACACTGAGCTCGTGAAGGTTCTAAAAAAGCGACAGTGAATTAAATGAAAACGGTCAAAGAGAGGATGACCTGAAGGTTCGACAGTGGCGACAGTGTCTTCGCATTTAATGCTTGGAGAGAGAGAGAGAGAGAGAGTGTGTGCGTGTTTTGTATGTGATGTCTGAAGTGAGTTGAAAAAGTGAAATAATGTTTAGATAATAGCGACGAGGGAGGGAAGGAGGGAGGGAGGCTGATGAGACTGGAGACGAAAACGACGGCCTCTTCTCTGTTGCTTCAGTTTCTGGGTTTTGTTTGGCTGCTTCGATGCGACTCACAAGTGCTTTTCCTTTTGTTTTTTAGCTTTTGCTTTTTTCAGGTCTAGATTCGTAATTACACACTTTTTAACCATCAAATTCGTCTTGGTGCGAGTGGGAATATCAAACCCGTGCGACCACGAGCCCTAACCTAATTAAATATTTTTTACTTTTTTTCCACAAAGGATATTTAAAATATCCTTTGAAATTAACAGCAAACCATTTTTTTTTATTAAAAATTATGATTAAGTGACATTATTTATTTTGGGTTTAATTTAAGAGACAATTTCAGGTTTGACCCATTAGAAAACAAAAATATTGTTTTTGACAATCAATTTACAAAAATTCGTTTTTAGCCTCTCAAACAAACTAATTTCTTCCTATACCCAAGTTACCCAAATTGCCCCTTAGTCAAATATTCTTTCCAAACTCAGATGAAATGTCAACAATACCCTCAAGCCTCCATAACCACTACTCTTCTTCTTTTCCTACGGTTTTAGAATTCTTCTTTTCCATCCCATTTTCGATTCTCTCATCATTATTGTTTGTGCACCCATTCAACATTTTTGAACCCAAAAAACACACATTCAATCAAGCTTCATCTCTCTAACAACAACTCTCACATTCAACATTTTCTCCAAGTTTAAAGGTATGTGATTGATGTTGGTTGTTTTTGAAATTTTTTGTTGATATTGCTTAGTTGAAAGCCTTAAAAGTGATTTATGGTTGTGATTTTATCATATATAAGTGTGATCTGCAAGAAACTAAAGGAAATCAAAGAACCCGAAAGTTCTGGTATCGGAACCGGGTTTTATGGTGGCATAAAACCCGGAACCGGGTTTTATGCCATCATAAAACCCGGTTGCGGGTTGAACCGGGTTTTATGGTGGCATAAAACCCGAAACCGGGTTTTATGCCCCCTAAAACCCGGTCGGGGCATAAAACCCGAAACCGGGTTTTATGCCCCCAAAACCGGTTTCGGGTTTTGTGGGGGCATAAAACCGGTTTCGGGTTTCATGCCCCGACCGGGTTTTATGGGGGCATAAAACCCGGTTTCGGGTTTTATGCCACCATAAAACCCGGTTCAACCCGCAACCGGGTTTTATGATGGCATTAAACCCGGTTCCGGGTTTTATGCCACCATAAAACCCGGTTCCGATACCAGAACTTTCGGGTTCTTTGATTTCCTTTGTTTCTGCAGATCACACTTATATTAAAATCACAACCATAAACACTTTTAAGGCTTTCAACTAAGCACTATCAACAAAAAATTTCAAAAACAACCAACATCAATCACATACCTTTAAACTTGGAGAAAAATGTTGAATGTGAGTTGTTTTGAGAGAAATGAAGCTTGATTGAATGTGTGTTTTTGGGTTCAAAAATGTTGAATGGGTGCACAAACAATAATGATGAGAGAATCGAAAATGGGATGGAAAAGAAGAATTCTAAAACCGTAGGAAAAGAAGAAGGTAGTGGTTATGGAGGCTTGAGGGTATGTTGACATTTCATCTGAGTTTGGAAAGAATATTTGACTAAGGGGCAATTTGGGTAACTTGGGTATAGGAAGAAATTAGTTTGTTTGAGAGGCTAAAAACGAATTTTGTAATTGATTGTCAAAACAATATTTTTGTTTTTAATGGGTCAAACCTGAAATTGTCTCTTAAATTAAACCCAAATAAATAATGTCACTTATCTATTTTATTAATAAAAAAAATGGTTTGCTGTTAATTTCAAAGGATATTTTAATATCCTTTGTGGAAAAAAAGTAAAAAATATTTAATTAGGTTAGGGCTCGTGGTCGCACGGGTTTGATATTCCCACTCGCACCAAGACGAATTGATGGTTAAAAAGTGTGTAATTACGAATCTAGACCTGAAAAAGCAAAAGCTAAAAAACAAAAGGAAAAGCACTTGTGAGTCGCATCGAAGCAGCCAAACAAAACCCAGAAACTGAAGCAACAGAGAAGAGGCCGTCGTTTTCGTCTCCAGTCTCATCAGCCTCCCTCCCTCCTTCCCTCCCTCGTCGCTATTATCTAAACATTATTTCACTTTTTCAACTCACTTCAGACATCACATACAAAACACGCACACACTCTCTCTCTCTCTCTCTCTCCAAGCATTAAATGCGAAGACACTGTCGCCACTGTCGAACCTTCAGGTCATCCTCTCTTTGACCGTTTTCATTTATAATTCACTGTCGCTTTTTTAGAACCTTCACGAGCTCAGTGTTCGGTTGTTTACTTCGATTGAGGTACTCTTTTGTTTTCATCTTCATTTTTTTAGATTTGATTTGATTTAAATTAAAAGCTGAAAACACATTATGATTTAAATCTTATTTTAAGCATCATGCGGTTTTGAGTGAATCGTCGTGACATCGTAAACCGTTTGAAATGGAAGGTCGGATGAAGAAGTACCGACAAGTGAGTCCGGAGAGAGCCAAAGTGTGGATGGAGAAGTCGCCAAAGTATCACCAGTTGACTCGCAAAGTGCCGGTCGTTTACTATCTCTGTAGGAATCGCCAGCTCGAGCATCCTCACTTCATCGAAGTTCCGTTGTCGTCGCCGGACGGTCTTTACTTGAGAGGTAAATTGATTCACACAACCAAAAACGACGTCGTCTACTCAGTTGCTTGACTTTTTTCGTTTTTGTTTGGTGCAGATGTGATTGATAGACTTAACGTTTTGAGAGGCCGAGGGATGGCTTCTATGTATTCATGGTCTTGCAAGAGTAATGCCATTAAAGCTATCAATTTGTTTTTTTGTTTTTTTAATTTTTTTTTTGAAAAAAAAAACTAAATAGAATATTGTGAATGACTTGTTTGGTTGCCGAGAAAATACAAGAAAATAGACATTTGCACTAAAAACTGAACAGAGCTTTTTTGAACTAATGCAGAAGCTATAAGAATGGATTTGTTTGGCATGATCTATGTGATGATGATCTGATTCTTCCTGCACATGGAAATGAATATGTTCTTAAAGGGTCTGAGCTCTTCGAAGAGTCTAATTCAGGTGACTTCATAGATAAATCCTTCTGGTTTTCTAGTTTCTATAAGCTAGTGGTTTATTAGAAGAAAAGAGATCTAAGATTTTGAAATTTTATCTACAGGCCGTTTCAGTCCTATTGTGACCACGAAAATTCAAAGCTTGAAACAGTTACCGGAACCAGCAGCGTCTTCTAGGAGTCCAAGATGATTCTTCGTCCTCTTCGAGCATGAATGGGAAGGGAACTAAACATTCCCAAGATGATGACCTTTCGCCTCCGGTTCAGCGTCCGGGTTCTTCTGGGTGTCTCCGGAGTCCACGGTTGGAAAGAATTCGTCTTGGGAAGGGTCTTTAAGCTTGACTGAGTATAAGGTTTATAAGAGTGATGGATTAGCGGATGCTTCGACTCAGACTGAGGAAAATGTGAACAAGCCTAACGAAAGAAACTTGTACTAGGGGTGTTTCTACTGATGATGGGTCAATAGAACCTGAATGCAATAGGAATTATCAAAAACTGAGAGAGAATTCGGAGATATGTGGGCATCCGATTTCAGTTTCAGTTTCGCCACCTGCATCTTCCTCCAGTGCATCGTCTTCTGGTGGGAAGACTGAAACTTTGGAATCCTTGATTAGAGCTGATGTTAATAAAATTAACAGTTTTAGAATTCTTGAAGAGGAAGAACTTCGAATGCCAAACAATGCGAGGCTCAAAGCTACAAATATGTTGATGCAATTGATCTCCTGTGGGTCAATATCGGTAAAAGATCACAGTTTTGGCCTCATTCCGACCTACCGGCCAAGGTTTTCCCATTCAAATTTCCCTCTCCATTGTTCTTACTTCGATAATGGTGGGAGAGCTTGATTGCTTGCCTGAGAATCCAAGGTTGATAGGCCTGAGATTGGAAGACAAAGAATATTTTAGTGGGAGCTTGATCGAGACAAAAATGCTCAAAGAAGAAGCAGATGAGCATAATGCACTGAAGCGTTCTTCTTCTACAATGCTGACAGGTTAGACTTTTCGTATAAAATCAGTAGCGGTGAATTCAGTTCTACATTTACTCTTCCCATTGCATATTTAATTTCTACAAATAAAGGATCCATGAAGTTACATGATTTTCTTAGTAGTACTTGTCTAAGACTAATACTATGAGATGATTACTGTCTAACACGAACGATCACATGATTTAGGTTTATACAAAAATAAAGAGATGTGTATCAGGGCAGTGGAGAATACCTTGTTCAAACATATGACACGTTATTTAACCTGAAGTATTTTAAAATCTTGCCAACTGTTGCGGTTGACTATAATCTTCTCTTTCGAATATCCTAAATTTCTTGTGGCATCGCACTATTCATCAGTATATAGCATGCTGTTGTGGATCATCTTTCCTGAAAATACGCGTTTAGGACTTTTGATTATCAAAGTTTTGGTTGGATGGCTTGGGTAGTGGTAATCACTGATTTACATTAGCTAAGATTAGCAACCTTGATGAATTGTGGATTAGGCTCAAATATTGGTGAACAAGTTTGTACTCTTGAAGACATCTAGAAGTCAATCTTATAAAGGCTACTTGAGCTTGGGTCAACCAAATTGGCTGCGCTTATCTAAGCTTTGAGAACCTAATACTCATTTGGGTAATTAATTCCAATTAGAAGGGTGAATTTGTTCTTCTCACTGAGAGGAAGATACTATGGCATTGATCTTGATTAAGATGTTTTTCAAACTTATCAGAGAGAGTTGTTTCTTGTACGAAAGATAAGATTGATGTTGTTTAAATCTCATAAAATGCAGTAATAGTTGTAATGGTGATGCTCGTGTTAGGATTTATCGGTGTGTGGGTTACCATTTACAAAATCAATTTTTTCTTTTCAATTTGTCCAAGGTGGTTATTGTGACCTTTAAAATCTTGCATTGTTCTGTGGCATTTGTTCTCATCAATCATGATAGATGAAATCGAATAATTGCAGGACTAGTAAGCAGTTGGAGTCAGTTGATGATAAGGAAGATTCAGTTCTGGACAGTCAAAATGCATTCCCCGCTCAATCAAGGCCTCACTAAGCAAGCAACCACGAAGTGAATCCATGAGATCTCCTATTTCTGACCAAGCCAAGAAACTCCTCAGATGGAGTTGACAGCTCACAAAGTGTGGCCAGTAGCAAATCCAACTGTAGCAGTAAAAGAATCACTGAACCTGTTTCCAGTAAAAAACCATCGAAGAGGCTGGATTCATTCAGAGAAGAACAAGACAAGAAAAAGTGATCAAAATTGAAGAAAGTTAAGTGTCGATTCCTCTGTGTCATTCCAATTGATGCTCAAATCAATTTTTCAAAAATTTTCAATGTTGCCTCATTTCTTAGGTTGAAATTTTAGTTTCATTTTCTTTCAACAGGCTTGCTTCAGGAGCTAGGGTTATAATCCAATCGAAAGCCCCTTGACCATAGTCCATGCACCGCAATGAAATCTGGCAACGAAATATATGTTTAGGGAAAAGCTAGTTCTTGTAAAATATTAAAGTTTGAGTTTGAATTAAATGATGGTATATTTGTGAGGGGGACCATGGGACAATTTTGTACACCCTGGAAAGTTGAAAAAAGAGAAAGGAGAAAGGTAGAATCACTCATTTGCAAAGGGATTGGAGTTCAGGTGCGTCCCTAGTGGCCGCACCAAATCCTGATCCTTGGGGTTGGAGTCAATTTTTTTGGGCAGCTTTTATATATTCGTTTTGTGCATTTGTGTTGTAACTACTGTTACAATACCAAGCAGTTTGTGCTCTTTTTATTTTTTTTCTCTCCCAGAACAACATATGCAAAAGAGTAAAAAAACAGCAGATCGTGATGGATCATAGATGTTTGATAAGAGAAGTTTGCTGCTATTGGGGAGAACAGTATCCAAGGGTGAAAACTGCTAAAGTTGTACTGGAGCTGGACTGGTTCTGTTTCTGCTTCCTTGGACGCAAAATTCACTATGACCATTGACATGTTTACCATTGCCATTGGATTCCTTCATCTGCTATACCTAGTTGAAAAATAAGGCGGGAGTCTAAGATCATAAATGATGGTTGACTTCCTCGAAAACAGAAAAGCACTTCTCCTCAACGTGGAAAAAAGTTGCTTTTGTAAATCTATTTTATAAGTTGTCAAAAGTCTTTGTTTTTTCCTTATCATTGTGGTTTTCACAATCAACCAGCTCTGCATTTGGTGTCATTACTTATTGTATGGACGTGCAGTTTAAGTTACATTATTATTATTATTATTTTTTATGAAATAACCTGACATTCATTCACAATACCCTACCAAAGTTGGAACAGAAGGAGGTACATTCATGGTAGCAACATTCCCTGGAAGCACACATAATATCTCCAGAGATGAGAAACTTGGTTGGTTGGATGGTATGTTAAACAGTTTCATACTTGAAAATGGTTTAAGTTACATTATTGGCCTTATCTATGAATCATCAAAAGAATTATATTCGGTATAACACTCATTGGGGAGAAAGTAATAGTCAAAGATTCCTCATTAATTTGTTTCATTTCTCCTTATAGTGTCACAACTTTCTACACCAATATTTGTATGACCATAACTTCCATCTTTGATCAAATATCTTCAATCAAATAAGTGTACCAACCTGTACGTATAATGTGTTTTTAGGTACCAATATTTGTATGACCATGAATTCTATCTTCAATCAAATAAGTGTACCGACCTGAACGTCTAAATGAGTTTTTTAGTTGGATATGTTGATATAGGATACTTCTATATGTATATAATACAAATGTAGAAGTATTCCAAATTAAAAATCACAAACATACATAAAATGTAATCAGCATTGAATTATTTTAACTAAAATTGTTTAAAAAAAGCTAAAAATTATAAAACTTTGTTAAAGAATGAAGATTTACCCGATAATTGACAGTGGAGTGTGGTTTTTGAGTTAGTGGAAGTGGAGAGTAGAGACTGTGACAAGTATTTACGTAAGAGAGTGAAAAATAAAATGTAAAAAAGTGCCCCGGAAATTTAGAGATTTTGATAAGGATTTACCTTTATATTTTTCAACAAAATTATTATATTACCCTTAGAATGAAAACTACCGTTTTTAACCTTATTAATAGAAATAGTGATAATGATAACAGGATATATATGCTTTTAACCTATTTTATTATAATTATAAAACTGTCTTTAAAATTTAAAGCGACATTTTAACCTTATTGGAATATTATCATGTTATATTAAGTAACTTATTCTTTAAATTTAAAATTTTGATAAGATAAGTCTAAATTTTTCATTTTAGAAAAACATTGAGATATTTAAAATTAATTGGATATTTTGAAAATAACAAGATATTTTATAGATATATCATGAATACTTTAGAAGATATTGAATATTATCCAGTATCTATATGATCAATTAAAAATTTAAATAACATCGGGTGTCGTATCGATATTTAAGACGCTGTGTTGGAGATCCCTTTGCCCACAAATGGTGGAAAAAGAAGAGTCGAGGGCAATGGGTTATGGGGTGTGGAAAAGCTAATTAGTAATTCCACGTGCGAGACAACTTTAATGATGCTCCCAAATTTAGCATCAGACACAGCTAAACAGAGAGAGAGAGAGAGAGAGAGGCAGAGAAGCGATAAATGAGATGTCTCCTCTAAAAATGTGATTTAAATTAAAATTAATTACCCTCTTGCTTTTGTGGGGTGGATGGGACACGGAAGTCTGTCTGGAAGACCGAGACTAATCTCTGGTTTTCATTAACTGTAGGAAACTTTTTTTTTTTTAAAAAAACTGTAGGAAACTTATACCTTAATCAGTTGTCAAACCCAATAAAATATTTACTTAAATAGTTTATTATGTACCCCTTATTAATATTAATTAAGTATAATTAATTCATAGATTATACACAGAAGTTAAATTCAATATCTTTATTTATTGTCATTTAAATTAATATTTGTTTATTGTACTCTTTACAGTATGGTCTTTAGATAATATAATTTGTTTAACTAAAAATTAGATCTTTGTACTTTAATACAAATTACATTATTATGTGGGTTGGAAAATGATCTATAATTATTATTTTGTCCTAACTGTTAACGTAACTAGCTTCGGAAAAAAAAAGAAAAAAGAAAAATTTGTTAATGTAACTCGATTTTTCCATCATGAATATTTCATATTAGAACCAATTTAATATATATTTTTTTATTACCAGTATATTTATAACTACCGTAACCTCTTGATAAGGATTTTAAGGTATTATCAGAAACTTAACATTTTATTAAACTCTACTTCCTAATAGTAGAAAGAGAAAGTTGTACATTAAACGAGAGATTATCTTTTCATTAGAGTGATTTATGAGTAATTTATTTATATATATGCGAGTTAGAAAGCAATTATTCGCTGCTTATTGATATGGATATTCGAATCAACATGCTTGTAAGAAGCAGGTGGATGGGTTTGATCATCACGTTGAATCGTTTGGAAGTAACTTAATAGTTATTTTAAAGGATAACTACAAGACCATTTTTCGGAAAAAGGAGCATAATTGTGGGCAGCCCGTCAGGCTCTAACAGAGAGATAACAATTAAGATAAGCAGGATTGCGGCATTACACAGTGTGTATTATGCAATGTGTTCGTATGTTGTCACCGAACAAGTTCGAGGCAGGTGGTTGTGTGTTTGTTTTGGCCTTTTGGGTTTTGTGCAGTGCAGTTTCTGTCCCTACTACACTGGTTCACTGTCTTATAATTTTTTCCATTATCACAAGCCAACTTCATGTTCAAAATATGAACAAGAGGGAAAGCTTTTAGAATTAGAAACATCAAAAATCGAGTATTACGTCTTATACAATGCTTTCTTGGAATTTCTTCAAATATTAGTAATGTTTGATGATTATTCTTATTTCATCCATGTAAAAACCCTTTTGTTGGTATAATTATTTATATTAAATTATGAGTTTTTTTGGCATCCGAATTTTAGGATTTCTATTTCTCAAGTAATGATCTTGGATTTTGCAAAAAAAAAAATATATATATTTTCACCTGATTGTTGATATGATTATTTATTTTAAATTTTGAGTTAGTATTTAGATTTTGGGATTTATGTTGACAATTGTTTGCATGTATAACTTCTATATTGTTATTTTCAAAAAAAAAAAAAAAAAAAAAATTCTAGATTGTTGTTGTCCTAAAAAGTTATAATTCTTGTTTTGGTCTTCAAAAAGCTGATTCTTCCTCTGCTTAAATTTTAGATTATCTAATAATATTGACCTATTTCTTTCAATATCTTTAGATTGTAACAACTTTTAAGATTGGAACTCTGAGATTGGAGTTTTCATAAAAGGTATTTATTACAGTTTTCAATTTTTGGTCTTATAATATTGTTCTATATCTCTTATATTTGTCTCAAGTGTATTAGAAATTAGTTAACTAAATTAATGATTTCATGCCAGTATTGGTTATTGATATATGTGTGTTATGAACTGTCAGTGGTTTTTTTTTGTTTTTTTTTTCCTTTTTCTTTTTGTTGTTGTTAATATATATTTTTATGGTGTTAATTTTTTAACTAATTTGCTTACTGTTAAATAGACAAACTATATTCATATCTCATTGTCAGATTATTTGGTCATAATTTTATATAATTATTTGGATAGCTGAATGTAACTCTCTCTATATATATCTGAGTCTTTAGGCGAAGTCAAATTGTTGTAGTTCAAAAACAGATTTAAAAGAGTAAGCTAAAAGTATTTTATCTACCTAATCACTCTCCATATATGGTGCGTGAATTTTATACTTCAGCTCGGTGTATGTGTATTAAAATGGTGCAAAAGCTGAAAAAATTGCAGATGATGCTGGCCGCAAATCGTCCCCTTTCAGGTCATTTTGGATACATTGAATTACCAACTCCAATATATCATCCTAGCCATATAACTGTATAGAAGCAGATGTTGAGCTTATTATGCTAAAAATTGAAGAGCAGGTACATGATTATAAATATGCGTCTACACATACATACATCCCTGCTTCCGCAAAATCTTATTAACAATTTTGTGCCATTCTGCTGGATTCCTGTGCCTCGATTTAAGGCCTCTAGCATAACTCGAAAATGCCCCGTTGAAACTATGATGAAATCTCTGTGTCCGTATGCGTCTCTTTAAGCTCTTCAAATTTTTAATGCCTCACTGCGGGTTTTCTGTGGCTTAACTTAGTGCCTTCAACTCACACCTTAGCATGACTTGTAGACACTAGAGTGAAATCATTGTAAATTAAACTTGCGTCCGAGTTCTCTCCCCATCTCTTGTTGGTATCATGTTTGATTCTTAATGTTGGGTGTGTGGCATTTCTTTCTTACTTTCTGTCTGTATATTTTAGTTGTGCCATGTGACAATGCCATAAAGTTATAAGCGTAGAATATAAAGAATCGTTTTCATGCATTCATTGTAAGCGAAAAGAAGTTAAGACTACATTAATGTATTTATTTATTTATTTTTTGCTTCAAAAAGAAAAAAAAAAGGACAAAACACTAAATAAGCAGAAGCATCCCAACTAGGTTGATAGCTCGCTCTAAAATCTTATAAAATAAATAATTAACTCTAATGTTGTACCGAACCTTAGCACATTATAATTTAGTTTGATTATGTCATATAATTTAAATAACAATTAAGTTTACTGTTTATCATAGAAATCGTTTTGAAATGGAGGTACATAACGCATTTAGATCAATTGATGCAATTTTATTTGGACAAAATACCGAGACATTTTGATGAGCATCTCCGTTGATCGGTGCGACTCAAAGAAGGGTCAACGACAGTCTAATTTAGGAATTGATTTAATTTAGGATTTTGGTTTTATAAGTTTAATTAGGATTTATTTTTGTTATTTCCTATTTTGTTTCTTTTTATTAATTGAGAATTATTTCCTTCTAGGAATCTATTTCCTAAAGGAATTAATCATTTCCTTCTAGGAATTTATCTCCTTTAAGTATCAGGATTTTGAATTCTGTTTCCTAAGAAGACTTATTTTATTTTAGTTCTTATTATATTTGATGTATTTCATTTTATTAATTAGATTATTTTCATTTAAGTTTTATTCCCTTAAGTATTAGAGTTCTATTTCCCAAGAATATTTGTTTCTTAGGAAAAGTACGATTATTTTAGTAGGAATATATAAATTTGATGTAATGTTCGGTGTAGACATAGAGATGATAAAAATATCCGATCCGATCCAAACTCGAAAAAATCTTGTTGGTTTGGGTTGGGTTTGGAGCAGGAAAAAAACTGACTTTGGGGCGGGGGAAAGTTTTTTGCCCGACCCGACCGGAAAGCCGGTCGATAAATAACACATACACCCTAACTTGCCGTGAGTGCGTCTCTTCTCTTCTCTTCTCTTCCCCTCTCTCACTCATTCTCGTTTCTCCCCTTTGTTGAGCACCCAAGACCTAGTGGACAGCTCTCCCTCGCGCTTCTCTTGTACGCTTTTGCATTAAGGTTGTTGTATTTTACCATTAGATTTACTTGTCTTATGTTCTCATGTTCTTATGTTTTAATTTCCTTTTTGTTTCTCAGCAAGTTGCAGTGAAAAGTGAAGACAAAGCCTAAAGTTGGAAAAAAACGAAAAAGGTATTTTAAGTTTTGGTATTGATGAGTTCTACGATATTTGGCATCCGGGTGTTTGTGTTTTTGTTGGGTAAATGAGATTTTGATTGATTGAATGAATGAAGAGATATGTGTAGCGTGTAAAGCAGTGATTTTTGTATTAACAGAATGTGCCTTGTGTTCTCTGCTTCAAAGGATAAACGATTGTATTAATTGGTTAATTTCTGATTGTTTGTTTGTGAAAGCTGTCAGAAATTAATTGGTTAATTTCCTGATCGTGTAAACGATATTTGGCATCTGGGTGTTTGTGAATGATTTTTGTATTAACAGAACGTGAGAACTGCTTTATTTATCTAAATCCAAGTATAAAAGATTTTTTTTTTCTTTGGAATTAGATTGGATGCAAATAGATTCTGATGCGTTTGCATAATTTCTGTTTCTAAGTTTTTTCGTTTTCCTTTCAGTTTTCAGATTTTGAAACTCTGCCTTTGGTTTTATTGTTGTTTTGATTTAAATTTGCTTGTAGCTAGCTGTGTACGTATGTAGGTGGGGTTTGTTTAAATCTGTCTAATAAATGTTTGGTTGGTGTTGGGTTTCTTGGTGCAGGTGTGGAATATAAAGTTGTGTGTTCGTTTTGGTGTTTTTTTTGAATCATGGCGATGTTGAAGGACATCTTGCCTCCTGTTAAAGCAAACAATCCTGCCCTATATGATCATTCTAGTGATCCATGGTTTAAGAACCGCTATAGTTCTTCGTCTGAGGCGGAGCAATCCGTTGAGGTTAAGCATAAGCCTGTTCCTCCTTATTTGAAGCGGCAAGGTTTTGTTCCACGGAAGATTGAGGATTTTGGTGATGGGGGTGCGTTTCCGGAGATTCATTTAGCTCAGTACCCTCTTGACATGGGTAGGAATAGATCTGCTAAGCCCGGATCCAAGATTTTACCTGTGACTGTTGATGCTCATGGCAATGTTGCTTATGATGCAATTGTGAGGCAGAATGAGAATGCGAAGAAGATTGTTTACTCGCAACATAAGGATCTTATTCCGAAGATTTTGATGAATGATGAGCGGGAAGAAGATGATGAGGAGGAGGAGAGGCAGAGGGTGATTGATGAAACTATGCAGGAAACGAAAGCTGCACTTGAGAAGATTGTGAATGTGAAGTTGAGTGCAGCGCAGCCGAAGAATGTGCCTCAACAGTCTTCAGACTCGAAGTATGTTAAATATAAGCCGTCACAGCAATCGGCAGCCTTTAATTCTGGTGCTAAGGAGAGGATTATTAGAATGGTAGAGAAGCCTGTGGACCCACTTGAGCCACCAAAGTTTAAGCACAAGAGGGTTCCAAAGGCTTCTGGTTCTCCACCTGTACCAGTCATGCATTCCCCGCCTCGACCTGTGACTGTGAAAGATCAGCAGGATTGGAAAATACCTCCTTGTATATCGAATTGGAAAAATCCAAAGGGTTATACGATTCCCCTGGACAAGCGTCTTGCTGCTGATGGAAGAGGTCTGCAAGAAGTTCAGATTAATGACAACTTTGCTAAGCTGTCAGAGGCTCTCTATGTTGCTGAGCAAAAGGCTCGAGAAGCCGTTGCAATGAGATCAAAGGTACAGAAAGAGATGGTTATGAAGGAGAAGGAAAGGAAAGAGCAGGAACTGCGTGCTTTAGCTCAGAAAGCGCGTGCTGAGAGGAATGTGGCAGCTCCCCCAGCATCCATGCCAATCCCATCTGAGAAGAGTGCAATGAATATTGACGATACAAGAGGGGACTATGAGCGTGTGAGAGAAAAAGAGAAGGATATGCCAAAGGAATCAAGGGAGGAAAGGGAAGAGCGACTACAAAGGGAGAAAATTCGTGAAGAAAGACGTCGAGAGAGGGAGAGGGAGAGAAGGTTGGAGGCCAAGGATGCTGCTCTGGGAAAGAAGAGTAAGATTACAAGAGACAGAGATCGTGATGTTAGTGAGAAAGTTGCTCTTGGCATGGCTTCAACCGGAGCAGCAAGAGGGGGTGAGGTTATGTATGACCAGAGACTGTTCAACCAGGAGAAAGGAATGGATTCAGGCTTCGCCATGGATGATCAGTACAATGTTTATGACAAGGGACTGTTCACTGCTCAGCCCACCCTTTCAACTCTGTATAGGCCCAAGAAAGATGCTGATTCTGACATGTATGGAAACGCTGATGAACAATTGGACAAAATTATGAAGACTGATCGCTTCAAGCCTGATAAGGGATTTGCTGGTAGTTCTGAGAGGTCTGGTCCAAGAGACAGACCACTTGAGTTTGAGAAGGAGGCTGAAGAAGCTGATCCATTTGGTCTGGATCAGTTCTTGACAGAGGTCAAGAAGGGTAAGAAAACAATGGACAAAATTGGTTCTGGAGGGACCATGAGAGCTAGTGCTGGATCTTCACTTCGAGATGATACTGGAGGTTCTGGTAGATCTCGCATAGGGTTTGAAAGGGGGCATTAATTATGTATCCTATAATTGTATTTTGTACTTTGCTTGCATGTGTGGAGGTACTGTAGTTTTTTTTTTCTAAGTTACGGTTTTAAAACTGTTAATGCTTTGTATTCACATAAATGCTTTCTATGACATTTTTCCCTTTTTCTGTGCTTAAATGGATCAAATTCATTTCTGTTAAACAATTATTTTGCAGTTATTAACTTTGGTAATCCAATGGAGTTTGATCTGCATTAACCATTCTGTTAAGAGAGAGGATCTCAGTCTACATGCTTGTCTGAAGGATCTCTGCTAGATTTCTCCAACAGTTTTAATTTTGGTTGTGAACTTGAATTTTGGGTGTCTGCATTTATTTGCTAGACTTGAGTCTGAATCTCAGCTGCCTGACCAGAATTTGCCACACTTTTTGTTCTTTTTTGGTTTTTGGGTTTTGGGATCCATCTACGAAGATGATCTAGCCGTAAAGGGATTGAAGATGGGTGATATCTATTGATTTGCAGCTGGTTCAACATTTTATATAGAGAATGTAGCAGAAGGGCGGAGGCTTTGCATCATTTGCAGCATTGCATTGACTCATCGGAGAGCTTGGGCCTGGCACCTTTCCAGGTGCTTGATCAATTTCTTCCATTTACATGCATCTGAGCCTCTGTAAAAGGAGTGTAGCCTTGGATTAAAGATGAAATGCTTATGGTCTTAGTAATCGAGTTGTATTAAAAAATTAATTGTATTAGAAAGAGGAAAGTAATCTGACTCAAGAAAATTAAAGCAAAGAGTCTTTTAACCTCTCAAGGTATCTAAAACAAAACCCAGGAGAGTTCTCTTGTTGCTATTGAAAAGACGAAGGTTTTTGTGAAGTTAAGGCAACCTTACATCGGCAGATAAGGTGATCTTGTTGACCTTCCTTGGAATAACACCTTAAGTCTCAGGACCTTCTTCTAAAAGCGTCACAACTGCTTAAATGTTTAGTATAGGTTTAATAGAACTACAAGCTAGAATTTAAGCTCTATTGTTTGGGCACTGAAAGAAACCCAAGTACTGAGTAGAAAAGTTTCATCAGCTAAGCCTTACATCCTACACTGCTTTGAGACGAAGACCACTGCTTACTTTGAAAATAAACATACTAACAAGTAAATTCATGTGTAAAAGGACTTCTACGCTGAAAAATTGGCTGACCATGGAAATGGACGGTGTAGGCCATCATATGTGCACTTTGTTATCCTATCAGTGCTGCTGATAACACATTGCTCATATGATGGCCTAAATCATTTGTTTCATGGGTCGGAATATGTTACTCATCTGCGTGAGGTCTGTCCCAGAAAATGGTGCAGATATGGTGATATGGGGTAGCTACTGATGGTATTTTGCATTAAAGTGAATAGACGTTATTTTTGTAATAATTTTTTATCGAGATGACTAAACACTTGTGGTGTGTCCATCTTGGGGCAACCTTTTAGTGGTGCCGTGGTGGGGGTTGGATTTAGGAAACTGTCAGCTGGCTTATCCATATGAATTTCAATGTATAGTATATGTTAGTTTTCTCCGTGCTTGAAACTGCTTCTGCATTACAATGGCAAACCAATGTCAACTGGTGTTTAAGCCAAGTTCTGATTTCTTTCGCATTAGCTACTAAAACTGTTACTGTTGTGAGCTAGCAACTGTGAGAAAAAATTTCTTGAAATGATTACCTGAAATGGATGGTTAGTATAATTTAATTAGAACAATATTGGTGAATAGGAAACAATTAATGCAATTTTGAAGAGGTAAAGAGAGAAAAAGACATGTTATGGTATGAAATCTCCTGTTTGCAGCTTGATGTGTGATTTTCCAGAACTTAAGACTGTTTAAAATATTAAGTGGGAAGTACTTCTAATCTTGCTAATCTATCGACACCTTGTACTTCCATCCAAAAGCTCTGGCTACCTTTACTCTCCCTGCTTCTAAAAGGCTATGAAGATTCAGATACCATCTTTGACTCCTTGCATAATACTTATGCCATAGGCCCTTGCTAGCATACAAAACATTAGACTTGGATGCAGAATCTTTTGTGTATAGAAATCTTTCTGTTGTTATTAGCGTTATACCTGCCTCATTTATGAGAAAGTTTAATAGGAAGGGACCATGTCACCTGAAAGTTTTTCATGCCATTTACATATCTGTGCATGAACTTATATTTAAAGTTTTCACTGTAATCACAAGTTTTTCATAAGGGACTTGTACATAGGACTTTACAGTAGTTTTGTACTAATCGTTGTGATGAAATGCTTTTGATGAATAAATCCGTGGAATATCCTTGGCCAAATCATCTAGTCTTATTTTATCCGTACTGATCAAATGAATAGGGCCAAGAAACGTTGAATTGCTTAAAACGTTTGCTGTGGAAGAATCAGAGAAAGCAGCAACAAAGGCCCAAGTTGATGATGACAAGGAATTGTGATAATTTTTAAGGTAGACAACAGAATCTCATGATTATGGTTTCATGGTTGTGGCATAAATTTATGTTGTTAAAGATAAATTACAAAACGTTTGAGGAAATAAATTTTGTTTATATGTTGTTTGATAGTTAAGATAAATTATCTGGTGTAGGTGTGGTGCTTCCCAGTGATACTGGGATTGCAGTGGCCCATTACAGAACATAAAATTATATTTATTTTCAACATCTCAGCTCTGGTACATGAACTGGTGGGGATTACAGCGAATGTGATCAAAGATGTTTTTGTAGTCATCTTGTGATCAGCATTTTGTTAAATCTAGCGGATAGCTCCTATAAACACAGGCAGAGAACTTAATTTTTTGTAAAGGACCACTTTATTACGAGTCTCACTTGTGGTTGCTTTAAGACTTTTGTAGAGGAGTTGGGTTGTCTTAGTAGAGTGTAGGCAATCCAACCTTGATGGTTATCTGACTTGGTGTCACGAGTTTTGGTTTTGGGAAAACAAAAAAAAAATTGTTCACGTAAGTCAATTCTTACATCTTGAATATTTCAGATTGGAACCAATTTAATAATTATTTTTAAAGATAACTAAATGACCATTTTTGGGGAGGAGGAGCATAATCGTGGGGCAGCCAGTCGGGTTCTAACAGAGAAGTAATAATTAAGATAAGCAGGGTTGCATCATCACACGGTATGTATTATGCAATGTGTTGGTATGTTGTCACGTAACAAGTTCGAGGTGCGAGCGTTGTGTCATGTGTGTCTGTTTTGGCCTCTTGGGTTTTGTGCTTTGCAGCTTCTGTCCCTCCTACATTGGTTCACTTTCTTAACCCACATTAATGCAGAGTTTCGTATCAAATTCGTCAACCTATAATTTTTTCATTATCACAAGCCAACTCCATCTTCAAAATGCGAACAAGAGGGAAAAGCTTTTAGAATTAGAAACATCTGTAAGTTTCTTCACTACCTTCAGTAGCTTCTGGAATTAGAAACATCAAAAATCAAGTATTACGTCTTTTTTTCCCCTGAGTTTGTCGACATGTAACGTTGCAACTTTGAATAGAAAGCAACACATTTATTGCTAGTGACCAACTCATAAATTTTTATTTGGAGGAATTACTCATAATAAAAAAGAATATAAAATGGGTTAAAGTGTAAAAATTGCAAAATTTAAAGCTACATTCTATTTTCTTTTCTATTAAAGAAAACTATACACACAAAAAAAAAAAAAAAAGAAGTGAGGGAATAGGCCCATGGTCCTTAATAGTCCCTCCCTCCCTTTCTCACTCCGTTATTAATTCTTTATTAAGTAATTATACACTCCATTTTTATTTAGTATGGGAGTTTGTATACAAAAAATAAAATGTGAAAATTTCAATGTGTCATGAAAGAGAGCAAATTTTGAGTGCGTTGAGTGCTTTTGGCCATTCATATGTTGATACGTAATACATGTGTTAGCTTTTAAATGAGAGAAATAAAAAAAAAAAAAAGATACTTGAACAAGAAAAATTATGGAAAAAGAGCTGACACATATATTTTGTATAAGCTTGTGACTTAGTGAGTGGTCAAGTGCACCACTCAACTGGTGCACCTAAGGTTTTCTTCGTAAGAAATCCATAATGTAGTCTTTTAGTGTCTTATTATCAATTTGAAAAAACAAAACAGTAGAACCCTATAATGTAGTCTTGTAGTGTCTCATTATCAATTTGAAAAAGCAAAACAACAAAAACGAATAAAATCAAATTTGAACATACACTTAATTTCTTACCTCTTCAAGGAATAGAAGTTTCATTTTCATTTAAATTTAAAAAGTTACAAATATTGCTTAACCTTTACCCTAGTCTCTAAGGTTGTAGCCATAGGTTACATAAACCTAAATAAGAAAGTTAAGAAAATAAACTAAAAATGTTAATATTAGTAGATTCTTAACTAAAAAAGTTAAGAATCAAATTTAGTTTTTGGTGAGATTGTTACTTTTGAGAGTTTATTGATTGTATCAATCATAGCCTTAATGTGTTCCTTGATTTTATCAGATATCAATCACTTTGAAATTAAAGATGCTTTTGTTAGAGGCTCGTGTATACTGGGTTCCTCCATCAATCAATTCAAAGCTTGCTTTCTGTTCATTATTAAATCACAAGTATTAATAAATACATTCATACTACTGTACTTCATATTTTAGAAACTAGTGGTAAATTAACAAAATCAAAACAAACTTTCTAACTCATTTTGCAGATATCTGTGCATTATTGTTAAAAAAAAAACGTAGTCCATAACATGCAAAGAATACATTGTTCGATTATGCCTTAGCTAACCAAATGGGCTCAAGCCTAAATTATTTGAGTAGAGTCCAATCTCAAAGCCCAGTCAAACACTAATACATAAACACCAACATGGTTACTGGATTGAATGAAAATTTACGTGGAACAAGAGATTGTGTCTTATAATCTTAATTCTTCCTATAAACCAATCAATTTCTTGTATTCTAGAGCAGTTTTTTATGCTCATATTTAACATATTCTCATATTTTTAGAAAAATCCACTTCCACACACCACCTTTTAGTACGAGTGGTTAAATACTCATTTTGCCCTTCAGAGATCAAAGGTTTAAATCTTACCCTTATTATTTAAATTATAAGGTGTGAGTTGTGAGTCCGCTCTTGATAGAAATTGCTCTCTCCTCAGTTGTAGAAGTAGTCATCTGAACCATGTTATTAGTGATCTGATTGTGGAGTAATCATCTGGACCGTATTATCAGTGATCTATCTCGATAGGTTTCGACAGTCATTTAATCCGAAAAACGTCAGTGTAAAAAAAAAAGAATAATAATAATAAAATTCTAGTTTGAGTGCAGTTGACTTGAACATAGGTAATTTGGGATATTACCAAGTTGAATGCAGACTCACTATAACCAAGAATACCCTATTGAGTGATGTTTTGACAGATTTTCATCATCTTATGTTTTGTTCTTCTGTTTGATTAGTGTCTATTCCTTGTTTTCAGCACTTTTGATTATCAGATGTACTGCTCTTTTCATTTGTAATTATGTTCAATATGTTCAACAAAATTTTCAAACACTTGAAACAATAATGAAAGAAGAAAAGAATTGAATGAATTTGATAGAAACAAAATATTCTTGGATTCAATTACTCTATGATCACAAGTTGTATTTGCATTGCTTCATTTTTCTCGATTAACCATGTGTACATACAAAGATACCTTTGGAAAAGACTAACTATAGATGGAAGCAGAAATTCTGATTTCTTGACTCATGGAAGTTGTTTATCCACCGCAGTTTAGGTTCGTTAGTTTTGTGCCAATCATGTAAAGAATGGTTGATCAATTTGAAAGCTTTTGTTAACCTGCAGTCATTGCACCATCTCAGCAGCCATCCCAGATGAGCACGAAGTAGCATGGTCTCCTCGTGTCTGTCTCGTATTGTAGGACTTGCAGCTGAGGCATTTGTGAGCTATAATGTGGAACTGAACTTGGGAGTTTGCCCCACAATCGTTGCAAAGAATCCATACCTGAAAACAAAGTAAGCAGAGCTAGAAAGGTATTTTATGATTTGGTCAGAATGGTTGATCAAGAATAATGCATTATGCATAAGTGACTTACCCTCTTGTTTTGGTACATTTCAGGCATCGGAGTTGATGCAATCTGGAGCAGAATTTACACAATGAATGTTAGGGCGTGAAGCAGGTTAAGAAGATACAAAGACAGATTTTCCTTTTGATAAGAAATATAAAACCGTTTAAGTACCTCTTGATCGATCCTTGACCACAATTTGGACATGTCACATATGGACTTGGAGCAAACAGGACATGAGTAACTGCAAGATTACAAGCTTGTGAGACCTTGGCAACGGACAGCAACTTCAGAAATGGATTCAATACGTGCAATCAATTGCATCGCATATTTATTAGTAATCAGAAAATGAGCAAGATTAATAATGCTTACCGGTAATGCATCTCCATTTCTTTCAAACATCCCAAATGAATAGTGTGTCCACAATGTAAGACAGTGATATCTTTCATAGTGTCAAACAGAAACTGCATATTGGAATTGAAGAAATTATGTCAGTGAAAATGGACTACTGTTTCTACCAACACTTTACTTGAGAATTGAATTCGAGTGGATGGTTTGACTTACCTCAAAGCAAATCGGGCAATTGTGGTGCATTGCTCTTTCTACACAACGATGTGCATCTTTCATTAGCTTCGAATAGCAACATCCTGAAGCACAAATAGCAAAAATCTTGAAAACTCAATTCAAGAATCATTGAGAAAGGAGAAAAAGGAAAATATTATTGGACCATGTCCAACCAAGGAATAGGCTTATTTCACTTACCACATGATTTACAGTGAAAGAAATTCTCTTTCCCTCCAGTTCTGTAAAACAAGTCACAAGGGGGATGAGTTGCATTGAATATCAAGTTGAAATGCAATTTGATAGCCTAACTTAGTGATGAATATAATCATAAAAAATTTGTAGAACCGAAGAACAGGTTTTTATCTAGGCATTATCTGGAAGAATTGATAACCATGAGAAATTCTAAGAGGGTTGTTATTAATTCCTATTAGCAGATTAAAGCTGAAGAATGTAGCATTAGGCTGAGAATCTCACCTGCAGATTCCACATTCATCACAATGATATTGATTTTTTGATACCTGAAATCAGTTACCAGTTTAGTACATCAGTACAAAAAGGTAGCGAACAGGGAGTTATGAGAAAACTAGTTAGTACATAGCTTGAAACTCACATCATCATCAAAGAATTTGCATTTTGCGCAGAAGTACTTCCCCATGCAAACTCCACAGTTTATACAATTCTGTTGGACCTGATACACATCACAATACAAGCATGTAAAATCTCAGATGTAGTTTACTTTTTGAAAATACTTCTCTCTAAATTATAAACTGATCTATTATAATTTCATGTTTAACAGACTTACATCTTGTTCTGTGTCACAAAAGGAGCAGATGACCTGAGAGTCATTAAAAAAAAAAAAGCAAAAATATAATTAGAAACCTGTAACAAAGCCAGAAAAAATTTGTACAACATTAAATCAAATTAAATCTTATCCCCCCAAAAAATGATTGATTGACTTGCTCAAGAACAGTTGGTCATTACCATTCAAGACATGATACACTAACATCAATTTGGTTTAACCAAAATACAAAAGAATGGACAACTTGTAACTGCTAAGACTTTTTCAAAATTTGTCTTATTCTCAACTGGTCCAGAGTTTATCATGTAACCTTTTCCAAATATCTTTGTCTTCACAAAGAGAGCCCAAGATTCGCACAAATCACAAATTGAGATGCAAAGAAGGTGAAAAAGTGGGGAGAAGGGCAAAAATCACAAAAAGAAGAAAAAAGACTCATTTTGACAACCATATACATAGCCACCAACACCACGTCATTGTTTTTGTATCTCCATGAACTAGAAAAAATTGCCAAGCAAAGCAGTAATATGAATCATGATCCCAACAGCTATTATCTTCATCTCTCTGATTAATTATATATTATTGCATCAAATGCCAATCAGGAATACTAAACATGAATTGAGAACAAATTTAAGCTAAAAAAATATGCAGACCTTTTGGATTTCATGGCGCGGGATATCATGTCGATCAATAGGATTGGTTTCCAGTGAATTCTGTCCATACAAAATGAAAAACGAAAAACAATTAGTATCAAAGAAAGGAAACATCTGTGTAGACAAGGTAATTTAATAAACTGAATTCGATTATCTATACCTTGACTTCATTGTGGCAATGCCTGCAATCATAGATTTCACCACAACAAGGTGCTCTAATCCTGCATCTCCTCCTATAGTGTGAGCACCTATCTCACATACCAAATTCAACATTATTAAAAAACACTTCACAAACCCATAACAACCCACAAAATCTAAACTTACAAGAAAAAAAAAAAAAAAAAAAAAAAAACCCAATTCAAGTTTTAAAAAAATGAAAAACCTACCCATAATACCCAGATCCAAGTTCCATCAAAGACACAGTTTCTTCATCAAAATTAACATTCTCTGACTCATGAACCGACCCCATCTCTTCAAATTCACAACCTTTTCCCTCTCTCTTCCTCCACAATCTGGAACACAAAAACATGAAACCAAAAAAAAAAAAAAAAAACAGAAAACTACTCCAATAACCAAACAACAAATCCAACCAAAAGCAAAAAGAAGAAAAGAAACCAAACCCACATGAGAAATGGTGTAGCTAAAACAATGAGGCATTGTTAGAAGCGAAAAAAAAAAACAAGTATTTATATGATTTTTTTTTTTTTTTTGTAAGATTAACGAGCTGACTCAGATACACGCAAGGCCACAGCTTGCCCGATAATTAATCTCACACAGCTATACAAAATATCAACTTAAAAAAAAACCAATATTTTCTACTACCATAAATGAAAACAAATCCTATCTTTAAATGGGTTTTTTCCCCCTGCCATTTTTGGGCGTTGTACGCGCCCGAAATGTTGCTGTGTCGAAGCTGAGTCAACGAGGCACAGACAGTGAGTTACAGCCGAGTTGGCAAGTGGAGAGTTAAAAGCTGAGTTTTCTTTTATTGTAGGTGGCGGGAAATCAACGTCTCCTAAGAGTTTGTACATTGAAAGTAGAATCTAGGACATGTTGGTTTGCTTTAACCGACTTTAACGGTAAGGTTAGTTTGGGGATCATATAATGTTTGATAAGAACTGGGTTCCCAGTCCCACCTGCGACAATACAGCTCCGTTATGCACGCTCAGGTTATCAAAAGCTTATGCAAAATACAAATGCAAATGCATATTTTATATCATACTTTTTTTAAGGGATTTTTATATCATACTTATTATAATTTTTTTAAATAATTATTTATTATTTTAAATTATTTAAATTTATGTATTGAATATATTAATGTATTAAATAATTATAATTTTTTCTTACTTCACTTTTGCATGTTTAATATGTGCTCTTAAAGTGTATTGATGAATTTATTTTTACTTTCTAAATAAATAGTATGATCTCAATGTAATATATTGTAATAATAACAATGATTAAATTACAAAAATGTTGAAATACATATCTTTCAAATGCAGTAGGATCAAAAGAACTCTGATAAGCAATCACAATAAAGGAAAGTAAACTTAATCATAATGTAAGAGGTTAGAAAAAATAAATTTTTATTTTTATTTATTTATTGAGAAAAATAAGAAGAAGAAGTCTTCAACCTTCTATCCGGCATCCCCATTTATGTTTTTAATACAATATATGTATCTTTTTGTTATAAATTACAAGAGCAGTTGTAATTGATGTCAACTGCTATGACAGTTGATCATCATTGAATAGTGGATATTGGATTATGTATTTTGGATAAAATCTTATCTAAATTCCAAGGTCAAATTATTCATTTTAGACAGACTTTTGTAATTTTCAACATGTATATATTTAGAGAATTTATTGTATATATTGATAAATTTAAATATTTTAAAAATTAAGTTAGATATTAGGAAATATATTAGATGATTCGTCTTAGTTCTTATCAAATGATTTTGAAGATTTTAGCTTAAAAGATTAAAGATTTTAAGAAATTATAGATGAAAAATTGTTCCAAAAAAATTATAAATAAAAAATTGATCATTTAGAAAATTATATGAATGAATTATATTCAAAAATTCAAATCATATTTTGAAAACGATAACATCAATAAGTAAAAGTGTAGTTAATTTTAAATATTAATTGAAAATGAAAACCAGCTGTTATAGAATTGTAGTGAATTGTAATTAGTAATTAAAGTTTGAAATTACTGTCGTTAGATATTGCATACTATCATTGACTTGATTTTTTATCTTCAAATAAGAATAGCAAGAGCAACAATGAAAACTGGAATTTGCGATTTGCCGGATGAGCAATGGAAGGTGAACGGCACGTGCGGTGGAAACGCGTGGAGTCTGGCAAAAACAACTGTACCGCCGGATTTGAACAAACAGTGGTTTGCGTCCTCGTAGGGTTCGGCTTTTACGCACAAAAAAATCGTTTTTTATTACAAACAAAAATAGTGAAATTGGGATTGGATAAGATCTGAGAATATGCTGATGAGGCATGGGACCCACCACCCCGTTTGTTGACGTCTGATTGGTGTTTACGAATCGCAACACGTGGCAATTTGTTAGTGGTTTACCCGGTCGGTCAGAGTTTATCTTAATTAATTTAGAAGTGTTTGGAGATTAGTGATCACGTATAGCGCAATGGTTTTGGGCTCCCGTTCAGGAATGGGCCCACATTCCACACATGATTGACAATTTCTTCAGACGTCTTGGACCATGTCTAAAAAAGGTACGCATAAGGCCGTTTTTCACTTGGGCTTATCGGATATCGTCTTCATCATTGCTCACGTTTTACCTTTCAATAAATGTTTTTTTTTTCGAAACTATATTTATATATATGTATATACATGTATGCACCCGCAATTTTTGTACTTCAATTGAACCTAAAAGCCAAAGATATCATGTTTCTTGATTGACTAATTATATTATCCTTTTGAGCCTTATATATATATATATATATATATATATGTACATGCATGTTGGAATTGTTGTTCTACTATAATTACATTTTTAAGTTGGTATGGACTATCGACTTATGCTTACTAAAAGAAGTTTAAAAATTATTACCATTAAATGATTTAATCTATATAATGCGATCAATGAGTTGTATTCTTTGGAAAATATATCAAGTAAACTATATTTGTCAATAATAAAAAAAGAATAGTTACAATCAATTATTAAGAAAGCTATTTTTTTCCCTATGTACCCTGCTTATTCTAGGCTAGTGATCTCAATTGAATTGGATTGGAAGAAGGCACGTTAAGCTTAGGATTGTTTAAGACCTTGCAAAAAGGGTGAAAAAATTTACTATCACATCAAACTAAGTCTCAAATGTTTGCGAAAGTCATAGTATACCGAGTGTAGTATGCACTGGGTGCACTATTATAAGGTGTACTCAACTTTTTACATCAAAGTATCACATGTGCCTTTTATCACAAATTTTTTTTTTCATGAATCTATCTCACAGTCGATATAGTGAGATGGACTAATAAAATAGTATCATTTTCTTTTCTCTTACTTTTTTCATTAGTTCGTGTCACCACATCAACTATGAAATAGTTTTATGAAAGATTTTTTCTTTATCACGTTACATTTTCAGTGGTTAGGTGCATTGTGTGGTAGTGCAATCAGTGCACTTAATATTTTCTCCAAATGTTCAACCTGTGAGTTAATGAATCCATTCTTGTTTTAGTAAGGCCATATTATAATAAGGTACCTTGCTATTAGACATTATTGCACGAAAAATATTATTTAATTCATAATTACACATAAATAGCCTATGAGTGAAATGACACGAATCCCCCATCTTAAATAATTAAAACAAAACTATATTTTATTAACAATTTTTTGAAAGCAATCAAAATATTAAAAAAATGAAATCTCTATTGTTAATGGAGGTTGATTTTTGCCCATGCCTAGAAGGAGATCGATCTCATTTAGACATGAAGGAGATCATCGCCTGTTTGAGAAGATCCACTAGTGAAGGCTTGGTGAAACTTTACCACGAACGAAACCACCTCTTTTATTTTTCAT
>CM038009.1:7685454-8108029 GCA_021234005.1 Nephelium lappaceum
TAAAACAGAAGTCACTAAATCTCCAAACAGAATTTTTTTTTTTTTTTTAAAAAAAAAAAGAAAAGCTAGTACCCCCATGCCCCATAGAGATATAAAATTATAATATGAATCATCTAGAAGATACAAAAATAGTAAATCTAACAAAAAAGTGGAATAACAAAATGATGATTATCATGATCTTTGTTTTTTTGAAATAGATGATTAGATGATCTCACTAGCATATGTTTTGTTTATAAAAAGAAATGTCTTTGGTTGTAATCCATTAACTTGGAAGTTGGGGTCAAGCTTAGCTGGAAACCATTTTAGCATTAGGAAGCAAGCACGTAATCTCCTTACATGATGTAAATTCATTGTAAGTTTCATTCTATTATATTTTATATAACATAAGATTAGTATTAAAGTTCTCAAATGCTTGCTCAAAGCATTTTCTACAACCCTTTTGACTTGTTTGTGTCCTGATGATTTTTTTTTTCACTAATTTCCGTTCTTTTTCCATGTCAACCTTTTCAACTTCAAAACATGTTTTGGAGAATTCTCACTAATTTTGTTAGAGTTTAAGGTGTCATTGAAATACAAGAAGGTCCCACTAATTGTCATATTTGTACCATAATTGATGTAGGTACATTTCACTATGTTAAGTTACATGGATCACTTCATTTAAAATTTTTAAAAGTTATCATCAAATTATAAAAGTTTTTAAAGCTAGAAACCCTTTTCAGGAAAAAATTATATTCAAATTAGGTTGATTCGATTATAATTATATCAAAGCTTAGAAGATGGCAATGAAATTTATATCAAGAAGGAGGCGAAGCATTGATTGGGCGGCAGCTTGTTTGTGACTTGTACAAATCAAATCTTAGAGTAAGACCACTCAAGACTAATAGTCAAGAATGATGGGCTTGGATTGGGGCTTTCTAGCATGCGAAAAAAACAATTTGATAATGACTTTGGTACCACAGTATCTAATATGATAAATTCAAAAGCGTTTCGTGGTTGGATTGCACTTATTCTGTCAAGTACACAGGGAAGCAATCTGAGGAGAGGATCTAAGTATGGACCTTTTGTACAACGTAGGTGAAGTTAGGTATGTTGGAAATGATATTATACATAGTTTAAAAATAATTACTAAATTTGTAATCTAATTCAAACTGTATGGGATCATATGTCGGAATAGTGGATTAACTGCATATATAATAAGCCAAGGTTATCGGCCATGAACCCATACCATAATTGCCGTTCTTATCAGACTGGGGTTAATCAGTAATAACACCATTAATCTAATCGTCAATTATAAATAACAGAACAAAATTGAAATCGTATCACCTAAATTAAGAGGTTAGATGAAGTGAACATACACTAGTGAAATAGACAAGTAAATATACAATAGTGATTATTTATTTCACTTATCTCATACATCTATTCACCAATTGCCCATTATTGGTTGACATGCTAGTGAAGTATATATACAAAATGTGAAATCCTGGACTCTTTAACTATATATATATGATTCAAGATTAAAAGAAAACATAACAATAAAAGAACTTGTATATAGTGAAATCCTGGACTCTTTAACTATATACCCCGAGCTCATGTTTTATATACATTTTATAAGCATGTGTGAGAAATTTTTGTCCTTCATGTGTGAGTACATGGCAATTTAGTTATAAGAGTAAATATTAGGGTCCAATTATTGATAGTGGTTGCCTTAAAAAAATTGTATTTATAATTTATATACTAAAATAATAAATATAAATTTTTTAATCAAATTCTTTCGAAAAATAGAAAAATACAATTACTTAAGGTTGATTAGATGGTATTCTAATACTCATCGCACTTAGATCCTAGTTTGGTACACGAAACTAGAATGAATTATTTTTAAGGGATTACATTGAATATGATTGGATTAATTAGTAATGTGATGTATTTGGTGCAGTTGAGATTGAATTAAAAATAACAGTTTGTTACTTGGTATAACGTAAGATTGGATAAGAAAAAATATATTTTATATTTGATTTTGAAATATTAAATTTAATATTAAAATATGAATAATATTTTCATTGGTGTTTAACTTGTGGAATCTAGTCCGATTCTCAATCTTCTCAATCTTCCAGATCGATTTTCAATCTTAGCCAATTCGAAATCACAATCTCAATCTCAATTCAACTTAATTTTGACTATTGGATTTACCAACAAAGGTAGAAGTCCAAAAATCTTAATCTCAGACATCTTTTTTTTTTTTATCCTTTTAAATTTTAATAAGTCCCACAACTATGGAAATAATTGAGACATGGGATCCTAAGTCTCCTCCAAACGTCGGATTGATTAAGCAGATTCCTGTCCAATTCAATACTCCAAATAAGACCTTAGATTATTGAAGTTAGGAGTCCAAATTATCTTCTTAAATGTAAATTAATAAGAAAAACAAAACCCTAGGTAAAAAAATAAAAAACAAATTAAAAAATAGATAAAAGAACGGTAAGTGATGTCATGCAGCAAACGTCATGCACCAGCTGTCAAGATCTTGTCTTTATCAATACCTTAAATAAAAACTCCTATTTATATAATTTTCTTTTCTTTCTCTCTCTATAATTATTTTCTCTCGATGAATTTTATCAACAAAAAATGCTGTTTTCACAAAAAAAAAGTTAAAACCTTGCAATCCAACCATTCATGGCCTCTCAAATGAAGACGTTACACGTGTAAGCATGGAAATTGTCCAGCTCTGGTTTTGCCCCACCCCAACAGACGCAGAAATGTTTGATTATTATTGTAAACAAGTCCATGAACTTGGTGTCTTGATCTCTGTGGTCTGGTCCGGTCCGGTTCTCGTCCTCATCATCACTGACTGATTGATGTCTTTGGTGGGTTTGATTTTCACTTATCGTGCAATTTCCTTAACATTTCTCCTTGTCGTGCCTTTCTTTCTTTCTAGCTTTTCCACAACAAAAAGTTGATTATTTTTTTTTTGCCAAGGTACATATAAATTATATATATATATACAAGAAACTGCTATAGCTATAGCTAACCTGATTGATGATTCACTAATAGCAGCAGCAGCCATGACTGATGCTTCCTCCACCTCCATGTATGATCTCGATCTCTCTCTCTCTCTCTCTCTCTCTCTTTGTTTTGTCTCTTCTTTGTGTATATAGATATTTTGTCTTGACTACGTTGATCTATATGTGGTTTATATGTTTGATCATTTATTCCCATCAATAATTGGAAGAAGACTTGGTTCTTGAAGTTGCATTCTATGTATTGATTTTATATTAAAATGGACGGATTCATGGCTTAGAAGTTTTGTTTTCATTTCCATATAGATCTGGATATACTGATAAATCTATACAGATCTGTGAATACTTAGAATAGTCAAAATACTTATGGAATTGATGAGATCTATGTATAAACTCAATTTTATTATATATCTCTAGTACATATATAATACTTTAATTATTTTTATGCGTAGTTACTTTAAGAAAGATTTGAAACGTTAAAAGTTTTAAGAAATATAAATATTTCGAATTTCATAATTTATGAATCACAATAAGTATAATACATTTGTAAGCATAATTTTTTTCTCATAATATGTGTTGTAACTTGTGAAAATGCACGCCATCATAATATTACTTTTATCTGTAGCTTATATGCATTTAGTGCAATTGATGAGCAAGAAGAATACATAAATGAACACATATTATAAGCATTATGAATTACTAATTCTCATATGTATATATATGCTGGAGTAGGGACCAAAGTGAGGATAAAGAAGACGAGCAAGAAATGGATAGAAAAAGCCAAAGATTGGTGCCACCAGAAGATGGGTATGAGTGGAAAAAATATGGCCAAAAATTCATCAAAAACATTGGGAAATACAGGTACCAGAAATCATTCTCATGAATCATGTTCAATATATTACTATATATATTATTTTTGTTGGGATAATGATGAGAGTGTTAAAGGTGTGAGCGCAACTTACACCGCTAAATGCAACCAACGGTACAATCTGAGAGATCATTCTAGAAAGCAATTGTGACCTACAAGATTATTATTTATTTTTAGAGTTTCATTCCTAAAATAATATTGTTTCCTAAAGGAATTATGAACTAATTAACTATATATAGGAGTTCAAATTTAGGGCTGTGATGGGTTGACTTTTGGAATATCTATAAAATCTTACAACTTTGTGAGATAAGCTTTCTATGTTTTCTTTTGGCTTTTCTAGATATTCTTGCTTGAAGTTGATTGGACTAAGTTTAGGTTATTTGTAATTTCATTTCAGAGAATTAATTCTATCCTATTTTGTGGACTGATTGGTTCGTTATTTATCTTATCGTGTGACACGAATTAGGGTGGCTAGGGTTTGTTGTTGGATTTATAGATAGGTCCTCAACAGATACATGTGATTGTGATCAAGATCATAATAGCTTGCTATATGATCAACTGTAACCTCTCATACATAATATTTCACAATTGTTCACGACTGTTTGTGACTGGTACATCTAAATAGGGTAAAAATATAAGTGTGTCATATACCTGCTAAGTGTTACATGAATTATAAGAAGAGGGTATTGCATTTCTTATGTCAGAATGTATGGTAGTTCATAACATATTTTGGAGGATGATTATCAGAAGCTATTTCAAGTGCCATAGAGAGAATTGCACAGCCAAGAAGAAAGCAGAATGGAGCAACATAGAGTCAGGTGACGTGAGGATAGTGTATGAGGGAGTGCACACTCATGGCTCCATGACAGATCAAAACTCGACATCTGGTTCTTCACAAGGGACATCTTCATCAGCAAATGCCAACCAATATAACTTGTTAGATCAAGTTCTGAGAAAAGATCATCATCATCAATCAGCTTCTCACAGGCCACCACATACTTGAAGTTTTCAAATGACTAGCTCTCTTCAGTTATCTTCTTGACGTACCTTTAACTGATATTTGAAAAAATAAGAAGAAGAATTAAACGGTGTGCTGCTTCTTGTTCTTAAATATCTTTTAACTTCTGTAACTTGAATGATGGATCATATATTTCTTCTCTGGCGGCTATAGTAGTATTAAATATATAGCTGTTACTGTCAATGTTATAATTAATTATTGTTAATTTTATTTATTTTAAATAAAAAGAAAAATTGATTGACGGTCCAATGCTGCAACGAGTCTCCTTTTCAACCTTTCTCATCCACAAATTCTTCTTTTTCTTCCTGAATTGTCCTTCTTAATCACAAATATTCTCTTTTAAGAATATGATTCTGTGTATGCATTTATAGTATTTAAAATTCTAATTAAAAACCCTTTAATCAATCAAATCTTTAAATGCAACAAAAGTTGGTCTTTGTGTGCATGAAAAAACTGATAATATTGATTGCAATTTGTGAACAGAAATTGATGTAAACACTTAAATATAATTTTATTATGATTATCAATTTCATGCATGATATGTCATGAGTCTCTCTCATGGGATGATGTGGATTGTGATAATAACAAATGATTTTCTTATCACATCAATTGGATTACATTTTTGGGTTGAATAGTAATATTATTATTATCAAGATTGAAATGTTAAAAAATAATGTGGGATTTTCATTCTCTTATTTTATTTTATTTTTTTATCTTTTTGTGAAAGAGTATTTGATCTTTTTGTTTTGGGGGTAAGTATGAAAATGAGTAAGATAAGCCCAATTGTAACTAAAATCACTGCCCTGCAAGGAAGCCTTTTGGGCTGAGGCCAATTCCATAACATTTAAGAACAGATCCAAGTGTTTTTAATTCAATGATATTGAAATTGAAGTACATACAAATAGATAGCATTACACAGAAATATATGATCTGGATTTGAATATTAAGGACTAGTGTTCATTATGTGAGGCCTTTCGCTATATATTTTGTTTCTGGAAATAAAAAGGGAAAGGAATCAAAATAACATATTTTACTAAAGCAAAATGAGGTCATCCGGTATCAGGTTCTCACCTCTATAAATATAATGAAGTAAGTTAGTGCTTTCGAATCGTGTTTTCCTCCTCCAATTCTTATAGTTGGATTCAAGTGTCAATTGAATCTCCTTATGATGCATTCCGAGCCCAAACTTACCAGAAAATATCAATGAAATGTATTTAGATTACATTAGTAAATATCAATAAAATGTATTTAAATTACATTAGTAATATTTGATCTCAATAAATTTTGGTAAACTTATATAAATCTTAATTACATCAACCAAATAAAAATTTATTGCTAGTGGGTTGTAAAAAAGATCATACATTTACTCTAAAGTAATTAGTGCTCTTCTCATCCATTTTTGTGATAAGGATTTAAATCTCACTACGTGTATTTATTAACATGGGTGAGAAATATTATCTTCCCATATTATGAAAGTAGATTTTCAGACAGTATAATTTATATATAGAACTTACTTTCAGCAAATTCTGACAGGATTTTTTATCATAATATTCAATTAGTAAAAAAAATAATTTTAACTTTAAACTCTTATATCCTAGGTAAGGGTGGAAAAATCCCTGGCCCATCTCAAACTTGTGGAGATCTACCTTGTTTGGGGTGAGTTCGAAGTATTAAAATTAAGAATTGGGTCGAGTTTGGGTAAAAACTTTTGATCTAATTTGTAAAAGAGTTAGGTTTGGGTTAAATACCTTTGACCTATCCTGATCTGATTATCTGCTTATATTTATTTTTTCCTATCAAACATTTATAACATTATCATTAGCATTATTCAAATTAAAACATATTTAAACATACAATGATATAAATTTTAATAAATTTATATCATTGTATGTTTAAATATGTTGTCTAGTGTCTATTAACCATTCCTATTCATGACAGTAGGTCCATGATGTGTTACTTCACCAAAAAGAACTACAACAATAAAATGTTGAGAGAAATCTGACAGTGATAGATTTTTTTTTTTTAATCATTGGGATTGACCCAAAAAATTACCAAGATCAAATGGGATGAGAAACTTATAGCGTGGCCCAAAAAATAGCTTTCATATGAGAGATTAATCCACGCGAATGTGGGAGGACGACTCACACAAGGTGGAAGAAGGCAACCTCCACGAGGCTACAGAGTGTCAAACTTAAGTTCACACTGGAACTTGGGGTTGCAGCCAACCACTTTGACAAAACACCGATGACTTGACAGTGGCAATTTGCTGCATATTATCTTCTATGCTGCATATTTTCTCTATTATATAACACATTAATTTTTTGCTATAGATTGGTGTACGATTTTACAACAGAAAATGCGGTAATTGGCTGCATTTTCTTGCTGAAGAAAGTGTATGGGATTTTAAGTTTGTGAGAAGAAATGATGTTCTTTTGTGCTGGAGAGCATGATGATGATGATGATGATGATGATGATGATGATGATAGAGGTTAGAAAGAAGAAAAAGATATATTAGTAATTTATAGGGTGTAATTACAAACTCCTAATATTTGAAAAAAGAATTAATAGAGTGAATATATGCAAAAAGGGGTACATATACAGAATTTTTAGGGTGCAAATATTGCCGCTCGGCAAAATTTGAGGGTAGGGTTTAGTTTGAAAAATGGAAAAATAAAAAAGTTATACATGAATAAAGCTAAAGCTCGACGGGCTACCTAGGCTCGCACAAACTTTGACGAGCAAACCCGCTCTAAACAAGGCTTGAGGGTTGGGTGGGGCATAAAACAGAATTTAAACCTTGATTCATAACTTAATTCAATCTGGCTCGAGCTGTCTAATTGACACCTCTAGGCTCTAGCCAAAATGGGGTCTAATATGAGTCATCCAACCTCAAAATTTGGAGCAACAATTAAGAGTGTGCTTAGATTCCTTTTTAGGATAATGTTTTTGAAAACCATTTTTAAAAATGAAAACCATGTTTTAAAATAGATGTTTTTAAAGATATAATGTGTGTGGTAGGATTTTTTAAAAGTTATTTTTAAAAATAAAAATAATATAATATGCTTGATATTATTTTTGAAAATGAGTAAATAGTTGTTTGGATTAAAAAATAATTATTTATTTTAAAAACATGTTTTGAAAATTATAAAAAATATAAAAAAAGTTATTTGTCACTTTTTAATTATAATTTCTAAAAAGATGCTTCTCATTTTCAAAACACGTTTTATAAAATATACAACCAAACTTCACTCTCATTTTTCATTTTTGAAAATGAAAAATCATTTTAAAAAAATGTATCCAAGCACCACTTAAAAATCTGTTCAGGTCACGGATCAGGTATAGCTACCCTGCTCAAAAAGTGTTTCAAATATGGAATGGGCCAATCTGATTCCGATCCGATCCAATGAGTGTCTAAACCAGTAAGTAGAAACACAAAAGTCCTTGTGAGTAGGAAATGGAGGAAGTTCTAGAGTGTTCCAAGGAAGGACAAGCATAGCGGCAGAGGGAGTTAAATCCAACGGTTGAGATGGGGCGGAAGCTTCAAGAGCTAAAAGACCGTTTGCCCTTTATATATTAGGGGAAACTTCATTTTAGTCCCTAAGGTTTGGCGAAATATCAAAATTTTAAACATCTATTGGAAACAGCTCTTTTAATCCCTAACTTTTCCAAAACTCTTCAAAATAGTCCAAACCGTTGGTCAACTAACGGTCAACAGTAACAGAAGGCTTGGATGAAAAGGGTAAAATGGTCTTTTCATATAAGATGCTAAGATTATGACACGTGGACGGCTGAGATTTTAATCCTATAAAACATTTAAAATAATTTAAAAAATCGAAAATTATTTATAAAAAAAATTGGAAAAACTGAAAAAAAATATTTGGCAACTTTTTTTTAAAAAAATCTGGATTCAAACACATGGTTTGAACCAGAATATGTAAATCCAAATCCTCAAAAAAATTTACCAAAAAATACAAAAACAAAACACTCAACAGATTGATCAAACCACAAATCATAACAAACACTCAACAGATTCATCAAACCCCAACATCAACCCCAAACACCAACTGTCAAACCCCAACATCAACCTAAAAACTAACCACAAACGCCAGAGATCAACCCAGAACCAGTCTTTGGTTCTGGGTTTGATCAACCCAGAACCAGAGACACTGGTTTTGGTATCGAACCCAGAACTAGAGTCTGGTTCTGGGTTCGACCCAGAACCAGAGTTTCTGGTTTTGGGTTCGAACCCAGAACCAGAGCTCTGGTTCTGGGTTACCCAGAACCCAGAACCAGAGAAACTGGTTCTGGGTTCGAACCCAGAACCAGAGCTCTGGTTCTGGGTTACCCAGAACCCAGAACCAGAGATCTCTGGTTTTGGGTAACCCAGAACCAGAGACCTCTCTGGTTCTGGGTTCGAACCCAGAACCGCGACGGTTCTGGGTTCGAACCCAGAACCAGCGACGGTTCTGGGTTCCACCGAACCCAGAACCGTCGCGGTTCTGGGTTCGAACCCAGAACCAGCGACGAACCCAGAACCGTCGCTGGTTCTGGGTTACACCGAACCCAGAACCGTCGCGGTTCTGGGTTCGAACATCGAACCCAGATCTGGTTCTGGGTTCGGCGGAACCCAGAACCAGCGTCTGGTTCTGGGTTCCGCCGAACCCAGAACCAGATCTGGGTTCGATGATCGAACCCAGAACCGCGACGGTTCTGGGTTCGGTGGAACCCAGAACCGTCACTGGTTCTGGGTTCGAACCAGCGTCTGGTTCTGGGTTCGGCGGAACCCAGAACCAGCGACTGGTTCTGGGTTCGGCCGAACCCAGAACCAGCGGGTTCCATCGAACCCAGAACCAGATCTGGTTCTGGGTTCGATCTGGTTCTGGGTAAAAGAGTGGAAAGAGAGACGAAGAAGGAGAAGAAGAAGAAGAAGAAGAGAGGAGAGAATGGAAGAGATGAAGAAGAAAAGAGAGAAAAAGATGATGTGGAGAAAAAAAGAGAGATAAATGGTGTGATGATTTTTTTTATTATTATTAATTATTTTTCTTTTTTTAATTAAATAAAAAACTTTTGATTATATATTAATTTATTTATTTTTATTTAATTAGGGGCAGAAGAGTCATTTTGCTTTTTCCATCTCTTTTAACTAACGGTTTGGATTATTTTGAAGAGTTTTGGAAAAGTTAAGGATTAAAAGAGCTGTTTCCAATAGATGTTTAAAATTTTGATATTTCGCCAAACCTTAGGGACTAAAATGAAGTTTCCCCTATATATTATTATCTCCTAAAAACTCACACGCTCTCAGATAAACCCACCTATCAGCCCACACTACAACAATATTAACAACTCCTCTTCTTATCTGCTTTAAACCCTAACTCGCTCTCTCTCTCTGCCTCCGCCTTTTCACGGTGAGTTTTCTTCCAACCCGTATCACCCTTTTCTACTTCTCCATGTTTGCTTTTGTGTTGTTTGTTTGGTTTCTGGGGAAAAATGAAAGGAGCAAGGAGGTGTTTTTTTGAGATAAAAATCGAGTCTTGAAGTGAAACTGGAAGATGGGTTTGTGGCAAATGGGATGTTCTGTGTATGTGTTGTCTTGGGTTGTGTTTGGTTTCTGGGAAAGTGAGGGGAGTAAAGGAGGTGTCTTTAAGATAAAAATTGAGTCTTGGGAGTGTCAGATGGGTGTTCTTTGTTTGTGTTGTCTTGGGTTTTGCTTGGTTTCTGGGAAAGTGGAGGAAGGAAAAAAAGAAGAAGAAGTGTTTTTGAGATAAAAATCGTATTTTGGACTAAAATGGAAGATGCTATTGTGATATATGTGAATATTTGTGATAAAACTGTTGGTTTAATGTTTTCATATATGTGTATATGTGTATGTATTTGGTTGTCAGTGGCTTGCTTGAGTGAGTTGTTTTAGTAGCCTCATTTCTGAAGGTAATTGAGATAAATGATTCAATAAAATTTATCAAGATAATTGAAATAAAAATGCTATGACTTCATCTGTTCTATTGTTTGCCTTCATTGGCCGGATAGAATTATAGGATTATGCGGTTTCAGTCTCAAAAATCTTCTGTGAATGGAGTGTTTTTGCTGTTTTGAAGCGATTTGCCTTCGTTTTGTTGGTTTATTTTGACTGTTGGAATATACTCTTGAATGAACTAGTTGAAATAATAGTGAAATTTAGCATTAAACTGCTTGAGATTTTGGTTTTGCTAGTGCCTTGATAGCAGCATATTTTGTTTCATAATATATTAATATTGAAGCAATCTGTATTACAATGGGCTAACAAAGTTGAATATTGCAGCTTGTAAGGAGTAAAATGGCGTCGACTTTCATTGCCATGTCTTCAGTTGGCTCCATGATTGCTCCTAACCTACGTGTGTCGGACAAGAAACTTGCATCTTCTTCAAACAAGCTGTCATCATTTGCTTCCGTTTCTTCAAGCTCATTTGGTAGGAGACAGCATGTCGCTCTGCGGAAGACACGTGTACCTAAGATCTATGCTGCTAAAGAATTGCACTTTAACAAGGAAGGAGATGCTGTTAAGAAACTACAAGTGAGTATTTGAGCTGAGATGCTGTGATCTATGATGACACTTTTATGTTTTTGCTTAGTGAGTTAGTTCTCTACTTCTTACAATCTTTTGTTCCTTTGCAGAGTGGTGTGAACAAGCTTGCAGATCTGGTTGGGGTCACCCTTGGTCCCAAAGGCAGGAATGTTGTTCTAGAGAGCAAGTATGGTGCCCCAAAAATTGTAAATGATGGTGTGACTGTGGCCAAGGAGGTCTGCCTCTGCTCTTTATTGTTTATAGTGTTCCGAGTCAATAAGTTAATACTTAGTTATTTGATTTGTTTTCTCAGTCATGAAGTTAGACTCTTCTTGTACTTGATTGGTAATGGATTGTTGTACCATTATCTTCTAGGTTGAGTTGGAGGATCCAGTTGAGAATATCGGTGCTAAATTAGTGAGACAAGCTGCTGCCAAGACCAACGACTTGGCTGGTGATGGAACTACAACATCGGTTGTTCTTGCGCAAGGTCTAATTGCTGAAGGTGTCAAGGTTGGTATATCACAGTGGCTGTTGTAACTGTTTTGTTTGCCTGTTGAACAGAATTATAATTTACAGTCTATGTGCCATTGTTATTAATTACTAAATTTTTTGGTTCAGGTGGTGGCTGCTGGTGCAAATCCTGTTTTGATCACACGAGGCATCGAGAAAACGGCCAAGGCTCTAGTGTCTGAGCTTAAGTCGATCTCAAAAGAGGTAATAACTTAGTAGGAATTGCATTGTGCAAGGTTGTCAAATTTCAAGGACAATATAATGTTCACTATATATAAATCCCAGTTAATGTCCGAGGGTCAAATGTAAATGTGATTTCAGGTTGAAGACAGTGAACTTGCTGATGTAGCAGCAGTTAGTGCTGGTAACAACTATGAAGTAGGTAATATGATTGCCGAAGCCATGAGTAAAGTGGGTAGGAAGGGTGTGGTGACCCTTGAAGAGGGAAAAAGTGCTGATAACACACTCTATGTTGTTGAGGGAATGCAATTTGACCGTGGTTATATCTCTCCCTACTTTGTTACAGATAGTGAGAAAATGGCAGTTGAATATGAGAATTGCAAGGTATACAATCTGTTGTTGCTTTATAGATGCCTTGTTTTACTTTGGTTATACCTTTGCTTTGTTACAGACCTTTGAAGGTTAACTATTGGCATTTTGTGTTCTGGTTGCAGTTGCTTCTTGTTGATAAAAAAATAACAAATGCAAGGGATCTCATTAACATTTTGGAAGATGCAATTAGGGGTGGATACCCTATTGTGATAGTAGCAGAAGACATTGAGCAGGAAGCTTTAGCAACTCTTGTTGTGAACAAATTGAGAGGGGCTTTGAAGATTGCTGCTCTCAAAGCTCCTGGCTTTGGAGAGCGCAAGAGCCAGTACCTTGATGACATTGCTATTCTGACTGGAGGTGAGCACAAATGTGATATTTCACAGTTTTAGTCTTTTGGTGTTGCATGTGACTTTCTTTTTTCTGTTTATTTTTGTTCTAATTTGCACTGTTGGATTGATAATTTATATCTCTTGTTAATTGAGGATTATATTTTTCTCTTGATATAAAATTTGTCTTGTCTGTTGGCCTAACAGGAACGGTAATCAGAGATGAGGTGGGGCTTGCCTTGGATAAAGTTGGCAAGGAGGTCCTTGGTCATGCTTCTAAAGTGGTGCTGACAAAGGATACTACCACCATCGTGGGTGATGGAAGCACCCAGGAAGCAGTGAACAAACGAGTTGCACAAATCAAAAATCTTATTGAGGTTAGACTCTTCTGCCTAAGTTACACATATGCACATTTTTATGCAGTTTTTGTTATTCTTTTTGCTGTTTGCTGAAGTTGTGTATCATGTTTATATAGGTTGCAGAGCAAGACTATGAGAAGGAGAAACTGAATGAAAGAATTGCAAAACTGTCTGGAGGTGTTGCCGTGATTCAGGTAAAGTTTCTTTTCTTTTCTTTTTTTACTTTAAGAAAATGTAAATAGTAATTTATGTTTGAACAAATTGTGTTTATTGATGTCTGCTTGAATTTTAAGGTTGGAGCACAAACTGAAACAGAGCTGAAAGAGAAGAAACTGAGAGTTGAAGATGCTCTTAATGCAACAAAGGTAATTTATTTTGATGCCACTGCATATAAGATGGGTTTTAGGTTAGATGGTTTCCTTTTCAGGATTGTTCTCACTAGAAAAAAAAAACCGTTGATTTTCAGGCAGCTGTTGAGGAAGGTATTGTAGTTGGTGGTGGGTGCACACTGCTGAGGCTCTCATCGAATGTGGATGCCATCAAGGAAACCCTTGATAATGACGAAGAAAAGGTCAGCCTGAACTTTCCGTTGTTTATAAAGTATTGGCTTTAACTAGTCTTTGACTCTTGTAGAAATTGATCTTATGTTCTTGGAAGCTTTGAAATGGCATTAAACAGTTTTGAGATGATGACATTCTGTCAGATGAATATATCTTTGAAAACCGATTCTGACTGTTTGTTTAATTGCAGGTTGGCGCTGATATTGTTAAAAGAGCGCTTAGCTACCCACTAAAACTGATTGCCAAAAATGCTGGCGTTAACGGAAGCGTGGTCAGCGAGAAGGTAAAAGACTTTGTTCTCTTATGCTGTTTATTATAAAATGTTCCTGGTTTTTATGTTCCGATTGAATTTGGTATTGTTAATTCTCAGGTGCTTTCCAGTGACAATCCCAAATATGGATACAATGCTGCAACTGGAAATTACGAAGATTTAATGGCTGCAGGAATAATTGATCCGACAAAGGTTTGTCGTTGTGTTGAGCTTTGCATTTGGAGTTAAGAATGATGGTTGATTCTAGTGGACATCAAAGTGTATAACGTAAAGGATCTGTTAATGATGACATGAAAAGTGATAAATTTCCATCTTTCTGTTGATTCAGGTGGTCCGATGTTGCCTGGAGCATGCTGCTTCTGTGGCAAAAACCTTCTTAATGTCTGATTGTGTGGTGGTTGAGATCAAGGAGCCAGAGCCCATCCCTGCAGGAAACCCCATGGACAATTCAGGTTTGTGTTTGTCGACTTAAAAACAATTAACAAATTAAACCCTTTTCTGGCTTCGCTCTACCACTCATACCTCACATATATTTTTGTTGCAAACTTTTGACATTTCCCATTTTTGTGTCAGGATACGGCTACTAAGACAATGGAGCAAAACTAAAGAGGAGCAAATAAGGTCCAGACTCCATGATGGCGACCGACAAAGCTGTAGGTCTGATGGCAATGAGCTTCTTATTTTTGTAAATTTAATTGTTAGAATCATTAGAATTTTATAAATTATGGAGAGGATAGCTTGCTGGAGTTACGGCGTTTATCAACTTGCAATTCAGTGTACAATTGCAATGATTTTGAACTCAATATTTGAGTGAAAGAAATTTCATTTTGCTCATTTTATCTGATCTCTCTGCCATTGATACAATCTCCATTCAAATGCTGTTTTGTACAGCTTTGGATACAAACATCTTCTAATACTCCATAAATAGGGGCTAGTTTAATGATTTCAAAAGAGTTACTATACTTCTGCATATGGGCATGTTAGTCATTTCAATCTGGATGGTCTGCATGTTTTAAAATATGGATCAATGATAATACTCTAACGAAGAACTGGCTTACATGTATATGTTTCGTTTTTGAGTGTCCTATACTAAGAGTTGTAAGTTTGTAATGAACATGTTTACACATCTATGTTGGGTATTATTACAAGAAATGATGGTGAGACACAGACACAGACACAGGCACTCTCTACATACCATATTTGTTGCTGTAAAAACAAATGATGATATATTAGGAATCATCATGGTGTTGTTTCTACTCTTTCTACTGTCAGTTTCAAATTGGTACAATCTTTTGGGACCACTACAGTTCAACATTTTCATTATATTTTATACAAACAAACAATATTATGAAAGTCTGAGATTGCATTCATTATTGGTGTAATCTTCTTTTCTTCTGGTGGATCCTTGTTTTTGTATTTATTGAACCAAACTAAATGATATTTTCAATGTCCAATTTTATCAGATAATGATGCGTTTGTAGTGATGTCAATCTAAAAGAGCAAATTACCACAAGTTTTGATATGATATCTCACAAATGTATGGAGTTCGAAACTTTATTTATTAATAGAACATGCCAACTATTTGAAACTTTATTCATTGATAGAACAAACCAGCTACTAGTTAGTGATGTCTAAATAACAAATTATCACATTATGTTGTCATACTAATGCATCTCTCTCCATACCAATTTAATTGTTTTTTAGGTCTTAATATAGTTGTCTAAATTACAGATGAAACTAGGTTATTTATTAATAATTTGAGGTTAAATATGCATTTGACTTTTAATGAGTGATAAAATGGATGCAATTTATTGCCGTTAGGTAAACGTAACTGTTGATATATAATTGTGGAATGTGAAGGTATAGTTAAGATATTGTCATTAAAATGAGGAATTGAGATAATATATAACCTTTATATTTACAACAAAAAAAGGTTGTGAGATCATGTCATGCCCCCTCTTACAAACACCCAATTATTATAATTGTTAAAATAATAATAATAATAATTTCATTTGATATTACTTATGCAATATGTATTTTGATTGAAAGTAAATGAATATTATGTGGATTGAATCTGTTTAAGTACCCTAACAAATCCCCACTTTTCAAGGGGTCATATTTGATTTGGCAATGCATTACTTTGTTGCAATTGAGGGAAAAGAAAGAATTACCATTTTTGAAAATTAATATTTATCATAATTTTTTTTTGTTTATTCAACGTCTCAATTTATTAATTTTTCATACATATTTTTCAGGAAATGAGAGAGTGATGTGGTCAAACTTGCTATCAATTTTATTTTTTATTTTTTGTGAATAACAAACTTGTAGACGGAAATCTAACGTCATAAAATGCCCTTGACTGCAATATTTAATAAAATATAAGTGTAGTTTACTGGTTTTGAAATTAACCTTAAATTTCTTTTAGTACTCTAATTTGCAATGAATCTTCTTTATGAGACAGTAAAAATTTTCTCATAATAGATTTTTTTTGTTTATATTGAAACTAGATGAATCTATTCGTAATTATTATTATTATTTTAAAAAAAAATTAATATTTACCTACAAATAGAATAGATTTGTGGGTGCAAATGACCTGGCTTGAAATTGAAGGTTCAATAAGGTACCAATTAAGTGTCCCCATCCCTGCAGCTACCCTAATGAAAAATGTCTTACTTACACAGTTACATTGGTCCACACAACTCCATAAAAACTTCTACTTTAACCAGAAAAGCAATCATGTGTATTCTATAATCACTTCAATCTTCTAATATTTTAGGTTATCTAATACCTATACAGTCAGAGGCTTGATATTATTATTATTACACTAGTGTTACAGATTTGAGAGTCCACAGAGGCAATATAATTGAATTCATAATCTTATCATTCTGTGTGTGAAATGTTTGTAATTGATCAACATAAAAACCTCTTCACAGTTATCCTTCAGTCTTCCAAAACTGTAGGATTAATCTTTAATTTTCAAAAAATTGAATGGTTATTATTATTTTTTTTGGAATTATCTTTTTATTAGAACTTGGAATTTTAAATCCAAATAAGAGAAAATATTAAAACTTAATAAGAAGAAATCATGAAGGTACATCAGAAGTTTTGCCTGCCACAATTCCTCTCAGTCAGAGAAACCATAATTTATTCACTTATTTATGTTGCAACCATCATTATAATTATAATAATGGTATGATATATAACATACAAAAACAGAGCATGCACTATCCTAGTATAATAAAAAATTACTATGAACTAATAATTAACGATTATGCCGAAACGTTGTTTAAATTTTAATTAATTCCATTAAAAACACGTAATTATAATGGTCCAACCATCCTGCCAAACCTGCCGTTCCATTCCAACATTTAATATATTTATTCATTGATCTTAAATCTATATTTATTATTAATTTTGATTTGGGCAGCTCCCCCTTTTGATATGATTTTGACATGAAGAACTATAACTGAGTTAAAATCATATTAGTTAGATGAATTTTTTAGACTTAATATTTTTCTTATTTACTTTAATTATGTGGCATCCAGTTCTTTAGATTTGTAGGCACATAGCATGGGCACCACTTGCTTTTAGCACATAAGTGCTTTTTTATTCTCTTTATTATAATTTATTATTAAGTCATCTTTTACCATATGTATATTAATTACCAAAAATATATATTAATGTGGAATATAAAAGTCTACTCTTATAGGATGTAATAAGAGATATATCTATTTTCATAATAATAAGAGAAAATTATCTATATGGAATAAGACTTAAACCCATATCATGGATGGTGAGTGGAAGTGAACTAATCACTTTTAAGTAATGAGTAAATGTCCTAACAAGTGATTAAATTTGTTTACCCATAAAATGAGTCACTAAATAAAGCATATATATAAACCCTAAAAAGATATAGTACATAAATGGTAAGTATATTTTCTTAAAATAAAAAAGAAATAGTAAGTACATACCCTTAAAAGAATATAGTATAGAAATAGTAAGTATATTTTCTTAAAATAAAAAAAGATGTAGTAAGTCCATCATTAAAATAGTAATAAAGCATGTTCAACCGAATTATAAATTTATAACCCACTCAACTTTTTAAAATTAAATTTAAAATATTTTTATCTTCTTTAATATTATTCTATTGCAATATCAGATTTTATTATAATTATGATCCAAAATTAAACAAGAATCATATATTTAATTTCAATAAGAAAAAAAATTTCAAAAAAAAAAGAAAAAAAACGAGTTACAAAATTTTTTACATCGATTTTTGTTTTTACCATAGTAACTAAATTTGTGGTTAAAAAGTTAAACTATCGCTCATATTGAATTCTGCCACATACATGAGATTTATATGAACCATTAGATCTTTATCTAATAGCATGATGTTCCATGATTTATCGAATTCTCTCACATACACCAAAAAAAAAAAAAAAGAAAGAGAAACAATTCATAGAGTAAATAAAATAAAATGAAAATTAGTATACAAAAGGGAAAAAATTAACTTTTGCTTCTCTAACTTTTAGACACGAAGGAGAGATGATTTAAACCTACTATAATCCAATAAAGAGAGATGTTTACATTCATAACGTGTTTTAAAATGAGAGAGATGATTTGAACTTATATTATGTTTAAAACGAGAAAAATATGATTCGAACCCATAACCTGTCTAATATGAATACAAAATACGTTTATATATATAAATATAAAAATCGAAGAGAGAGTCATGATTCGAATCCATTACATGTTATTTGGCGTATGACCGCCTCAACTTGGGTGCAAACAAAAATTAGCTGGGGAGTAATAAAAGGACGAGTGGACATAGGAATAAACATGGACCGTAGTGTATGAAAAAGTATATAATATAACACATACATAAATGATAATAATTAAAAAGAAAGAAAGAAGAGAGAAAAAAGAAAGGGAAACATGCCATGCAATGCATGGATGGTTAGATGGTTATGGTAGTAATTGCCAAATCTTGCAATGTAGTTGGTGAGTGTTGTAGTTTGGTCTTCCCTTTTGCATTTTGCAAAATCTCAATCTCTCTCTCTCTCTCTATATCTCAAGTGTCTTCACTACACATAATCATCTCTCTATTTCTTTCTCTAAAAACCACTTTGAAAACCTCTTCTTCTCCTTCACGCCGCCTCACTCTCTAACCTTACCTACAACTCTTTTTCTTTTTTTTTTTTTTATTTTTTTTTTCCATCACTCTTTTTGTGTTCGCTCTAAATCATCATCACAAGAAAAAGATAAAGAGGAGAAGAAACAGGATTCTCTTTAATAAAACAGAAAAAAAGGAGAGTGCTTTTTGTGTTTTTTGGTCTCTGTCTTGTGTGTGTGTGTGTGTTTGTTTCAGTTTAGACATGGGTTCATTGTCTCTTTAATGCCAGCTAGCTAGTACCCTTCTGTTGTTGCTGGTGAGTGTGTTTTTGATCAATTTGGTTTCTTTTTCTCTTCTGCATTGTGTTTGATTCTTGTTTGCCTCAATTGGGTTTGTTTCTTTTTGTCTTTTGATTTGTTTCTTGTCATCAAGATTGAATTTTTATTGATTTTGAATTCAGTTTCGATTGTTTTGATGATCAGGGTTTTCTGGGTTGTGGCCCTTTTGATGGACTGATTGAATTTTGGGTTGGAATTGGTTACACAAATCTGATTTGTTTTTGTGTTTGGATTGTTGTGTGTATCAATAGAGTAAAAGTGGTTTTTGATCATTCTGATGACTGATGCTGATGATGATGATGGTGACATTGCTGCTTCAACTGTGTTTTGATCTTTGTTTTTGAACTGGGGTTTTGTCTGGGATCATCGTGTTTTTTTTTTTCAGTGTTGAATCTGTTAGTGTTGTTTGATACTTCATGATTCTTTTAGTTGGACATGATGTTGGTATTCTTGTTCTATTTTATTTCATTTTTATGACTGCATTAGTTGAAAAATCAAAGGAAGTTATTTAACCTGATAATTTTAGTCACACTGGTGGTTGTGCCGGACTCTAGTGATCTGTATAGTTTCACAATGTGCTTTGTAATTCATCTATAAATTTGTATAGAATAGTTGGAAATGTAGTTGATGATCTTTTGCTTGTTGCATTTGATCATGTTTAATTCATTGTTCATTTTAGTGTTTATATTATGGATGCCTTTTGACATGGAATTTTGTGGCATTGGAAGGTTTTTCTGTTGATCCGTGTTGTGTGGTACATTAGGCTCCATTTGGTGGAAAGGAATTCTTAAACATTTTGTAGTCCAAATATGGAAGATGGGAGAACTGAACTGGGGTTCGATGAATTCGAGAAGCTTCTTGGTGAGATACCTAATGCTACATCTGGGAATACACATTCTGAGGAATCTGGACCAAAAAGGGTGTCTATAAATTATAGCTTGTCCCCTATCTGTGTCAATTCGTGCAAAGGTCCTTTGACTGAGAAACTTGAAAATGATGGAAGTTTAGATGAGGGAAAAATATTATTCAATATGTCTCAGCGATCACCAATGAAGAGGATTCAACCGGAGGACGCAAATCTTCCTGATGACCAGTCCTTGACGTCTGCATTTGCAGAATTGAGATTTAATGGTGGGATGGCGATTCCATGGGCAAATTGTAAATCCTCCCCGAATCATGCTGTTTTATTGGATAGCCAATATGCAAAAAGCTTAAAGGAACCGGCTTCCAATGTGGATTCCCAGCTAATGGTTGTTTCCTCTTTCCAACCAACAAATAATGTACCTTGTGGTTTCAATGGATTTGATATGACAAAAGTTAAACAAGAGAGTTCAAATTTGGTAAATCTTGATGTTCAAGAACTCAAGAAGCTGCAAGTTGGCCATTGTCAGCCTGTTGAAAATTGCTCTGCTGCCTTGCCACTTGCTCATGGGGTGCAAGGTTTCCAATTCCTATCTAATGGGCCTGTCCCTGGTATGGAGTTTCCTGTAATGTCTGATCAGCAGCAATACTTTGCAGATGCTCAATCTTCGTTTCCTTATGTACATTCACAACAGTTGAACCAGCCTCATATCACTTGGAGGAATATTGAGCAGGAACAGTATCATAGGATGCAACAGCATTACCTGTATCTGCAGCAGCTTCGTAATCATCGATTTGAAGCACAGCATCCTGTTCAACTAAGCGGAAACATTCCAACTAAGCTAATAAGTCGTAACCTGAGACAACCATGTTTTGAGATGCCAAACCAATTTGAACAATCTAATCAAGAACCATTTTGGACCAATTATGCTGTCCCAAGGAGTCTGAATCAATCCACTCCTGCTTTTTCGTCCACAGAATACAATGCTATACATGTTTTGAATAAAGTGGGAAAGCAGAACTTTCCTGAGAAGATTTTAACAAGATCACAGGGACTGAACACACTTAAAGCTGTCAAATTTGGGGCTGTTGGAGGGAATGAATCACTAACTCAAGTCAACCAGAACGGCAAAGTTCCATCAAATGGTCATTTCTGCCTTAACCTACCCACTCCAAATGCTGGATGCTTTCAGCTAGATGGTCTGAGCTCATGGTCTTTATCCCCTGACTCTACTGATTTCAAAAGTACCAATCTGAGGCCACAACCTCAGAAATACAATTCTGTGGATGAAGTCACAGGTAGAATATATCTGATGGCGAAGGACCAACATGGTTGCCGCTTCTTACAAAGAAAAATTTCAGAGGGCACCTCAGAAGATATTGAAAAGATTTTTGTTGAGATCATTGATCACATTGTTGAGCTGATGACAGACCCCTTTGGAAACTACCTGGTCCAGAAGTTGCTTGAAGTTTGTAATGAGAATCAGAGGATGCAAATTCTACATACCATTACTAGAAAGTCTGGAGACCTTGTTAGAATTTCATGTGACATGCACGGGTTGATCCTTCTTTCCCTCTCTTTTGCTCTCTACATTATGTTGGTTTACTTTTGTGTGTGTTTTAGTACAATCATTGTATTTTTTTTTAACAGGCTTAGTAATTTTGTTCTCTCAATGACAGGACTCGGGCTGTTCAAAAGGTTATTGAAACACTTAAGAGTCCAGAGCAGTTCTCCTTGGTTGTTTCTGCACTGAAGCCTGGTATAGTGACTTTGATAAAAAATATGAATGGAAATCACGTTGCACAGCGTTGCTTACTGTATTTATTGCCAGAATACAGCAAGGTAATATCTCATGTACCTTTTTTCCATTCGAGTTTACACATAATGTCTCTCTGATGCTAAAAGAGGTTTGCCTTGCCCTGAGCAACATTGTTATCTGGAAGAATGTTAGTATGTTGGCTGACTAAAGCATCATGCCCTTGAATTATGAGTGTATATGGATTAAGATAGTTAAATCATTAAAAGAAAATATTGGATCAACTTGAGATTTCTTTCCATTCTTTTCTTTATTCTACTCTTTCAGCTATGTATCTTTAAAAAATATGAATGCTAACTTTAGGACTTCAAAAGGAGAAATACGATGGAATGCTGCTGATAAACTTATAATATAGAAAATCTTCTATCATCAACTGAGATATGGCCCTCACATATTGATAACTGGACTAGATTTGTGTTAGGTCAATATGATAGGAAGGAAATTTGTGCATCAGGAATTATGCTTGCAACAACATACCCTAATTTATTGAATATCTATGTAGACTTCCATGTTTTAAGTTTCTTTTGTTCTTTAACAGTTAAGAACTTCTAACTCTTTAAAATGTCTATACCTGCTAATTACAAAGGAAGTATATACCAACTTATATAGAGATGTTGATACATACTATTTAGCTTATGTAAATGTCATTACAAATATGAGGGGATTTGTAGACCTACCTTTTCTTTTCTTAGAGAAACCATTTACATAGGTTTGTCAAGTTTACCAATTTAAAGATGGTTGTATGACGCTTTTAAAGACTTTTTTGGCAAAGCCTTCTAAACAGGACCATAGATTGGTCCGACATAGAAGATACTTATATGGGTAGACCCGGAAGCTTTGGGAGGCAAGAGTTGGTAATATTGAATTAATTGCTTGTCACCACCACTGGAAAAGTTTTTGGAATAATAGTAGAGTTCTAACTATTTTTCCAGTCTTCAGACTATCACAATTGTCCTTTTATCATATTAGGTTCTGTGTAGAGATCAGCTCTGTCTACAGTAGTAAAAATGAGCCTGTCTGTGGTTTTATAATATCATATAGTTGGATGTTGTTTTGCATTGCTTTTCTCAAAGTCAGAACTTATCTTAGTTTATCAATCTTGATGGTAAATCCATTTCGTAATGGTTATTTTCCTTTTCTACTTTTCCATCATGTACCATCACAATTTCTTCTATCTATACCTTAAGTGCCACTAAAACAAAGCTGAAACCTTTCAATTTTCACAATGTCCTTAACACCACAAAGTTATGCTTATTTGTCTTTGCCATTTATATTCAAGTTTTGTGTTTGTGTGCATCTAATAATGAATGATTCTGTTTGTCAAAATTCTAGTGGACCTACAAATATAAACACTAGTATGATTTCTTCTGCAGTTCCTTTTTGAAGCTGCAACCGCTAATTGTGTTGAGCTTGCAACTGATCGCCACGGCTGTTGTGTGCTTCAAAAATGCCTCACACATTCTGAGGGTGAGCAAAGACATCATTTAGTCAGTGAGATCACTTCCAATGCTCTAATCCTTTCACAGGATCCATTTGGGTACTATATTTTTCCTCTTCCATTTTTAAAGCTCTTTCTCTCTTGTATGAAGCTGTTATTCATGTATCAACATGACTGTTTCATCCGTTCATTCTTTACATATGTGGCTCTTGGATTCACTTCCATTTAACACAGCTGTCTTAAAGTGATGGCTAATGACTTAGGATATAATTAATGTGCTAATAAATGGCAGAAGAATTATTTTTGTTGCCACCATCAAACTCAAATGAGATGGGGTGAGGTTTTCTTTGTCAGAATTTTTATTAGTATATTGTACTTTAATATGTGTAAGCTAGTTGTATTCAATCCTAGTTTATTCTTTGTTTATATATTGGTTGTGTTAAGGTGAGAGTGAGTCAGAAGCAAATGTACTAAACCATTGCTAGTCGTACACTCAGACTGACAAAATAATAATTATTTGAATCTCTTTCTTTTCTTGTTTTGTCTGTGCTCAGGACAAATCTCAGAGCTTCTATTTAGTGGCAGAATAGGTTTTTATTTGAATTTTGAGAACTTGCTGTGGTAGTTTTATGATGTTGATTTTTTCACATGATACTCGAAGCATTTGTAGTTACCATGCATGAGAAAATGAAGCAGTATAATTTTGAAGGTGGCTCATCAGCTCCATTCCATGATTGTGAATTTAATATTGTATATAGTAGAACAACTAAACCAAATAGCTGTCTGTTACAGTGAATCTTGAAGATAACTTGAAAGTGCTTTTACAAGGCATCTGTAAACCACCTATCACAATTGGATGCTAGTTTATATACAATTTTAAGCTTTAAAGTCTAATTTTATATTGTGCAGGAACTATGTTGTGCAATTTGTGTTTGAGCTTCGGCTCCCATGGGCAACAATGGATATTCTTGATCAGTTGGAGGGTAACTACGGGGACTTGTCCGTGCAGAAATACAGCAGTAATGTGGTTGAGAAATGCCTAAAATATGCAGGTGAGGAGCGTCGTGCTCGCATAATCCGGGAACTGATAAGTCATGCTCACCTGGATCAAGTCATGCAAGATCCGTATGGCAATTATGTTATCCAAGCGGCATTGCACCAATCAAAGGTGAGTAGATTGCACAGCTCAATTAACCATATTCTTATTCCAAGGAAAATCCTGAATGAGTATACTTGACACTCTATTTTCTTATAATTTCCTGCTATTATATGAAATCTATATCAAAATTTGCCTGGTAACCATTAAATGATGTTTTTCACAATGAACAGGGAACTCTTCATGCTGCATTGGTGGATGCCATAAGACCTCATGTCCCTTTGCTGCGGACAAGTCCGTATGGAAAGAAAGTCCTTTCTAGCAATATTTTGAAGAAATAATCTACAAGTACGGTTGCAGCAAAGTTTTTCTTTTCACACTGTGCCTTCTTCTCAACCGTTATTTTGACTTTCTTTTTACGGTGGCTGTGCAAACTTTAGGTGATGGTGTTGGAGAAGACCCTGTAAGTACAATAATAAGCAGGTATGGAAAGCTTTTGAGCTCAGTCTATTACTTTGGTTTTCAGGATTTTGAAGGAAAGACCTGAAAGAAAAAAAAAAACCCAAAAAAGAAAAAGAAAGAACAGAGGGTTCGAGGATGCCTTTAACATCTTATTGAATACAAAAATGGTGGCCTTGTAGCTTGTTTTTCAAATCAAGTTTCATTTTGTACTCTGCAACAAATTTTGCATAACGTGGATTCACGTGTATGTAGATTGGCAATTTTTTCATTTTATGTTGAAATAAAAGAAAGCGAAGATGTAAAGTTCTTTGAGCTTCTGGGGAATTTGTATTGGGGACGATTTTTTCCACCAAAAGCTCAAGGCCTGGAGGTTGTTGCAACTTGCAAGATAGAAAGAGCCTTTAAAGCTACCTTGTTTATATTGCCAGACAATTTTTGGTGTACATTTCATGTCTATAAAATGCCATGATCGGGCAGTAATTATGTTATGGTATATGTTTTTATGCCTCTATAATTAAATTTGTCACTCTTTCTGCTCATTGTCTTTTCACTTATGGCTATATCTAGATTTTGAAACAATTCAGCATACAGTCAGTACTGATTCAGCAATGTTGAGGAATTTAGTGGCTCTTCATTATTCTCTGTAGTGAAACATAGCAATCTTGTGAGCTACATATTACACATTTTTATAAAAGAGACTATGATTTTGACCTTTCGAAAAATCATATTAATTGAAGGAAGAGCCAGTGACTTAATATAATGGACATAACATGCCATCATGTTTAGGTATGTGATTAATCCAATAAAGGTAGTGAAGTAAGAGTTGCTTTTAAAAACTACCTAAACATTCTGGTAGCTAGATGAACCTTCGATCGATTTTTTTATTAGACTTGCGGATAGATGATGTGGTATACTTGTGTTTAAAGTAACCTGAAAAAGCTCAGACTGTCACAACTAGATGTGTTATTCTAATTCTGATCATACAAAAAGCAATCAACAAAACAAGGGGAAAAAACAGAAGAAAAAAGATCTAGATTGATTGACTAGAATTGATAGTAGAAATGTAACATTTGTATTCCTGTCAAGTACTCTTGATTCTAATTGACAATCAAATCATAAAAGAGAAGAAAGGAGGAGACTACACAATGAAAAATCATGAAGAACTTCTTTCTCTCCTTGAAACAATGCTATGAACTAAAGCTATATATTATTTATCTCAACCACTAACTCTATGGTTCAGTCAATCCTTTTTCTCTTTGACAGCTCCTGAGAAACCACACGCCTCAATCCTTGAATCCATGGAGCAAACTTCATGGCTTTATTTCTTGTTGAAGCCAAATAACGATTTAATGGCATTGATAGCATTCTCGTTGATAAATGATTCATCAAACCTTTTCAGAAGGACATCAAAGTCCTCTGATGTTCTAAGTTTCGCTAGGTCAGGATCTGTCCGGATTCTCTGTTAACAATTGCAGCAATTTCAGATACTTGGCAGACTTACTCATTCAAACTACATTACCAGATACTTTCTGTGTTCAATACATTACCTTAAAGTCGTCATATCCCATTTTCAATGCTTCCTCAAGAGCGGAGAGCCCTGCTTTTAGCTGATATAGTTTCAAAATAATCATGTCATTACATTGAACTACAATTGGAAAACTAAAAATATTTATTTTCATGATCATTCCATACACAATTCTGGTGAATCTGTAAAAAGCAAAGAAGAGCCTTACCTGATCAAGCTTAGAATAACAACATGCAACATTGTAACTTGCTACTGAAGCTTCATCTGGACTTGGTTTTGATCCCAAAACAGACTCAAATTTTTCCAATGCTTCCTCATAATTTCCAGCCCTTCAAAAACCGAGTAGAGCTTAATAAATAAAGACAAGCACAACAAAACAATATCAACAAGGATTACCAAAACAAGATCAAGAGAATTTCAAAGGCTTTACTTGTAAAGTTGCAGCCCGTCACGAAGATCCTGTTCTCGGAGTTCTTTCTGTTCTTTCTTTCTCATGTAGTTTTGCATCTGAAATCACAATCAAGTTGTGGAACTACACTGGTGTTATCTTTCCAAAAATGGAATTCCTCACATAAAGAAGCAAAGGAGACAGAGGACTTCTGTTCAGAAATATTACTCACTTGGATTTCCCTCACTCGGTTACTAATTACACCAGAGTTCCTCTCAGCTCTTATAATCTCCTTTTCGGTTAGCTCACCAGTCTCCTCCAACTTCCCTGCAAAACATGCAATCATACTAATCGCTTCAGCTCGTGTTTTAGAATTCATGAGGAAGTCATAATTATCGACTGTTATAAAGCAAACTAAGAATCAACTGAAGAACTGACCGTATCTCTTTTCCATTTTCATGAGCAACGGGCCAATTCTTTGTCGCATAGTGTACATTGTCCTCCCATATTCAGCAGCAGGCCATATTTCTGTCCCAAACACTGCACTGCGTACAATTTGGAGCTCCCATGTTACATTCTCAACCATGAATGCATTCACAATCGAACAAAAACACGTATCCTAATTAATTTAATCAGAGTTATGGAAAATGAAACAGATATTATTAGACCATAAGCAATCATCAAGCTGAAACCACAAAAATAGGATTACATACTAATGAGTTATCATCATCTATAATCATTGTTTCACTCAACATTATGAATAACTAAAAAGCCATATGTGACTAATTAGAGCTTATCTACAACAGTTTTCAACTCTTAATATGCTGCCAACGCTAAACTATCCAAGATCACTTTCTCTCAATTATTTTGGTCCATCCAAACCTCAAATTTGTCAAAATTTATATGCACATGGTGTAGATTGCCTACCAGTCACAAGCCATACAAAAGACCACATGATCCATTAATATGTATACAAGCATACACAATCAATCAAGTAAACCCTTTTAATATGATCAATTACCACTTGTAAGATCAATTTCTTTTACATCTGACAAAGCCCAAAACACGTCTACTTAGTTAAAAGTGAAATTCAAGACTCGTTATACTAATCCAGGACCTCACTCACTGACACTAAATGTGAGAATTGGAAGATAAAGCAAAAAAGAAAAGAGAAAGCAAACCTGGTGGCAATCACTCTATCACCAACAGTAAACATGCCAGTCTTGTCAGCTGATCCACCAGGAGCAATAGCATCAATGTAAGTCCTACCATCTCTTCCCTTGGCAAATTTCAACCCATAAGGCTGCTCAATCTCCACCTCATACACTTCGTACTTATCTTCTTCATCTCCTTCACTTTTCGAAGTCTGAGCCTCAGTTTCTGAAGCTTTAACAACCAAAAGAGATTGTTTCACCAAAAGGGTGTTGCAGGAACAGCTTGAAGTGGCAAAAAAGGAATGATATTTGGTAAAAAAATTCTTGCTTTGAGAGAAGAGCAGATGGGTGTGCTTGTTTGGGATGGTCCTAGGCAATGGTGGTGAAGAAGAGTAGAGAGAAGGGTAACCACTTGGAGGAGCCAAAGACATGGTAATAGTTGTGTCTTCTCTCTCTCTCTCTCTGTGTGGCAACGACCTGAATGAAGTGGTTGTGTGTTTCAGTTGGAAGTCATGTAAACTAATGAGTACAGTTGGATTACTAGAGCTTTGAGTAGTGGCTCTGAATCATTGTCTAGATTTTGTATTCCATTCAATATTGCCAGGCCACGTGGCCGTTCTGGGTGGCTGTGAATGATGCTGTTGGTTGCTTATATAATTTTACTTTTTAATTCGACTTCTTATATAAAAATAATTTAAGGATTTTGTTGAGTTTAAGAGAATATTCTTTTATTTGTTCAAATATTAAGAATGAATTCCCATGTATTGACACTATTTTGAGTTATAAGAGAAACAATAACAAACCAATTGAAATCATTTAGTGAAAGATTTCCTAATTTAAATTTATTAAATTTTTTGGATCATCAAAGTGAGGTGGTTCCTGCAAGGTATATATTTTTTTTAAGAAATTTATACTTTGGACTATTTGCTTCATGTGACTAAGATCAATTTTGATTTGTTAGTTTCTTTGCAGATTTGTTTGATATGAACTATATATATCAAGTGTTTGTTAGTTTCTTTTCAGATTTGCTTCATGTGACTAAGATCAATTGTCAAGGAAAAGAAAGAAAAAATTCAATAAAAAGAACTACTGGGCAATCGGGGGTCACGAATGTCCTCGAAAACAAATATACCGGATGTCAAGGAGCAGACCATTTGGAGTATTAGGTGTCGAGCACCAAGGTGCCAACAAAGCCAAGCATCCTTGATCATCGAAGAGCCACAAACATCCTTGAAAATAACTCTCTATAATGCCGAAGAACCAAGCGTTCAGGGTGCTAATGGCCAAGATACTTAGAAGTCAAACTTTGACAACATTTAGAAGGCAGTTCTAGGACGTCGAGAAACCAAGCATCCAAGGAGCCAAGGATGCCTAGGTGAAAAGTAATCCAAGGTGTCAGACAATTGATTGTGGAGGATAACCCTACGAAGCTGTTAGTCCAGGGTGTTGCCAGACCACCTCGACACCAAAGAGATCGAGCTTGATGTTGTCATATCATCTAGGTACCACGAAGACCGAGCAGAGTGTTGCCAAATCACCGACACCAAGGGTACCAAACAGAGTGTTGCCAGACCACTTAGGCACTAAAGAGACTGAGGAAGGTGCTGTCAGACCACCTCGGAACCAAGTAGACCAAGCAAGGACATAGAGTTCGCGAGGACAGGAGTGGAAGAAAAAGTCGTTTCCCTGAATTACCCCTCATAAGGGAGACATGGAGAGAAACGAAGGAAAGAGGTGAATCAAAAGGGGGACCACCAGAGAGGCAGAAGCAGAGTGTCAGTAGAATCGAGGAAGATTGAGGCGCATGCCAAACATAGCTTGCAGAGTCTTTCCTCCAGCAGTTGAGCAACCAATTTATGGTAGCCATCCTTATCTCCTGAATGCAAACCACTCAAAGAGGCCACATCAGTCTGGGAGAACAACAGAAAGGAGGAGTCCTCCACATGTGTAGATAATGGGTAGTGACCAAACAAAGAGGTTCAGCCATAAATGTCTCCCATGCCAGAGGAAGCGTAGAAACAAGAGACAGCCAAGTGCAAAGGAGCTACCAGGTGTACAAGAAAAGCATGACAGTACAACTATCCAACCAAGGAAAGACACCTCAGTCGCATTAGGGCTGACACAGAGAATGACAAACCGCATGGTGAAATGGAGGGTTAGGATCGGTCCCACCTCCCACAAGTGTGCAAGGGGCACGTCTATGAGAAACCAACCAGCTGAGGATATTTGTCCAAGGAGAGGTGAATGTTTTGCCTACATTAAGCCTTTTTCATATGTTAGTTATTGCTACATTGCACATCAGATAGATGTCCTTTTCCAATCAGAGTGTGGTTGCCGACCCCTCGCCGGCGTCACCCAGGCTGGTTTCTATCTTGCAAGCGCCCTGTTACGAGGTCGGTAGAGGAGTGGCAAGGAGAATCACGAGAGTTGCCCTTGCTCTCTTCACTATGGATATCGGTGAAGTCTGGCATCGACAGGGGTTGAAATATGTTTTTAAATCTCTAAAATATACATATCTTGCAGATGGTGTGATTACCATAGCTCTTGTCAAGCCTCACCAAAATTTGACTGATCCGTTTAACAAAACTTTAAGCGGAGTGGGACTGAAGCCAGTATTTAAATATCACCAATAATGCAAACTCAACCCAACTCTTGAAACATCAAGATTATGGGTGCAATGAACAAAGTACATCATTTGTTGTGATTGCAAATACTATAATATTTTAACATGCATCTCAAAGATGAAAAATGCTTGGTACCTGTATACATTGGGAATAATAAGCTTTTTAACTTTCAATAAACTTATAACAGATTTCTGTTGAGGATGTTTTGATAAGGGCCATTTAGGATGACTTCGAGTTGTATGAGTGAATTTATAAATTTAGTGTTGATTCCGGGGGGAGAATTTGAGAACAAGGCCAAGAGCAAGAACATGAAAACCAAACCAATTTGTTAATAAAACAAATTCATTAGCACTCAAGTAAATGAAGCATGAGGTTAAAAAAATCCTTTATTACAATGCAATTGTAACCGTTTAAAGATAACAGAACAATTTGTAGCTTATTGAAAACAATCTGAATTCTTAATTTACACCATGTGTTTTATTTTAAGCAACAGAATAAACTTAATTAAATGTCGGCTATCTTGGCAAAATCAACGGTATTTTTCCCATCATGTGCCTTTCTGAAGAAATGTTTCACATAATCCGAGTACAAAACTCGTTTGTAGATTGGTTTCTCTCCATTTGCAAGAGCTTCCGGCAGAGGACCAATGATGTCCTGGGGCCTTGGATTAACAAAAATGGGGACTGAGATCCTGTTGCTGCTTCCATTGGCAGTCACATCGATGCTCCACACTCCTGTATCGACCATTGCTCATGATTTGTAATGCATCTCCAATGTTGATCACTATAGCTCCATCGATAGGAGGGACATGAATCCAACTATCTTCTCCTTCGTTTCCACGAACGTAAAGCCCTCCAATGTTATCTTGAAGTAGGATGGTGAGAGTTGAAACATCCGAGTGGCGTCCTACTCCAACTGTAAGTTCAGGATTCGGACAAATGGGATAGTAGTTAATGTTAGTTCTAACCGAACCCATCAGAAGAGATTCTTTGGTTTCATTGATTTCATTCACTGTTTAGCCTCTTCATCAACGCTTGCAGGTAGGTGATTGATTAGAAGTTTAGAACTTTTCATGTAGTCCAAAATTTGATCTCTGCAAGTCGAAAGAATTTTAAATCAATATATGTATACAGATAACAATCTTACAAAACATGCGTATGTATGTATGAATTGATATAGGCATATTCTTACTTGCAAACAGGTGGCCAGAGAGCAGCAGCTTCTTCCTCAGAGACATAAAACAGGCTAAGATAATCCTTCCACTCCAGAGCCTTCTCAACTTGAGGAGTGAAGCTAGTGCCAAACCTGACGTTGTTAGAATGAGAATTCTCCTTTGAGTACTTCCTCTTCTCCTCTGCTGGTAACCCGAAGAACCCGTATGTAGCTTTTTTCACATTGTCCAAAACTTCAAGAGGCACTCCATGGTTAATAACCTGGAAGAATCCCCACTTTTCAGCTGCATCACAGATGGAATTGGCCACTTGAGGGTCATCCCACTCTGACATGTCGATGACAGGAATCGATTCCTGGGGCTCGATTTTAGTCATCAGTCTCTCCTCCAAGGGCTGGATGTATTGTTTAGGAAGCCTTTTGATGCCCATCTCAGACAGACCCTTCACTCCATGACCTTGGTTTATCACAAAATCAGTCAAATCTGAAGAGTCATTGAGAGACATAGAGATTGCTGGTGCCATGTTTTTGCACTGATCAAACAAGTCAAGATACCTAGGAATGCTTCAAATTGTGGTGGAACATGTCTCTTGCAGGGCTTATATTTATAGTAGTGCATTATCATTATAAATCGGTTGCTGAAGCTGCATGCAGTTTGCAATTTTTCCATGGCTTTCTGTATACTGCCTGGAAGCTGCATTGATCTTCATCCTATGTTACTCATACTTTCTTATTTGTTTAGGAGTCTCAAATCGTGTGGCCGCCATTACTATACATATTTTTTGGTTGGTAGGTGTATAAAATATCAAATTTAAATGTAATACATTGTTGCACATCATAAGTAGACCATGATTGACCACTAGTAGAAAATAAATATATTACAAACTAAGACATCATATATCCATGGGCAAATTACACTAAAGCACCCGGACGTATTGAATTATTACAGTCATAATGTGAGTTTTATCTAAATTACACATAAATACCTTTTGACCTGGTTTGACTAATAATCCATTAACTGTAAAATTAACATCTCAAGGATAAATTCGTCTTTTTATATATCAAACAATATTATTTAAACAAAATGTCTCTCTCTCTCTAAAAAACAAAATCTCTCTCTCTTTTTTTTTTTTTTTTCTTTCTTCTTCTTCTTCTGCTTCTGCTCGTCATCATCATCATCTTCTTCTTCTTCTTTTTCTACTCTTCTTCTTCTCTGGATTCCTTCGAACCCAGTTTCTGGGTTCGAATCGAAACCTAGTTTATAGGGTTCCAATTGAACTGTCATCTTCTGTTCTTGTTTTTTTTTCCTTTTTGTGTGGTGGTTGGTGGTGATGGTTGGTTGCTGGTGGTGATCGTTTGCTATTTGGGTGCTATATTGATTTGAGGGTGGTTGTGGTGGTAAGTCGATTGAGATGACTAAGTTTTTGACATATAAAAGAAGAAGAAGAAGAGAAGAAGAAGAACAGAGAGATATTGAGAGAGGGAGAGAGAAATTTGACATATAAAAATATCATTTTGCCTTTGGGACGTTTATTTTGCCGTTGATGAACTGTTAGTCAAACTCAGTCAAAGGTATCTTTGTGTAATTTAGTCTAAACTCGCATTATTGTTGTAATAACACAATAGGTCGAAATACTTTAGTGTAATTTTCTCTATATCCATTGACTAACACAGCAGTACTGTGATGAATAAGTAAATAAAGAAATCAATATTATACATTCGAAACTGCTTCAATTGTGAATCTGTGATGAATTTTTGACTCGAGGAAAATAGGTTAGTGTTCGAATAAGATTTTTCTTGTAATTACTCGTCACTCATTTTTGAAGAACGTATGTCTGACGTGGATTGCACTCCACTGTACTACCTTACACAAGTTGAACTAGTTTTATTATTTCATTCTGTGCACGTTTTAAGCCTACCATTATACATTAATAATGGATCATTCTCTCATTAGGATTAATCCTGAATTTTTTTTTTTTTTTCAAAACTAGTTGATAGCATCGGTTTATAATTTATTTTATATCAGTGCATATTGTTTGGTCCGAAAACAAAAAACTAGTTTGGACTAAAGATTTATTAAATAAGTAATATTCATTGTTAACATGTTATTAGAGTCATCGTGGAGTCTCAAAGGTGTTTTGTTGCAGTCTCGATAGAATCTCAATAGCTAGCTCAATGGTCATCTCAATGGAATCTCAATAGCAGTCTCAGCAATTATCTTAATTGTTAAATTTACTTTCAAAATATTACATCACATTATATGATTTAGTATGATGAAATGAGAGTCGTTGATTTGATCAAAAGATATGACTTTTATTATAAGGTGTGACAAAGTTGTAACTTTTATGGAGTGGTATGAACTCAACTGTATGATCTCAAAATGAAATTTACCCAAAATAATTTAGAAAGTTGCAAAATGTGGGCCTCAGTAAACTTGAAGACTGGAGAAGGAGGTTTGTTTGACTAATTGACTCTTACTCTTTGGATGATGACAGGCAAAATGAAGAAAGAACAGAAATATTGGGGTTTCAACTTTTGTCTTTAGCTTTATATGAAAATTACTTAATTACTATTTAAAAAAGAAAAAATCACAACCCCTCTTAATAATTAAAACATTAATTTTAGATATTGATAACATGATGTGAAGTGATTATTCCTCTACAGTTAATTTTTTATTAAGACAAAAAATCATAGTTTTAAAACTATCAATCTAAACTTGTCTACATAAAAAAAATAAGAAAAACTTCATTTTAGTCATTAATATTTTAGAAAATATCTAAACTTTAAACATTTTTAGGAAATAGTTATTTTTATCCTTAAATTTTTCAAAATTCTGTAAAATAATTCATACTATCGGTCAACTAACGGTCAATAGTGATAAAATATATAAAAAAATGTTTTTATCCTTGATAGTTGTTAATGATGCTAAAACTACCGGATTATCCCTCATAAAATAATAAATTTATAAGTGAAATTATCTAAAATATCTCTAACTTTAAGTTATTAAATTATAATTTAATCTAAAGCAATTTATTTATTATGAAGATATTTTTATTAAAATGCCCTCATTTGTAGCTGATTTTTTAGTGACATGGATCTAAGTGTCTCTCACATGAAAAGATCATTTTATCCTTCTCGTCTAAGCTACCTATTACTGTTGACCATCAGTTGACAAACGGTTTGGACGATTCTGAAGAGTTTCGGAAAAGTTCAGGGATGAAAAGAGTTGTTTCCAAAAAATATTTAAAAATTTGATATTTTTCAAAACTTTAAGGACTACAATGAAGTTTTCATAAAAATATAACGATATGTTGCGGATGTATCGTTATATATATGGATACTCCAAAAGATTTTGGATATTTCCATCTATTTATATTGGTCCTTCAAAAATTAGGATTATATCAAAGATAAATCAAGTATCGCTTCAATCTTGCTTGCTAATTGCTACTGATAAGAGGTCAATAATGGATATTACTAAGGACTGTTTTTTAAGAACCAGTCAATATGAACTGGTGTAGAACACGTTACACACTAGTGCAAATTGAATATGCAATGCTACAAATCATTATGTACCGATGCGTAGCAACTGATGGTGAAAAGGATTTCAGGACTAGTGCTTATGGGAGAATGATCCATTACAAATGTATAATGATAGGCTTGAAAAGTGCACAGTAAAAACTGATAAAAGTTTAAACTAGTATAACTTGTGTAAATATTGCAGTGGAGTGCAAATTTGCAATCCATATCGGATATAAAACCTTCCAAAGTGAATGATAAGTAATTACGAGGAAATTCTGATTCAAAACCTTACTTATTTTTCTCTAGGTGGAATTTATAATACTAAGTTGTTTATCTACTTATTCATCAGAGTAGTGCTGTGTTAGTCAATGGATATAAGGTGTCTTAGTTTGTAATATATTTATTTTCCACTAATGCTCAGTCATGGTCTATTGATCATGTGCTACAATGTTTTCTATTTAAATTTAATATTTAAACTTGATATATGGTGCATATCAACTTGTCATGAAAATGATTTTAGGACTAGTGCTCAGAGGAGGATAATCCTTTACTAATAATTAATGGTAGGCCTAAAATGTGTATTGGAAGAACTGATAAAAATAAACCAGTTCAAATTGTGTAACTAGTGCAGTGGAGCGCAATTCGTATCAGACATACAGCCTTCAAAAGTGAGTGACAAGTAATTACAAGGCAAACTCTAATTCAAAACATTACCTTCTTCTTTTTTTGTTTTTGAGTAAAAATTCATCCCATTTGAAGCATTTTAAATTTATAATATTGAGTTGTTCATGTAGTTTTTCAACATAGAACTGCTGTGTGAGTCAATGAATGGCGTCCTAATTTGTAATCATTAATCAACCACTTGTGGTCAATCATGGTCTATTGATCATGTGCTACAATGTACTGTATATAACTTTGATATTTAAATACACTCACCAGCCAAAAAATATGTACAGTAATGGCGGCCACATGATTTTAGACTCCTAAAAGAGGATAAAGATCAATGCAGCTTCCAGGCAGTATACAGAAAGGCCATGGAAAAATTGCAAACTGCATGCAGCTTCAGCAACCGATTCATAATGATAATGCACTACTATATATATAAGCCCTGCAAGAGACATGTTCCACCACAACTTGAAGCATTCCTAGATATCTTGACTTGTTTGATCAGTGCAAAAACATGGCACCAACAATCTCTACATCTCTCAATGACTCCTCAGATTTGACTGATTTTGTGATCAACCAAGGTCATGAAGTGAAGGGTCTGTCTGAGATGGGCATCAAAAGGCTTCCTAAACAATACATCCAGCCCTTGGAAGAGAGACTGATGACTAAAATCGAGCCCCAGGAATCAATTCCTGTCATCGACATGTCAAAGTGGGATGACCCTCAAGTGGCCAATTCCATCTGTGATGCAACTGAAAAGTGGGGTTTCTTCCAGGTTGTCAACCATGGAGTGCTTCTTCAAGTGTTGGACAATGTGAAAAAGGCAACATACGGGTTCTTCGGGTTGCCAGCAGAGGAGAAGAGGAAGTATTCAAAGGAGAATTCTCCTTCTAACAACGTCAGGTTTGGCACTAGCTTCACTCCTCAAGTTGAGAAGGCTCTGGAGTGGAAGGATTATCTTAGCTTGTTTTATGTCTCTGGGGAAGAAGTTGCTGCTCTCTGACCACCTGTTTGCAAGTAAAATATGCCTATATCAATTTATGCATACATACGCATGTTTTGTAAGATTGTTATTCGTGTACATATATTGATTTAAAATTCTTTCGACTTGCAGATATCAAATTTTGGACTACATGAAAAGTTCTAAACTTCTAATCAATCACCTACTGCAAGCGCTGATGAAGAGGCTGAATGTGAATGAAATCGATGAAACCAAAGAATCTCTTCTGATGGGTTCGGTTAGAACTAAAATTAATTACTATCCCATTTGTCCGAATCCTGAACTTACAATTGGAGTAGGACGCCACTCGGATGTTTCAACTCTCACCATCCTACTTCAAGATAACATTGGAGGGCTTTACGTTCGGGGAAACGAAGGTGAAGATAGTTGGATTCATGTCCCTCCCATCGACGGAGCTATAGTGATCAACATTGAAGATGCATTACAAATCATAAGCAATGGTCGATACAGGAGTGTGGAGCATCGTGTGACTGCCAATGGAAGCAGCAACAGGATCTCAGTTCCCTATTTTTGTTAATCCAAGGCCACAAGGCATTATCGGTCCTCTGCCAGAAGTTCTTGCGAGTGGGGAGAAGCCAATCTACAAGCAAGTTTTATACTCAGATTATGTCAAGCATTTCTTCAAGGAAGGTACATGATGGGAAAAACACTAGTTGATTTTGTCAAGATAGCTGACATTTAATTAAGTTTGTTCCGTTGTTAAAAATAAAATTAACTACAAGGTGTAAATTAAGGATTCGGATTGTTTTTAGGAAACTAGAGACCAATTCTTGGATTGTTACAATTACATTGCAATGATGGATTTTTTTTTATCTCAATCTTCGCTTCCTTGAGTGCTAATGAATTTGTTCTATAAACAAACTCCTTGAAGGTTTTGATCATGTTCTTGCTCTTGGCCATTTTCTCAAATTCTTCCCTTGAATCACACACAAATCAATGAAGCAAACCCTTAAATGAATCTTCATATGCTGAATTACTGCATTTGAGACCATGTTATTTTATGTTTTATAAATCCTAAACAAGTCTACTTAGTTAAGTAAATTATAAAACTACTATAATCTAATGTGGCCTGATGATAAAAAATATTCATTTAGCTTGTCAATGATCTAGATTCAAGTTAACCCCATAGCAAATAGGAGATTGAAAAAAAAAAGGAAAATTTTAAGACTCAAATACTGACTTAGGACTTCACTCATTGGTATGAATTCCCATGATTAACACCACACACCTTATCTCAAAAAATGATTCATACCAACTCCTTGTTTTTTAAAAGATAGGCGTAAGACTTGAATCCTTTTAGGAATCAAAGAAACCACTCCTACTGAGGGATAGTGTGTATCAAAGGTGGTGTGTACTTTTAGTTGTTATTTTGTGCAAAAACCAAATGGAAAAACCAACCGCCGTCACCAGATTTCTGGCTATTTGGCCTTGGCCTTGGCCTTGTTTTAAAACTAAGAGTCTCCACTGGAATCTGAAATTTTTCTTGGGTGGCTGAAAATCTTAAGTGATTTGGAGATAGTCGTTTGCATAAGAAAAATCAAGGGAAATCGTTATCAACACAAATAGGTAGCATTAAATGATAGAAATACTTGGGGATCACAGGGATAGAATAAGGTTGTTCTAAGCAAAATCACATGCTCATTTTTGAGAACAAATTCCAGGCTTCCTTTTATGCTGTCTCAAAAAAAATATGGAGACCTACTAACCACATCCAAGATTATACATGACATATGAGACACAAAATACAACCTGCAGAAAAGCTAAAGTAAAGACCAAATTCTATATAGAAAATGGAGGAAAAAAAATCGAAAAAGAAAACCCTTCTGAGCAGGAAAAAAAAAAAGGTAAAAGCTATGGAAAATGCATAAACAATACGAACTGAGTTGTCTTTGACTATTTCGTTATTCCTGAGACTTCATCATGTTGCCAGTTTGTCATTGAGCTTTTATGTTTTCCATGACTTCCATGCATCACAATCTTGAGTGACGATTTAAGTATAAATACCAAGTCGAAACAAGACTAAGGCAAGAAATATTGTCGGTATCACGAACTGAATTCTGGAAACTGGCAAGTTGGAACTCCCTCCTAAGGGACTTATAGGCCCGAATGCCTCAGGAGCCAGGGACCCCCTACTTGTGCTCGAGTTAGTACTGTTCCAAAATATCAAATATAAAGAGCTATCCAAGATATATAGTAAATAAAAGTTCTGATATCTAACCAGAAAATTTGAACAGTAAAGAAGTTTGGGACTCTCACCTTCCTGTATATATACAAGATCCATGACCTGCAAATGGGTAACAGCCAAGACAGGAATCAAGAAAAATGAAATAAAAAAGGATTAGGAATGCTAAAAACTGGCAAACGATACTAAGAGCAGCTGGGAATTTTAAGATGTACAATCACTAATCATTCATCTAGATTGTTGGCAAGAAGATCTTAAGAGTACAATCATAACACATTTACTACATGGTATACATGCAATCAAGATCGTTGCAACTACACATCAAATTTAATTAAAACGTTTATGTTTGTCTCAACATGATATAGCATAAGATGTTTACCCCTGTCTTTCATAGAACATAGTTTTCTCACGAAATAGTTTCTCAGAGAATCACAATACCTTTTTCTTAAGTTCTCAACTCATAAAAACTAAAAACCAAGTATTTATTCCAATGATTGAGATAAGGCATAAAATACAACTTTCCAAAGCAAACTAAGGAATTCTTGGCAATGAATTAAGTAACCTAGCAATGGACTAAAATAAGCTATCACTAATCAGTTCTTTACCACACAAATTGTTTGTAAGTATACTTTTCAAAAGACTGGAATCAGATCACAAAATTTGCATCCAAGGTATAGCCATAACTTTAAGAATGATGACAGACGGTAGACTTACTGGGATCAATAGTAGTTGTCACAGCTGTACCATCAAAATTGCATGTTCCACCAACACTATGCTTTCTTTGATAATAATCATTATAAGCATAAGAAGCATGACTTTTAATGTTGTCAGGATTATAACAAGGCCGCCCTGGTTGGAGGGCAGTGCAATCAGCTTGACCTTGTCCACAAGCCCAGTTCAAACCATTTTGCAGCTTATCGGCATCTGCATCATCTTTTGCCACACAGAAAACCACAGAAGAATTTCCAGTAGCTCGACCAGAAGTACTCAAACTCACAGGATAAACAGAAGTTCCATTAGTGAAAAAAAAACCCCAGTTTTTCTCTGAAAGGGGACCAGGCCTCTTGTCTTCATTGAACAACTCATAAAGGTAAGTGTTGATGGGCATGTCAGGCTGACTGGGTGGCCCTGAATTGTTCAGAACTCTTCGGATCAAATTATTATTGTAGGTCTCAGGCATTTTCCAAAGTGGCATCAGGCTCTTTTGCTCCACCAAGCCAAGGCCATCCAGATTCCTGTGACAACAACAGGGATGCCTGAAAGATTAAAGGCATCTATAGAATAATAAGTAGCATCCACCATAGCATCAAACATGCTACTATAGTGGAAAAGAGTGTTTGGGTCAACAATTTGCTTGACAGAGGGCAGTGGTCGGAAAAGAGCATAATCAATTGGAAATATGCCATCTCCCTTAGTGTAACCATAATAAGGATAGGCATTTAACATGTAATAGGATTTGGTGTTCTTCAAGAACTGAAGGATCTGGTAGATTGTAGAGTTCCACCTAGGATCGAAAGTTAGCCGTGGAGGGCGGGAATGGTTTGGGGATAATATCCATGGAATTGGGAGTTGACACTTTAACTTGGAAATTTAGGTTGGTAGCAACAAGGGCTTTGTGAATGTTATTCATAGCGGACACTAAGACAGAGGCAGCATTAGGGACTGAAGTAAGAATCTGACTGCCAACTGAAATGGCTGTAATGTTAGTCGAAGGCAAGTAAGCTGCAACAGTTTCTATTAACCCAGGCTGCTGCTGCTGATGCAGACTCTCCGATCCCCAGGACTTCCTCATTCAAGACACCAACTATTACTTCAATTGAGCTGTTTGAAAGGGCTTTCAGCATGTGACTATCAGCATTGTAAAGGCGCACATGAGTAATTTGATTGGCTTTAAGTATGGCAACAACTTCTGAAGCTGACGGCAAGTCAGTAACATCAGTTCCAATGTTTACCCCAACATACGCACCTACAAATTCACAAAAATAACTAGTAAGACCAATGATGCTCTATTGTGAGAAAACCTACCATATGCAAGAGGCCCTATCAATTAGGCTGAAGAATTAAAATAAGATACCCTTCACGATTGGAAGCAGGTATTGTTTTGTGATGATTTTAGATATAATAATAATCAAGGAAATATTGCATATCGCTTAAGAAATTAGTAGTCATTCTTAAGCAAATTTACAATTCAACATAATTAGTACAGTAATATCAAAGTCCAGAATTAAAATTACCTAGCACATTTGTAAACATGAAAATTGCAAGAAAACCCACACTTCCAAGCCATTTTTTAGGCCTCATCTGTCTAATAAAGCTTCAACCTAGACCTTTAGTCTCGTTCTGTTTACTCTCCCCAGGGCAGCTTGAACTGCCAAAGCTCCAGAAAAATAAGCAAATGAAATGTGACACCAATATCTGACGGCAAAGTTCCACTAAGGCTGAGAATACAGGAGAAAGAAATTTAAGAGTCAGCAAATAAATAACATATTAAATATTGATTTACTTTCAGAATTTCTAAAAGCAAATCAATAATTGAATCATCAAAACCAGTTTCTTTTCATCAAAACCTGTTTCATCACAGCATATACGCATATAAAAAAAAATTTCAAACACACATGATATATGAAGTAACTACAACAGTAAATCACTTTCAGAGAACCTTATCAGGTACAGTGTCCAACATGAATGCATCTCGTAATAACATGTAGTTCCATAACAAATACAGCTGCCATATGCAGCTGATAATAAGGTCATGACATAACTACAACAAAGAACTACCAACTGAGGTTTTTAAACCAAAATAGCTCCGATCCACCGACCTCCCTCCATGGCCAAGAATTCTAAACATTACAAGTTCTAAGCCACATATAGGACAAGAAGGGGATGCAACGGAAATTAATAGAAACCTCTTGAGACTGGACAAATCCTACATGATTTTCGATCAATGCACTACGCTCGAATTTAGATGATACCACAATTCCTGTGAACTAAAATAGTTGTCTATGATACTAAATAGTTCCCAAAGATATAATACTATTTAGTTCAAATATATACATATATAACTTGTTTGATTTTCCTATCGAGATAGATAATAATAAAATGTCATGGTTCCATAAGAACTAGGCAAGAAGCATACATCTACAGCATTTGTAGGCACAACAGCATCGCTAAGTGTCATCTACAATCAAAAGTTGAGTCACTTGAAGTAGAAAAGGGTTACCTAGCATACATTTCATACTCTTTTAAACTAATTTCTAAATTGAAACATAAAATGGAAACACATTGAACAAGCAGTACCTAAACTAAATGATAGCAGTCAAATCTCCTAAGTCCTAATTCATCACTTTCTTCACTCACAGTCAGGGGCAAATAATTATACAACTTCAGCGACCAAAGGTAAACCATAGCCTGAAAGTATATTTAAGTCACAAATTCCACTTCCATATTTTGATTGTACCTAAATCTATCAACTGTACTTTGAACTACTAGATACTCATACTATTAGTCAGTGATAGCATAGCCATTCCAGTTGTTATTACGAAACCTAAAATGACATTGTCGCCTCATAGGACTCCTCCTGGCCACAAATAAATACAAGATAAAAGTGCTTTTATATATATATATATATATATATCTTAGCATGGTTATAGGATATATAGTCTCAAAATTTATGGACAGTTCCCAATTCTACCAATGGAATTATGCCAGGCTGTGAAAAGACGAAAACTATTTCTGCTTTGTTTTCCTCTATTTATAATTTCAACTTGGGATGTAATTTCTAAAACTGAAGATACAGATATGGTGTATCAAAAGTAGAACAAATAAAACAGCGATCATTTGAGAAAAAGTTTTAGCAATGAAAATTCCAGAGAAATGAGAAACAACAGAGGAATCTGCAGCACACAACAACTTTAAAAATGAATCTGTGTCATTGTACAGGATTTAGCCCCAGATGATCCAAAATTTGAAGACAAATTAGTATAAGAACTTGTAAATTATAATTGGCAAGTACATGCAGACATGTAGTAAAGATCAAATTTTTAAGATACATTTACATAAACAACCCCATCTTCACTGAACTCATTCAAGAACAACAACCTTTACATGAGATTTACCAGCCATCATCTCTCAGCACCTCAAGGAACTAACTAAGAGATCAATTTGCAACAATGTCAAGCTCAGCCTCAACAATCAACTAATGCATATACACAAATCAAGCTGCCCTTTCATATACTATCCAAACAACCCATCACAAACATAAACAGACTAAAAATTCCTGATTTCCCAAATCCAGAAGCCAAAAATCACATAACTAAGTACCCAGATGCCAAAACACCAAAAAAGCATCATATATCAAACAACCTAAATCAAGAAAACAAGTGAACAAGTACCTGATCCAATTTGCACAGCAACAACTCTTCTTCAAACAGATATCAGCAAAACCTCACAAAACTCACCTAGTGAAGTGAGTGTTGCAACTTGCAAAGCACAAGACACTGACTTGCCAGTACAAATAAACAAATCTATGTCAGAATCCAGAAAAAAAAAAGCTCATAAAAGCCACCCCCTCAAAGCCAAGCCTGGATTTTGATAACTAAAACAGCACAAAACACACTTGTACAGTCTATGCCCAATTAAAGATAACTCCTTTAATTACATTAATGTGAGATTCTAGAGATCACAAACCATAAAAATGGAAGCTTTTTTACTCTCTCTCTCTCTCTAAGTTTCAAGTACTTACTTACACTGAACCGTACAAGTGGTGGAACAAAATAAGTCTCTGCAAGTATCCGTTGTTGTTTGCTGTTTTGTCTTTTATTACAGCACTTTCTTTTATTACTACTCATAAAAACGTGTACACTGGAGCGTCACAATATTTTGCAGACACTCACAAATGAACAGTTATCCTATTCATATTATTTGAAAAAAAACAAATCATAATTAAAAATTATTTTAATTATTGCGTTGATATAATGTTAGCAATATTTTATTAGGAAAAAACTGTGTGTGATTTTTCATTTTCCGGTTTTCCCTCCGAAAGTCACCATCAATTTATGTCTTTTTTTTCTCTCCCAAGGCTTGTAAGAAAGTTGAAAAGTCAAAAGAGAAAACGGTTTGGGTGTGGAAAACAGGTGGTTCATTTAACTGTTATGAAAAAGAAGATTAAAAGGGCGGGGGTGTTAATTAATGATTTAATTAATGTTTTGTGGGCTTCTTGTTCCACAAATGTCGTTGTTAATCCATTACTTTTGTTTTCCTTCTAATGTTTATCAGTGAGACAGTGACCTATGAGTTGTGTTCAACTAGTGAATATGATGTGAACACATTAAATTTCTACAATAAACTAAATTTCTTGCTAATTACTATCCTTTTAATATACATACATGAAAAGGGTATGCAAAGCTTGGCCATAACAAATTTTTTTACTTCTTGCACGCACCCTATAAATGTAATGTGAATACAGGGAATTTGAACTTATTATAAACACCAACATGAATATGCGAAATGTCACCTTATTAATGTATAAAAACACATTTTCAAAGATCGCTTTGCTGTTCTTTTTGAACTTGAATGGAGCAGACTGAAAAGAGAATATGTTTCACATGCACATCACTGATTATTCTGGCCTAGGACGAGCAAAGAGGGGGATATTTTCAATGCTTTTAAATGATGGGTCCGGAGGACCAAATGTTACTAAAGCAACACGAGTACACCACCAGAACAGAGGCACTTTCCAAATCTCAAAAAATTCCAAAACTAAAACCAAACCCCTGTATGTAAGCAAATAAGCAAAAAGTAGAACAGCTACAGGCCCCCAGACTCTGCTTAGTTGTAAAGTGCTTTGCGGTGCAAGCAAACGTCAAAAGTCATTCGCCCTTTTAGATTGTCTTTCTGTCATCGCCCTTTTTTTTCATCAACTGGTCCCCTGTAGACCACTCAGTCCCCACCCCACGTACATCAAATTTAGGGATGCAGAAAACCCTAGTTGCTAGGCAACCCCTGCTTCCCTCCAAATTTGTCAGTCCACAGGTAATAACAAAAATATATTCACAATCATTCTACTTTGGTGACTCAGAGAAACCAACAACGATCTTGTGACGGTCAATGCGTTGAAAGTTAGGTATAAATTTGAAGCAGGCAAATATGAAACCAATAAAATTTTGAAGTACTCATTACTACAAAATCTAAATCCAAAATATTTGCATACCAGAATACTAGACTGCAACATCAAGAAAGTACTAAGCATCAACAAGATCTAGATGAAATATAGCTTCCAACAATACAGAACCCGTTTAAAAAACATCCAACTTAAAACAAAGTCCAATTGATAGGGTAGGACAACTATGATCTCTTCTTTCTGGAGTTTACTGACTGGGAGACCTATCTCCATTAGGTTCCTTAGGGTACTCTCCACGTTGGGGGCTCCGGCTTCTGCTACGACTTAGACTACGGCTGCGCCTTGGGGTCAGGCTTCTGCTTCGGCTCTGACTTGGACCCTGGCCCCTGTCAGGAGTTTGACTGCGGACCCTCGATCCATTATAGGCTGCTGGAGAACGAGAATATGATCTCTCCCTACTGTGTCGCGAGTATGACCTCTCTCTACTATACTTACGAACCTGGGGTGAAACGGACCTGCCTCAGAATAAGCAGTCAAATATTTAGAGCAGTTCCAAATTCATAAGCAGAAGTATATATTTATGCTCATTTTTCCATAGGTAACCAAGAGCATTTGCTACATGACAACATAACCACACTTGATAAGAAAACAAGCATAAAAGATGTTACACACCTTGAGTAATGCCTACGTCTTGGGGGAGGAGAATAATCTCGACCGTGAGAAGGAGATCTTGCATAACGAGGAGGTGGGGAACGAGAATATCGAGGAGGGGAACGAGAGTAACGAGGGGGAGATCGTCTTCTAAAGCGACCCCTGAAACTGAGAAAACCATCGGCAACTTAAAAACATCAGTTATCAACAAAAACAAAGGAAAATGTCAAGCTTCAGAATGAAACAGTAATGTACAATAAAAACGCCCCAATTTGTTACATTCTTTTGCATTGTCTAAAAAATCAATAGAAGCACATTTTTTGACAAACTTTGACAAAATATTCATGTCATTCGATCTTTTGGAAAACCTTAAACTATAACAACAAAATATCAACTTCTAAATGCTGATTCTCAGTCATTCTATCTCCACATAATATATGGCAGCTCAACTGTGGTAACCAAATATAAACCAGATGTAAGAGTTCTTTAGATATGCGGTCACCAAATTTTCATTATCATAAAGAGGATTAAATTTAACAAGACAATATTTAGCACAAATACCACCAAGCCAAAACAACATACTTAGATTAGGACAATGTCTTCTTCAATTGTTCATTTACCTACACAGCATAATCATAGTAACAAAACTTTCTTGTGAAATTACCTAAAACCTCAACTAAAACTTGGAAAGAAAACTTTAATACATCATGCCATCTAAAAGAAAATGTTAAAAATCCCATTAAAGGTAATTTTACCTCCCTCGCTCCCTTGCCCTCATATCAGCTGGCTTCTTCCTGTTCTCCTCTGCAAACACAACAGTTAACTCCCGACCAAGAAGAACCCGTCCATCCATGTGACGTTTGGCCTCCGCAGCATCAGCAGGATCTACGAATTGGATAAAACCAAAACCACGAGGTTCCCTGCAAAATTTAGATGGTAAAGAAAAGAAGAAAAGAAAATGTCAAGATAGCAGTTACAACAAAATAAAAAAGAAACGTGATGGGTACTGTGGGCACCATAAACCTTTGGTAATTTAACTTGCCAAAATAATCCCAGTAATATGGAAGGTCACGATAAACATGAAAAAGCAAGCACTTGCCTGCCGACCTTGAAAGTGTCACAGTTTAAAGATGACTTGAAATTCTTCAAGACTTGGAACATCTTCACAATGTATTCAAACCCAACTTCCTTCCAATCTTCACTATCATTAACATCCTCTTCAAAAGAACTCTAATTACTTGATTGATGTCTTCAAAACTTTAATTCCACTGTTAAATCTCAACAACTTCAATTAACACACTCAACTTATGATTACAATAGAGTATATCATGGAAAGAATGCCCCATCATCAGATTTATTGGGACACAGGTGCTTGGTACGGCTTGCACGGTTCACAAGCATGCTTCCAAACACTGTGCACTTTCCAAATTCTTTGAGGATGAAATTAGAAATTTTTAAAAAATGATGTTCCAAAATTATGATTATGCGACATGGAAGAAGTTAATCCCACAAAAATATCAAGCCAATCACATAAAGCATAGCCGAATTAAAAAGAAAAAACCAAAAAAGACAGTAGCTGAAATATGGATAGCCAGAAAAGAAACTCCAAATATAATTAGCTCGTTTCTGAAACCTAAATGGTTTTGCAAACTGACACCAAGCAAGCTCTTGACTTCATAAAACCCACCCAGAATATAAAACTCCATCAACACCAGAAACAAAAACTTTTATAAAGCGGAAGACAAAACACATTATCCAAGCTACTTCAAATTTATACAGTTAATATACATTTGCTCACCCAGTGTAATAATCCCTAGGCAAGTAAATGTCCTTAAGTGCTCCGAACTGTTCAAACGGCCTCCTAACGTCTTCTGGCCTGTATATACGAGTTAATAAAGTGAATCAAATCATTATGGATGAAAGCCATAACAAAAATTGCTACAAAGCCACATTGCCAAACTTAATAATGCAATCCACAAGACTCCAAACAAGAAAATTCAATAAATATGAAAAGAAAACATTACACTCATTTTTATCAATAAGGACAATACATATTACCCTTAAATCAGTTACATGTAAAACCTTGTGGTGTAATCTGGATGGTTCACGACAACATATTTCTTTATATATCATCAAGATGAAACCAGAACACTTATAATCACACCTCCACTCCTTACTCGTATTCATGTCTACATTATTCTCTCCCTCACACCGTTATCTTGTAAACCCTACTAGCATGCAAAGTACCATATAAATGACCACAAACCACCCATGATTCAGATACCCATCTATTAACTATATCACACTGACTCAATCTTCATGCTTAATATCAGAATGCACAAAACAAACAACAAAATTTCAGCTGTAGTTTCAACAAAAACCCACATTACTTGCATGCAAGGCCATCTGGAAATAACAAACTTCAAAAAAAAAAAGAAAAGGACTTCAGTCTCCAAATACCTGCAATCATGGCGAAGGTTTCGAACAAGGAGACTGGTAGGCAGATCTCTACCACGACCACCACCGCCACCATAACGACCCCTAGGGCTTGGGCTCCGTCCTCTTCGACCATAGCCACCCCTCGGAGGGGGCGAGGGACTGTAACTCCTTCCTCTCATTTATTTACACACACAAACACAGCGTCCAATCTGCTTAAATTTCAAAATTGCGACAGTTACACAACAAATTATGGCAAAATATCAACAACCCATCAAAATTACAATGAAAAAAAAACTGGGTTCTATAAACTAATTGGGTTATATAAACTAATAGCTTTCTCTAACATTATCACACTCACACGCTAACAATGACGGATACCACTAATCGATAAAAGTTGTTACAAAACAAATTATAGCAAAATAACAACAACCCATTAAAATTACTAGGAACAAAAAATTACTGGGTTCTATAAACCATATAATATTATCAACAAAAAATACATGATAAAATCATTTATGCATCAAAAAAGTAGCGATTAAGACTCAAACTTTACCAGAAATTCAACAGCGGAGAGAGGCGAAGGGAGATTAGGTTGGGCGGATTGGGATTTGGTATTTGTTTAGAGTAGAGCGAGACGGCGGTGCTGGTGTTGGCAGACAAGGGGAGTTTGTATATAAAAGTGAAACCTAGGGTTAGATTTTATTTGGAAAAACTTTATTTTAGTCCCTCGGGTATCGGAAACTATAAAGTTTTTAAAAGTCTTTCAAAAACAACTAATTTCATTCTTAATTATTTTGAAAACTCTTAAAATCAATTGGTTAATAATCACATCAAATAGAAAAATAAAAAAGACTAGATTACCTCTTACCATCTAAAATAATCATTTTATCCCTAATAAAACCTAAACTATTATAATATCATTTGATCAAAAAAAAATTAACACATTTAAAGTAATTAACTTATTTCTTTTTAAATGCAATTAATTAAAAAAAAAAGAAATTAAGATAATTTTTATTTTGAAAAAAGAAAAATCATAACAAATAACAATCTAGTGAGATTTTTTTTTTATTTTAATCTGAAAGAGTTGTTGTGTTTGGGGTTGCGACGACGGTAACAATAAACTCTCCAAAATTGTTTTTTTCATTAATAATGACTTCGAGGCAAATTTTAGGGTTTCAAACGAAGAAAACAACTTCGACATCAAAGAAGATGATGTGGATGTTGATATTAACTTGGAATTGCCTTCTCCTTCTCCCTCGCTTCTGTCGTCATCAAACATTTTCCTTATCCTCGCAAGTCTATTGCTAGTAAACCATTTTTTAACATTTCCTATATCATCAATTTGATTTTTTGTTTGTATAAAATTGTGGTTAAGTTTGTGATTGTGTTTGTCGAGATGGGTTGGTCTGAAAATGAGTTTTTTTTTTAAAAAAAAAAAAGAGAGAGAGAGAGAGAAAGGAAAAGGAAAAAAAAAAAGTCTTTTAATGGATTTGTTTGGCTTCTCTTATAAATGTATATTTTTTTAAAAAATATATATATATATAGTATTTAATTTGTTTCCAAGATATAGGTGTGACTAAATCGTCATGTAGATGTTGAAGATGTGGGTTTAAATCCAAATTTTCATTTGGGCTTTTTGTGTCTTAAACCTAGATTTTATTTTATTTTTTTAATTTTTTTAACAATTTATTTTTGTGATCTACATAAGATCAGATCGTCATCTCAACAATTTGTTCTTACTTAGATGTTGAAGATATAAGTTCAAATTCAAATATTCATTTAGACTTAAACCTAAATTTTATTATTATTTTTTAACTTTTTCTTAAAATTTGTTTTCATGCAATCTAATCTTACTCATATCTTGACGATCTATATTTGAACTCAAATGTGATTTTTTCTATTTTTTTTTATTTTTGTTTCTTAATTAATTTAAATCTTCATAATTGATCCTAAAGATGGATGGTGAAGATATTTTATTTTTTAAAATTTTAAATAATAAATTAGTTCTTTTTTTTAATCAATTAATTACTTGTTTTTTAAATTTTATTTCAATGAATTTATATATATATTTTTTCATTTTAATCTTGGCTATACAAGTATCATCATCTTAGCTCTCTTTTTCGAAATGTCAAAAATATCATTTTTCTCCAAATTTATTATCTTTTTTTACCATCAATTGAGTAATAATTAGAAATTTATTAAAAAAGCTTTCAACATTTTAGGGATGAAATGAACTACTTTTAAAAGAACTTTAAAAATCTGATAATTTTTAATAACTTAGAGACTAAATGAAAGTTTACCATTTTTATTTTATTAGAGTAGACTTGACTCGATCGAATCTAAGTCTCCTCCATCATAAAGGGTGCGTTCGGGATGGTTTTCAATATAATTCATAAGTGCTTTTATTCAATAAGTTCTTTTAGTGTTTGTTTTCCTTTTTTCTTTTTTCTTTTTTTTTTTTTTTATATTTAATTACAACTGTTGAAATTTATCAAGATTTAAATAACATTTGCTGTCTAAAGATTCACTCCCATAGCATACAAGGAAAACACTACTTGAACTATTCACCATGCATGAAACTAAACTATGCATGAAATAAGAGACATCAATAGGACAAATTAAGGTAGAGATGGGTTCTCTATACCCATCCTCATTCCTCCAACTTTCCTCCGTTTCCATCCAAATCCCATTTGAACAAAATGAGGACGGGAATATTTAGGGGTGGATTCCATTATCCTCATCCTCGTTCCCCTACTTTCTCCATTTTTTTAATCGTCATTTCTTTTAATTTGACCTAAAAATTTTAACCAAAACATATAATTAAAAACATAATTCACAAAAATAATTTTATAAAGTTACAGTATATTAAATCCACAACATTTTAGTATGTGAAATCTATAACATTGTATTATAATTACAACTCTCTAAGCATAAATTATAATATATAATAAAAAGTTCAAATAATATTTGGGGGTGGGCATATTTTACTAAACCCTAGCAACCCGGATCGAGTTGGGTCGGGTTATAACCCGGTTGTATCATGGAGCTCGAACCGACCGGAGAGTATATTAGAAAAACACCATGGCGGACGATTTCCCTTCTATTTTTCTTCATTTCCTCTGCCGCCTATCTTCACCCTCGGCCCACCGGTCAGCCCTAGTGGCTCCGCAGCCTCCAGTCTCCAGCCTCCCTCACTTGCCGACGGTCAGAGCTTTTCATCCTCCACTTCCAGGTATCTCTTCTCTCATTTGTAATTCCATTATTAATACCATGATGTTTTTTTTGTTTCCCTTGATTTATCTGCCTCAATACATTTTATTCTTTTCACTAGAAACCATGTCACAGTTATATGGAGGTACGTCTGGTTATGTTTGGATGTGATCATTAACCGATGCACTTGTCAATGTCGAAGCCTTTATGCTCTCCTTTGAATTAGTTATAATGTCAGTGGCTATTAAAATCTTTTTGTATATTAGTTGGTTTACAAGTATGCTATGTGTTTCATAGATGGCCAAAAGAAGCCTGTGAGCTTCACAGATAATGTGAGAGGGTTGCATGCTGCCTTGAAGAGTAATTGGTCAATGTTAACAGCTCTGCTTTTTGTTGTGAAATAACTTTTGATGGCCTATAGCTAACTGAATTATGTGTTATGACATTTTACTTTATAACATTTCTGTCAATCAATTCTAGCATAGTGTAATGATGGACCACAGTAAAGCTCTCAGAGAGTGGAAACACACAAAACATCATCAAGTTATGTTACAAAGAACCGTAAATGATAAAACCATCATGCAAAGTTACTTTTGACAGGTAAATGACACTTGCCTTTTCTAAGGCAACAATGGACATAATTATAGAAAAATAATCAGACAATTTTAACAAATAATTCGTGAAAATTCAACTCAACTTGGTTTTGATGGATTGTCGTGTGTCCTATATATGTTTGGAAAGTTTCAGACTGGAGATACAGTGTTAAGGGCTGTTTTCTTATTTCAACAGGCTATTTTCCTTTATACAAAGCATGGTTGTTGGCACATGGTGTTCATTGAGATTTGTAGAGTCTTTAGGGACTCATTAGTGTAATCTTTGTTTGACATTGTGATTGAAAGCTTTTAGTAATGACAATGTATTGGCTTCCATGAACATGACACAAGATTCAATTTTTAATTTTGTTTATAGCAGTGGTTTGAATACTTTTCTTAGATTCATTTTTGTGAGCTCAAGCTTCTCAGATGAATGGTTCATTTAAGAGTCATGGTATATTCATTTTGGTGTTGGATTTTGGTGGCATTGTGGTATATTCATTTTGGTGTTGAATTTATATGTGATATGTAACATTAGGCTTTAGGCATGTTAATTGTAATCAACAAGAATTTTTTATATTTCAACGAATTATCAACTCAATCTACCCAAGTAACCCAACTCAATTGGGTTGGGTTGGGGGATTTCCAACCCAACTCAACCCCCAACCCAAAAACGCCCACCCCTAGCTCTAGGGACTTGAGGTCCATTGACAACTCTAAGTGAAACTTACTATCATTTTTTTTTTTTTTTTTTGGTGGGAGTGAAATGATTAAATTCAAATAAAACCTCTCACACTTTATGTTTTAGGATAAGAGTGAGATTTAAACTCTTAACCTCTTAAGATTAAATGAAGTGTTTAACCATGCAAGTGAAACCTATCATGATTATTTTACAGTTATCCAATTCCATTGTAATAACATATTTTGTAATTTGCAAGAATGTAATCATATTTATTACAAAATTTAACAAAATAGGCATACAATATAACAAATATCATATAACAATTTATATTCCTTTTAAAATAATAATTTATATCTACAATTTAGATGTGACGTAACAGATAAATTTATATATTTTGTGTTTTAATATCAGAGTTTAATTAAATAATGAATATCTTATTTTTCAATATATCAATACATAATTTTTATGTTTTTAAAAATAAAATATAATTTATTTACTTTTTTCCTTTTTTAACTTCAGCATTTTTCATATACCTATTAACAAGTGGTGAGAGTTTTTTTGTTTCTTCGAAAGTAAAAAATTGGATCATGTATATAGTATTTGAATCTCAATAAATTTTAATGTATTTTGATTAGTATGATGTCATATTTCAAAAGTATTAGACCATTCAACTGATAAGATCTTAGAGTATTTCAATTATATGTTACTTAAGATTTGCTTTATTTTAATATTTTACCATTACTTAATTTGTTATGAAATTAATACCATTAAATTTAAATTTTGTGTATAAAAAATTAAGGATTTTAATATAATACTTATTTTATAACCATACGGGAATGTTACAAGAGAGAATGATTGTGTTTTTTTTTTTTAAATAAATGTTTAATTTTTTATAAACCCATATATTGAAATCTAGTAGTTATGAATCAACTCAATAACCACACAAAAACTGCATGATAACAAGACCCAAAAATTAAAGTAGCATCATGCATATCAATCCAAAGACATCATTATAATATTTTAAACAAAGTATACAGTAAAATTTTAATGAAAATTACCTGTACACTCATAATCAAGTGGTTAGTTCACATTCCTTTCATATTTGTAAATTTGAATTTCGTCGTATATATTTACCAATATATAATAATTTTTTTTTCTTTTATTATAGGAATAGAGTATCTCATTTAAAAAAAGAGAGAAAAAAAAAAGTATCTCTAAGTGTGGGATTATGTTTTCAAGCTAACATATCATTATTAATCAACTGGGTTTGACTAATTTAGCCAACTATTAAACATTATATATAAATTATAGCCCTTAAATTGATTTTAATAACTACTTTTATAATCAATATAAGAGTTATAATTTATGAATAATAGTATTGATTGGATAAGATAAGTGAACATTAATATTAGTATCGAATTATTATAATAATTATTATTTTTTAAAAACACCTCTCGAATGATCTTGTTAAAAATAAAATAAAACACAACAACGTTGTTAACGAATATACAAAGTCTTAAGAGGCAAAACGCCGCTTCACTCACCATAGCCCACCGCCTCGCTTGGCTTCTTCTCTCTGATCTTCTAGTTGGCGCCTCTCATTTAATATATCGGGTATGGTCTTCTGGTCGAAATTTAACCGGGTAATTATTATTTAATCTTTTAAATGTTGTATTGTTTCAATATAATAATGATCATCACAGTTTGGTTCCTCTTAAATTTTGCATCTTTTTGTATAATCAACTGTTACATCTTTTTCTTGTTTTTTGATATTGATACAATTATCAGTTTCGTTTTTTTTTTTTTTTTTTTTACATGTTTGATCAATAAAGGTGTTTTATTTCTATGTTTTATCCTGTTTGTGTTTCTGGGTATGTGTTGATTTTTGCAGTTGATTGTGGTTGATGGGATTCCCAGCTGAGTTTTCTTTGGCTTGATCTTGTTATCAGTGAAAGTGATTGGTGTTAGTGTAATATGTGTGATAAATTAAAGGAACCCATGTTGTAAATTTATGATTTCTTTTGTTGTTGTTGATCGAGGAAGAGAAAGGAAGTTAGGTTGTGAATTCCGAGGGGAGGTTTAGGTGAGTTTTGAGGTTGAGATTTTTGCTGTTAAACGGTGTTTGATGGAATTCCCGGATGCTTTTTTCTTTTTCTGTATTGATTTTGTTTTAAGCGGAAGTGATTGATGTTGATTTATATATGATGCTATGTGATTTGTTGAACAAATTCATGTTGTAAATTTATGACTTTTATTGTTGTTGTTGTTGATAGAGGAAGAGAAAGGAAGTCGGTTGCGAATTCAAAGGAAGGTTTTAAGGTTAATGATTGGTTGAGGGGTTATTGGAAGTGTTGAATTTTGTCTGGCAGCATGGAGGAGCAGTTCATTCTCAGACTTCCGCCTTCAGTTGCTGAGCGGATAGATCGCCTTTTGAGTGAAAATGCTTCCGAAGAGTCACTGGACTTGTCTTTCTCTGGTGAGAATGTGTTCTGTTTTTTTTTTTCTTGCAATAGTTTAAGTGATACGAATAGTTTATAATGGAATTCTGAAGACAGTATGAAGATTAACGTGAAATAAAATCCATCGATAAATAAGTAAGAAGAAACAAAAAGGGGTTTTCATCAATATTTCTTGATCATTACATGTTTATGAGTTATGTCTAATTTGTGTTGTCCAAGGATATGCTTATAATGCATAGGAAGTAATTTTCCACTTTGATGTATACAAGGATTAAACAGGCAATCAAGTTTGTTACGTCATCTTCTTGTGTTTTATGTGGCTTTTATGATTCAATTTTTGTCCCGATAAATCTGGTTTGTATGGAATGTTTTGCCGCTTATTAATTAGTTGATAATCTGATGACAAATTTTCCTTCTTTGTTGATTTCCCCTTTTTGTGAATAAAATGCTTCTTCAAACTTGTTGATTGTGTTCTTAAACATAGAGCAGCTGAAGCTGTTATAAGAGCAATTTCAATCACCCACCTTTTTCCTTGTGCTTTCTCCTTTATCCAAGATTTTTCACATGCCGAGAAACAATGAAAGATCACATTCTGTGTTCCATTTTTATGCTTTAAATAATTGAGGTTGGGAGATATTATCACCTGCAACTTGAGGTGCCAGTTTTTCTGCATTTATATTTTCCATGTTCTTCCTTCTTTCTCAAAAAATAAGTGTTTTACATTGAAGCTGCTACTTAGAGTTATGTATGATTTCTATCTTTCCAAAAAGTCAAATTTTGTGAATGTGACAATGAATTTTAGTCTTCGTCTGTGTCTGTGTACTCTTTTGTCAAATACTTGATAGGGAACTTAGAAGCTTGATTACTGCTAGCTGAATGTAAGGTAATGCTTTTGTTGCAACGTTGAAAGGGCCCTGATGTTGTGGGATTGTTTGGATTGTTACAACCTTTAGCAGATGGTTTGAAATTATTCTAAAAGAATCTATTTCACCGAGTAGTGCTAATTTCTCCCTTTTAGAATGGCACTAGTGGCTACATTTATGTTAAGTCAAGTCTCTGTGGCCGTTTTACCTTTTAATTATGGTATGCTATTGTCAGATCTGAAGCTAAGGCTACTTTATTTGTTTGCCATATCTTTGCTAGGTGTTTATGGAATTATTACAGCAGGTCAGTCTAGTATTTAGGATGTGGCCATTCACTTGCCTATGAGACTAGGACCAATAGGTCACAAATGGGTTTGTGCTGCAGGTTTTGAACGATCTACTCTAACAGGTGCAGGGCTTACAGGGCTAGGGCTCATAAACCCTTTCTTTCATTCATCAATAGGCCCTGGCCTTGGTCGGTCACTTTTACAGGCCGTGATTGATGGGTTGAAATCATAAAAACGAGATGTTTCTATTTCGCACCTCAGATCAAGAAGGGTAGTTTGTCAAGCTGGCCCTAGATATTTTTTGAGGCATTAAATTAGTGTGCAACCAAATATATCTTATATCTGGGAATTGATTAGAGATAATTACATTAGTTATATGTGCTAAGTATGCCAGTTGATCATCTGATGGCTTGGCGTATTTCTTACCTTGAAATATTCTTGCAGAGGATGGAAGGAGTGGAACTTTTGTCATAGGGAATGAGCATTTCCAGTATCTCTGATGGATCTTCCCTGTGTTGTTGAGTCATTTAAAACTTATGACGACAGTGCTCTAGTTAAAACAGCAGGATATTGGTCAGGTATGGTGGCATGTGAAAATTTCCAATTTGATATGGTCAAAAACTTGACTGCATCACTCTGATTTAATGATACAAACTCTTGCTTTTGTACAGATGATTATGGTTAGAGAACCAGGTGATTCTGCTCCGGATGTCATTGAGTACAGACATGGTCTCACACCTCCTATGAGGGATGCTCGAAAGCGAAGATTCCGGAGGGAGCCAGATCTAAATGTACAAATTCCATTATTACTCATAAAAGTTTTATTGATTTGTTGTTGTTTTCTGATTTAAAAAATAAAATAAAAAGAATAATAAATGTCATGTCTGTGGCATGATGTTCTGATTTTCCAGCCAACATGGCATTATGTTATTAGATATTAAAAGTTCAATAAAAGCAGTGAACATGTCTTAGGTCACTTGCCATGCAGCTAGAGGATTAGGACTAAATTTCTCTCTTGCACCAACCTCAGAGGATGGTGCAGTTTATGGTGAAAAAATTATGAAGAGGAAAAAACTAGTTATGTTTGTAGCTAGAGTGCATCATAATTATGTTTGTTTATTTCAACATGGATGTAGCTAGAGTGCATCATAATTATGTTTGTTTTTTTCTGTTCCCTTGCATAGCGATTGTTTCCACTGATTTTGGTCTTGTTATGTTTTGTAGCCTGAGCTTGTACAGCGTGTTGAGAAAGATTTGGTGAACATCATGACCGGTGCAACAATTGAAAATGCTGATATCCTTGCATGTTTTGAAATTTAATGTCATAATTGTCATTGAGCTTTAGAATTTTTTTCATGAGCATTCCATAGGATTGTGACTGTAGATGATGCTATTCCTGAATCCATACGCTATATTCAATAGGATACAAGAATCCAAAGGCAAATCTAGATGCAATCTCGATTGTTGGCCAAACAACTCTATTAGTGCACAATTACTGATGTGAAGGGAGGTGTCATAAAATTTATCATGTTTTTAATTTGGCCATAACAAATGAAACTTCTGTATTTTGTTAGTATGATATTTTGCTGAAAACTGACTCATGTCAGAAATTGAGGTCTCAACTCTGTTACTCGGTTATAGTCTTTCTTGACTGGATATAGTACATCCTGAAGTGAACGAGCACGAGGAAGACGGTGATGGGAATGCTCGACATGCAAGTGAGAATGTCCCACCAGCACCTGCACCAGAGCAGCCTGATGTTGTAGAGGCAGGACCTAATGCTGGGGAACCTGAAAGAAGTGACTCCGATGACTCTGATGATTCACTATAAATGGAAACCTCATTAAGAAACATGATCTGTTTATCATGTTAACAATGAATTTCCAGCCTGGTCGGTGCTCGATTAGTAGTAGTATCTTCCTCAGTTCGTATTCAGCTTGAGCATGAAATAACATGCAATGTAGCATTAACATGACCACTATCCAACTTTTGGAGGAAGAATTTGTACCAGTATTATTTATATGATTAATAGAGCTTCTTTTTATGTTCTTGAAGGGTTTTTTTTTTGGGTGAAACTAGTTTTGATCTGTATGACAATAACAAACTACAACTAAGTTATTAGTCAACTAATAAATTGGATTTCAAAATTTAACAATTGCTACCATTTTGTGGGTGAGCTGCTGCAAATGCTACCATTTTCAAATTTTAAAAATTGGGCTGGATGAGCTGCTGCAAATGCTTACCATTTTCTGGTTGACAGCCTAAAAGGTGTTGTTTTAATAGTGCAAACTCTGTTTCAACCTCATGTAAGAAGTGTTTCCTTGGAAAGTGCTTTTACAGAAAACGTTTTCAGACAATTGTCACACACTTAAAAGTTGTTATTCTGAAAGTTATTTTCAACTTTTAACTACTCATACCATGCCTCAGAAACACTTATCCTCTAACAGCCCTCTCCCCAGTAAGCACTTCACAACATGGGTTTAATAAACTAATAAAAGGTTGGAAAGCCAGCTAATAATGAAGACGGACATGCTGGAAAATTTTGAGAAGTTGAATGATCTTCAACATTTTGTAAATAAATTGCCCTGTGCTTCATGCAATGTTGTGCAGGAGCTGAACTTGTAGAAATGAATGCCAGATCTGATTTTCCGTGTTACCCTATCATATATGCTTTTGTCTTAAATAATTTCATATAATTGTGAGTGTAAACTCTACAACTACAAGTCCAACTTCTATATTTAATTTTCTGTTACACAATCCAAGAAAGACATCCTGTCAAATGAAACACACAGCTTCAATTTTTTTGTAATTTTCAGAGCAGATGATCGCATGGACCTGATTAGCTTTCCAAACTTCAACACATTTATATGAAGATTGACTTTATAGATGGTACAATAATAGAGACACATAGTACAGGCTAGATGTAAATTTCAACTCAACTAGATAAGTTAATTAAGTTCAACCTGATGTGAGTGAGTGAGATTCGTTTTAATTTAAAGAAGTTTTATTGTAAGAAATTTTATTAATTAAAAAGTGAAAATTTTTATACTAATAATATTAATAGAACCGACCGTAAATTTTCAAACATTTTTAGGGTGTGGTTGCATGTATTCAAAATCTATCTCGATTTTTTGTTTTCGTTTTTTAGAAACAAATCTATCTAGATATTACTCCAAATGAAACTGAAAGTTTCAAGTGAACAAGAGAGAGATAGAGGGAGATGTTTTTAATTTTTCAAATTCAGTGATTTAGTACATTTTTGGAGAACCAAGTGAGGAAGGCAAGGCAGCATCCTTCAAGCTTGTGACTGAGCCATGCACACATATGTATGTGATATAGAATAATATATAAAATTGAAAATGCTATCCACTAGAACAGAATGGTTGGTGGTTGTGGGTTTTATATACATATGTCAGTGAAGTGCCAGCTTGATTTTTTTTTTTTTTTGATCATAAGTGCCAGCTTGATTTTGAGTAGGCGGTGGTGTGGTTTGCTCGGTAGGTGTGGTGTGTATTATCAGTACTGATTCATGAGTGTTGACTCCAATCCATTCCTTTTTGTTTTGAGCTTTGCACAAGAAACAACACTGTCTTCTTCTTCCTTTTTTCAAACCTTTTAACTGCCAATCTCTATTCCCACCAGATTTAGATTACAAAAACCCCTCGCTGGCATTATATATATATATATATATAACACTTAATTATTGATTTTCCATAAACATTTTTTTATAGGAAATGAAATTATCTCTAAAATGATTAAATCAATAATAGTGATAATCGAGAACATCAATTCATGATTCATAACTCTAGCAATTATTTTTTTTTTTCTTCACATTCGTAATTGAAGTTCAAGTTACGTAATATATGTGTTACCGGTATATATGGAAAATTTTTTCCGTTTATTGTACGAATAAATATCTCTCAATGTTATAAGAGTGAGTTTGTGGGTCACACATATAACGTTTAATTTCAATAAGTTTCATATCCCTAATTATTGATGTCAGTAGTTTACCTTCCAATTACATAAGAGTAATGATAAATTTGTAATTACCTTATAATCATATAAAAATATAGCAATGTTAAACGTGGTAGAAATCTGAAATATCAAGCTCAATTAATTGCCTTTTTCCTAATCTGAAATCAGAAAAACTATGAAATCAGTTTGTAATTTTTTTTTTTTTAATTCCTATATTGGATTCTTAGATCTAATTATACATTAAAAACCACTAAAAGTACAAAAAAGAGACATGTTTCTATTTTGTTTATAACCTATGAAGTACACAAAAGGTACGTAAGTACAAAAAAGAGACATGTTTCTATTTTGTTTATAACCTATGAAGTACACAAAAGGTACGTTTATAGATACATAGTTACACACTCACACATACACACACAAAAGACGATAATTGATTGCAGAGCAACTTGTTTTTGCAATTATTGTTTAATTTGTTAGCTATAGGTGCTGGTGGGTGGCTTTTCTACGATTATCATTATTCATTACAACTAAAATGGTTAGACATATCTCCTTAGAGTTCAAGTGGTATGTTAGTTAATATACTTTTCCTTCATATTTATAATAAAGGTTTGAATTTCACCGTTACATATATATCGGCTGCTAGAGTGGAGAGTAGTTTTTTCCCTATATTATAGAAGTAGCTATTTTGTGGTGTGTAATGGGAGTAGACTTTTGAATCGTTCAAGTAGTTTTTAACATTGACCAACTATGATACTAGATTTATCTTGTAATTATTTTAAAATAAAACATATATAATAATTGATATTTCTAATTTTACAACCACTACTGAAGTCAATAGCAAACATGTTTATGTATTGTTTAATTTGTATAGCTGTTGGTGTTCTCTCATCATTCATGCGTGCTTCTTTTTTCTCAATTGGATTTATAATATGATGCATGGATGCTGCATACTTCTATAGATATTAATTTTCATTATAACTAATATAGTTTTTTTTTTTTTTTTTAAAGAATAGATTAAATTTTATATCAGAGACATGCATGGAATAATTAATCAGTTTCCTCAACTACTAAACATGTTTTCTGCAACAAATGGTTTTAAATGTTTCTCATCTGGCTTACACTTTGCCAGTGCTGTATCCCATGTATATTAATAATAATTGAAGTAATACAAGTATGTTATACAGAAAGGGACACAATAACACATATAAGTACATACGATGACTGCCACTTTATCTCATACGTTCATCTAATTAATGAAATAATACCACTTATACTTAATGTAGATTAATGAAAAAATACCACTTATACTTAATGATACGTATATATACATAATACAATAAATATATTTATTTAGAGAAATACTAAATACACTCTCACCATATACTCTCTTAATCTACTCTCTATTCAATATACGACATGTGTACAAATTTGTACTTTCATTGTATTTTTTTAATATAAAATTTATCACAATTATCATATTTTAACATATAAGTACAAAGAAGGTATAAATTTGTATACATGTCATATACGATATGAATGAAAAGTGGATTAAGATCGTGAATTGATTAGAGTATGTATTTGTCTCATTAGGAATTTTGCACTGTTGTACCGGCAATGATAACCACTTTTTTCCATCTTTTTCTAAAGAACAAAGTTAACCCTTATTAATTATAATGATACGATACGTCCAGTCTCGTTAAGAACTTTGTACTATTATACTGACATAATTTAGCATCGGTGACCTCCGCTTTGTTGACCTTTTTACAAGGAACAAAGTCAACTCCCTTAGGCTTCAAGAAAGTCAATTTTAAATTTGTAAATGCATTACATGGCAACTCGTGTGCTTGATACTCATTTTGTATATTACAGTGCACAATGTCAAACACTACTATAAGAAGAGGAAGTCAACACAGCTTGGACATAAGTGGGGATTTGCTCAGAACTTGCGTGGCCACTTGATGCTTAACTGTCTTTGTTTACAGAACACAAACGTTGAGACATGAATTTCTAATGAAGTTCCCATTCTTTAAAATTTCCTCCAAACAAGGAGATTTCATTTAATTTTAAAACTTCTTTGTGAAGTAAAAGATACCTAATTTTCTATCAGTGAGTATCCGTTTTGAATATAATATATATACAAATCAAATTGGGTTGAGTTTTTTCTTGGTCTTGTACATGCAAATGGGAATACTTTATTTATTTATTTTTTTTTTTGACTTTCGTAGCAAGTGCTTTTGTATTTAAAAACTGCTTTCACTTCTGCTTCCAATACTAGTTTGAATTAATTAATTATGCTTTACTATAATATACTTGATTACAAATAGACCTACATTAAAAATAAGTTGGTTACAAACTGGCATACACGGCTTTACAAGAATGTCGCACAAAACCTCGCTTGAAATTAATTTATAAGAAACATCTCCTATTGAAGAGATAATTAATGATAAAAAAAAAAGTTCAGTAACAACTGCAACAATTAACTAGGTCGTCTTAGTTCTTAATTTATTAAGTGTTAATTAGCCTAATTAATAAAAAGATTAATTTGACTATGAGGGTGTAACTTGTTGATTAATGTCTTGACATCCATTTCTATAAGGAAAACATAAAATTTGTGTTTGGTATGTCCCCACAGCCAATAAGGTATACATGATATTGTCATTTGTCAACAAGAAGAATTCTAATGTCGAAATAGGTGATATAAAGAGGACAGTGGATGGCCTAATGAATAAGGTTCAACCCACCTGCTTTCTAATGGAAGGTTCAATCTTTATTGGCCACGATATGTGATAATTTTTCTACTTGTTTATAAGTAGCTCTTTTCTGATTCTGAAAATAGATTTTTGGACTGTTTATTAGGCAGACTCTATTAGTAAATAGATATTTGATCTAATATCAAAAGATGTAATATTGAAAAAAAAAAATAAAGAGTGACTTAAAATTTTAATATATATTCTAGTTTGGGTATGGATGAAGCATCTTTTTTGGTTATTTTCTTCATTCGCAGCACGTCGGTTTTTCTTGTATAAATGTTCGAGAATTGACTCATGAATTGTTCTTTTTTTTTTTTTGGGAAAGTCATGAATTGCTTCATTGACAAGCTTAATCGAGTGTGCATGTTTGAGACTCCCAATAAACTTGGTTGACAAGTTCTAAGAACTTGACTGGGAGTTTGGGTGGGGGGAGGGGTTGTGTTGTCTTGGTCGGTTCATAATTATCTCTTTATGGTATTTTATTATTAACTTTTGGACCCTTTGATTTGTACATACACAGATTGAAATTATAAAATATCAATTAATATATCCATCACCCCCTAATTCAAATGGTCATTATGTTTTTCTCAATCTATTTTATAAGCAATAAAAATTCAAATCATATCAAAAATTTTATTTTATTTAAATAGAATACAATAACAACGAATTATTTCGAGAATATTACCGCACTTATTAATAAGTATGTATAAACCATTGTATGAAAAGTTCAAGAGTCTTATTCCCGATTAATGTAAGTTTCTTGGGATCACTTGAATATTGACCCCCCAAAAATACTTCAAAACAACTGTTTCATTTTCGTATATGTTTCCAAAAACAACAAAATCATATTAAATTAGCCATCAAACGACTCACAGACTCACAAGCAATTAATAAAAATATTGAACTAACAATAAACAAATCAAAGTGTCAACGCACGAGCCGATTCTACGCGCAAACCCGAGCGAGCCACCAACCACATACTATATAAGTTTAAATCAGATAAGGTGCAATTTTCTGGTACCATTTTTGAGCTGTGATATGCGTATGCATAAAACCACATCACATCACTTTGGACCCACTTTTTAATGGACCTCTTTTGTGCATAATCACCGTCTGTTCTCCCGTATTGGCAAGACGGTGATGGTGATAGTGTCGAAGAATCACTTTCATCATCTGTTTTTCATTGAATATAAAGTCTTCTTGTGACGGTATTTGGTGAAGTCTCTTATTATTAATTGTAGAAAAAGAATTGAGTTCAAATAATTCACATCAGAACTGTTAACGTTAGTAGTTGCCTGCACGCTAGTGTAATCCAAAACCATATGTTATTTATATAAATTCGTGATCGTAATGTTTTTATGATTTATGAATTGAATCTGTTAAATGATACAGAAATTTACGTTTAACTTCATAGTGTTACACTTCGTTTTCATAAACTAATAAGAAACTTTGTAGAAATAATTACATTCATGCAACTTTAGATTCTTAGAATTTATGTTATTCAATCCTGTTCAATTTCACAAAATTTTAATTGTTAACCTATCATAACTTCACACAATTTAATTGTTCATATATCACTACCTCAAGTTTTAAATACTATAGTTGAGTTTTTTCCGATTAGCTTAAGTTTTTGAATCTGATGTTAATTAATTTAGTATCAAAGTTTAGACGTCTATAATTCAAATATTTCTCTACCCAAAATTTTTTCATTATACATATTATATGATAGGGGACGTTTGGCATGTGTCTATCTTCTGTCACTTGTTTACGTTACACGTAAACATATCATAACCTCAAATCTTAAATACCATAGTTCGGCTCTTTTCTATCAACTTAAATTTTCAGATATGATAATAATTAACATTAATTTTTGTTTTTCTAGAATTATAGGTCAAGAGTTGGTGTGTGACTTTATATATCTTACATAACTTAAGACCGAAAATGTCTCAACTAGACTATAAAAATTCACCAACGTTGATCAGTTGACACTTGACACTTGACTCAACCCTTCAAAAACGTTTTTGATTTTTTTTTTTTATTTTACTGTTTTTGTTTTGATGATTTCAGTTTGCGGTTGAAAACTCTAGAATGGACGGCAAGCAGTAGCTAGGGTTGGCAATTAATAATTAATAATGGATGAGTAACAATTAATATACCAGAAACCAAATATTCAATAACAGGGTGGCAATATTTCGTGGTCCAATCCAATCTATTGGAAATTTGGAATTATAGTTTAGCTAGTAATATATCTACTTCTAGGGATGTTCACATCCCGATTTAATTACATATATATATATATATATACATATATTAAGTTGATATTAAATGAGATAGAGTTTATTAAAAAAAAAAAAAAAGAAAGTTAGAGTTTTATGGATATCAAATACTTATTTACAAGATGAAAATATCCACTCAATAAATTAAAGCAAAAATATTGGTAACAATCATTATTTATCTGTTTTAATTAAGATTTGTAAAATATTGTACACAGACAACTAATTTGACCAATTAAACACTATGCATTATGTATAAAATATTTGTGATTTTTTCAATACTAACATATCTTTCAAATATGTTCTGAATTTAAAATGAAAGATATGGATTTGACGTATCTTATACATAGATTATATATAGATTGTGTAAATCAATTGTTTAACTAGTGGTTGGTTATTCCCATTAAAATCTTCATTAAGATTTGCAAATACAACATAATTAATTAAGCATTAACTGGTGATTCATGATTATGTATATACAAGACCAAAATGCTTGATTGAGTCACCGTGAGTCTCTCTTTATATATTTATCTCATAAGAAGGCAAGTGTGCGAAAACTTCACCCTTGTGAAAACTTCACCCTTGTGTTGTGGGAATGATCGTATGAAATAATTTACTGTTATTTAAGAATAATGTTACATTATCCAAAAATACACTCAACTTCATTATAAAAATGATGTGTTAAATTGATTTATAACTATCATATTATCAATAAATCATCTTATAATCAAGATGATTAATATTATAAATCAGTAAACCGCATCATTTCAATAAAAATTTTGAATAAAATTTAGGGAAGTGTAATATTATTCATTATTTAATCTATGTAGATACTAATAAATTTTTTTTTCAACCATGGAATCCATTTAAAAAATTGATAAAAGTTGAAAAATAACCATACATTTGTGAAATTAATTAAAATAATATATGATTAGTAAAAAGTATATCTGGAAATATATTGTATGATCACAAAGTTGTTATATATATATATATATATATGTAATATGGTTGTTAGCTACTTAGTAATAGGAATGGTTAAACACTTTCATTGTTTTTTATAAATTAAAGGTTCAAGTCTTACTCTTAGGTATATATGGTTTTCTTTGAATTTAATCATCTCTATCTCAGTTCACGTCCCACTCTTATCCTAAAAAACTCCTCCCCCACCCTCTCCCTCCCTTAGTTCACATCTCACCTCTTCCCCAATTCACGTCCCACCCTTTCCCCTCTTTTCTAGTTCACATCCCACTCCTGTTCGAAGACACCCTTCTCCCCCATTTCACGTCCACCCTCTCCCCTCTTCCCCAATTCACATCCCACTTTTGTCCTAAGACAACCCTCTCCTAGTTCATGTCCCACTCTCTACCCAATTCATGTTCGATTCTTATGCTAAAACCAAAGTACTCTCTCCGCTAGTTTACATCCCACCCTTAGTCACATTTATCCTAAGACATAATATATTAATAATTTTTTCTGAATTTAATTTTTCTTCCCCATCATAAAAAAAAATGAAAATGGTATTTGGACAGAGATTTTGAAATTCCCCCATATTATAAAATATGATTAATTTGATTTTATATAACTCATAAAAAGAGCGAGAGACGAATTCAAAGGTTGTGTAACGGGTTGACTGTTGAAAGGCAGGCAACGTGTACCTAAAAAGCGAATCAAAAGCATTAAAAAAAAAAAAGAAAAATCCAATCCAACAAGTGTCAACAAGTCAAAGTTTTAACGTTGACTTCGGATGTTTTTGTCTGATCGATCCTCGAGCACACCCCGCAACGCGAGCGTACAGCAGTCAGTGCACATGCACACACAATCGTCCGTCCCTCCGTCGGTGATCCAAAAGCGAAACCGCGTTCTCTGTGGAGATTCCCCATTTTCTAATTTTGGTGACGGACGGTCACAGGCAGAAGAAGTGAAATAGAGGCGCACACAAATTTGACGCCCAGCTGGCGCTTTTTAATTCGCTCGCGTGCACTCCAGCTCTCTTGTGACGGTTACACTATCACTGTTTCTCGTTCCGCCACACCCGTTGCTTTTCTTTTCCTCTTTTTATCAATCCTGCGTCGACCCTTCAAAACATACACTATTTAAATCTATAGAAATTAATTATTATTATAATTTTTAATAATAATTAATTATTATTATTAAAACTTATTATTATTATTATTAAATCCATTTTATGAGGCAATCTTAAATCTATAGTAAGATGTTAGGAAAGGGAGATCCCCTATATTTATATTAAATTAACACTTTATTTACATTATAAAATAAATTGGTATATTAAAAAAAATTCTCCTTAAATTTATTCAATTATGAATCGTCTTATAACAATTTATTTTTATTTACTTCTCTTTCATTCCACGACATCTAACACTTTTATTATAAGAGTTAATTGTGAAAATACATTGATTAAATGATAAGATTGCCTCATAAAATGGATTTAATAGTATATATAGATGATCATTTGAACATAAAAAGATTACATTGTATATATATTTAGTGGTTAAATGTGCATGTCTATATATAAGAATAATTATATATGAAATTTCACCCATTTTAATTTATATTCATATAAATTGAGATTTTAACATGAAACGATTTGTAAAAATATAATATATGATTAATTATATATATAACATTAACAAGAGATATTAGTGTGCACATTGCAAGTACACATTACTCACATTCATATTTTATGGATATTACGTTCGTTTTACTGTACAAGCTAAAATGGGTATTAATTACTTAAACAACGAAGGTAGAAAAACCTTGGATTATTCAAATGTGAAAACCATTAATTGGAATCTAATTAAGTAATTTAGTGTCGACATGACAAGTACAAGCTTCTGTGAAGGGGATATGATTGTCTGTGTGCTAGGTATATTTGTACCACTCAAACCAGGCAGAACCTGGTGGCTGAATTGACGCTTGACACGTGTACTTTGAATGAGCCGACCCCACGTACACCTTCTAGTTGTACGGTGCAAAGTACCCATCTCTCCAAATTTGCATGCAGATCTGAAATGACAGTTGTAGCTCACAACACTCTTGTTTTCTTCTCTATTTCTTTATTCTATTCTAGAGTTGCGGTCCCCAAAGCTAAAAACGATATCTATGACGTTTGTATAATCGAACATGAAATTTATGAGGATTAAACGTAAAATTATACATATCAAATGATGTTACATTCAAAAAGTTGAATGTGAATTGATTGTATTTTTATTAAGTTTGTTACTGTATTGGTGCGGGAGACCCGCAATTGAAAAAAGACACGTCGATGCAATTAAGAGAAGACATGTGACAAATATCATAGATTTGGACTGAAGAATATAATTGATAGCACATTAAATCACATAATTAAATAAGTTATCAAAGGTTGAGAAAAATCAACCTTTGGGGCAACTATTCCTCGAGAGAATAAATGATAGATGTGAGATGTGTAACAAACACCCGTTATCTCAAAAATAATATGTATAACAAATAGTAAATACCTTGACATACAATAAGAACTTAAAAAGTAAGTTTTGTTTCTTTATAAAAGGTGATAAAGTGACTTATTTGGAGATAGACATGATAGTTTTAAGAAAACAATGTTTTTCACAAATGATAAGTACTTTAACATGTAAGACCTACAAGGTAAATCTTCTTTCCTTATAAAAGATGATTAAGTGGTTTATTTGAAAATAAACATGATAGTTTTAGAAAAATATGAGTTTTCTGAAAATAATAAATTGACTTAAACATCATATGGTGCTCTTGAAGATAATGTTTGGTTCACCTTGATGAGGGTGTTATTTGTTTGGTAGAATTAAATAATAACATAGAGTCAAAGGTAAAAGAGTAACAATGAAGGCAAAGACATAATGAATATTCAATCAATCTGCGATCGTAAGTTACGGTAAGAACAATTACATATAATACAATAATATTACTTAAATGTAAAATTTATAAAGTTAGAATATAAATTTTTATATATGAAGTTGTACTTTAGTACGCGTAATTCATGTTATACTTAAATCGATGAAGGTGAATTCATAAAAATGTTGTAACTGAAATTGGATTCATGTTTTTAAAATGATTTGATTACTTAATTGGTTGGATAATTTTACCCAATAATTACCATTATTAGATTAGTTTTAATAACCACCTTTACAACCAATCAAATTAATATAATTATTAGGTAAAATTATTTAACTAGTAGATAACCAAATCTTAAAATATGTGACTAAGATTCGGTCTATTTTATTTTAATTTATTTTTCAAAAAGGAAAAAGTAAGATTTTAGGGTTTTGATTTTGATTTTGGTACATTTTGAAACAAACAATGGCATTGTTGGTTGGTCTGAATTTCCCTATTTACATTGGAAAAGGTGTGGTGGTTTTTTATTTAAATTAGGGTTTTCCATGATCTTCAATCGAAGATCTTAGTCTTTACCTTGGATAAATTAAAGAACACGAAACAAGCAATGGGTTGGCATGTAAGATTTTGGTCACAAATGAATTATAGATTTGGATTTTTATTTTTTATTGCTTGCCCAGTTGTCATCTATTTTATTTACGTGCCATATTATATGGCTACAATCATGTTAACAAAATCAAAAACATTATTATTATTGTTATTATTTTGAATCATTATAAAGTACATCCATCCATAATTGGTCTTGATGTAATGCTTTTGGTGTTTAAATTTGTTTGTAATTTTTGAAAAATAACGTAACTACCTTTTGTTTTTAGTAAAATCATGGTTATTTCGAAAATGGTTTATCCATTTTATTATTAACGTGAACTTACTTATTTTTTGAGTTAAATATGTTTAACATCTTTGATCAATCATTTATATCTCCACTTACGGGTGGATCTCATTAAGAACTCCAAGATTAATTGTAGTCGGATGGGTGACTTCCTAAAATGTCCTCATTTTACACCTCTCTTTTAGTAATTTCTTTCTTTGTTTATTGTTATTATTATTTTTTTAAATTACCTTTGATTTAATTATATATATGATTACATTTGTACTTTTGTGTATACAGTGAATTTTCATTGGAAACTAGAATTTTGCATATATATATATATATATATGATTCTTATCTCAGGATTCCTTATATAAAATAATGAATGTTTTTTGCTTTCATCACATAGGTCGCCCTTTGTCCGACCTTCGGTGTATCAAGAATCTATATAAAAGCTGTCTAAGAACCCAAAAAAGCTTTTAAAATTTGTAATATTATTTAATTAATCGTAGGCCTTTTGAAGTGTATATACTACTTTCCGACACATAATTAATTATATAAACCTCTTTCCAATTGGTTGACACCTTTACTAATTATGTGTATAATGTACTTAATTTGTATGTTTTGCATAATTAATTAATTCTAATACAAACTTTTATATGAAGTGTAAAGTGTTACACATGACACAGTGTTCACATACATATTGATAATTTTCCTTGGATATTGTAAATTTTAGTGCATATGATGTAACAAAGGCATTGAAAAAATAAAAAGGTTTTTAATTTTCGTGGAATAGTTTAGGTTGTTGATATGCGTTTTTGGCTGGATTTGCCTGTGATGATTTTAAATAGAAGATCATACAGTATAATGGTGTTTACTAACCAATTAATGTAATTTTAGGATTATTTCATTCATAATTTAAATACAATTCTTCTTTTTTAAAATTTAAAATGTAGATTATTGTTATTATTTTTTAAAGCACTTGCTTTAGTTGTTGGACTTTCTCTTCAAATACTTGGATATAGTTGTAAAATCTAAGAACACGAAAAAGTATATATTTTTGTTTGATTAAATTTTTTATTATTATTTATTACAATAATGTGATGTAAATTCACGAAATATATATATATATATATATATAAGTGGTTTGACAGTTGGTGTCTCTCAACTTTAAAAAAGTAAGAACAAAAAATTTCAACAATTTATTAGATTTGATGGATAAAATAAATAAATAAATAAATAATTATAATTTGATTATCACCATCCTAAGAAGTTTTTATAGATTTTTTTTTTAATAATCAAATAATAATTATTTATTTCTATTTTTATTTTTTATTAGATCTAATGGATGATTGAATTTTTTTTATTATAACATTTTTAAAATTAAAATGTACTAAAACATATATATATTTTTATATTTATTTATTTATTTATTTTAATCATTAACCTATCGACACAATATTTCAGTAAATGCTCAATAATGGATGCAATAAATGAAGTGGGTCATTTAAGTGAGAAAACTAAAAGATAGGCCAACCGATTTTGTATTTATTTGTCTCACTCCAAAATGCATGTATTAAAATACACATTAACATTCATAGAATAGACAACTTTGTGGTGAAAATTTCGATATAAAAACTTTTATCAACAATAAAAAAAAAAAAACTTACCAATTGAATTACTATATAGATATAAATCAAACGCAATTTAAAATATTTATGTTTGATGTGTTAAAAATTTATTTATTTTATTATATAAAAGAAAACACTTGAAACTATTTTATTCTTTTTTGGAATTTTGACTCAAATAATGTTTTTCTACAAAGAGGGAAACGGTCATGTTTTTTTTTTTTTCCCAAAATATGATTTTACAGTATATGACGTAAGAAACATTCTCAACCTAAACCTAATAATTAATTAAGCACTTTTTGTTGTTATTAGCCCAACAAACCAAACTTTATTATTAATTTTTTTATGCCCAACAGCCCAAGTCAACTCGTGGGGTCTTTCTTGAAAAATTCATCGAAGATTCAATAGTTTTGACCCCCCAATTTCACGATTTCCATCATGTACATCCAAATCACTTTACGTATACAAATACATCACTACATACAGCCAAACTCTCATGTTAGAATCTTCTGATCACCTCCACAAAATTATCTTTTTGTTAATTAGTTAAGAGTTTCCTATTAATAATAATATATGCATTTTATGTTCACTATTATTTTTGATATAATTTACAAGATAACTAGAAATTCATTGACACCGGTAATGAAAAACTATGTTAACCTATCGCTATTTAGATAAATTATTAAATAGTATCATTGTAATAATTATTAATATCAATAATGAATTTTAATATACATCTTAAAGATACACATTAATATAATTCACAAGATATATGAACTTGGACAAGTGTTAACATTTAGAAGCTTGCAAGTTAAGCTAAGTTACCGCTTACTTGGAGAGATTCTACTAGACTAGTCATGTAAATGACATAAGCCATTGCGACAAAGTTGGAACAAGTCAATCCATCTCCTCTATTTTTGTTTTGGAAATTGACCATGACTTTTTAAGTGACATTTACAATTTGTTTTAGTATTGTGCATGCATGTAATAATTTCCTCGAAAATACTTATCCATGTTCCTCGACCTTCACTTATTGGAGTAAATCACTTGTAGGCATCTCAAAATCAATCTCATTTTTGAGTAATTTCTTATCAACATTCACCCATAATACACACAGCACACACATAAACAGACACGTACAACCACGTATACACACATGCTCACATACATTAATAATTTATTATCACTAATAACCATAACACTAAATATAAAAATATTATATCCTATTAAAGTCTTGGAAAATACTATTCGTTTCCAATGATAGATATCTATATATATATACTCTTCAAGAAAAAAAAATATATATATATATATATAAAATTACAAAAAAAAAAAAAAAACAAACAAGTGAAAGATGGTCATGAGGTTTCATATTTGCATACTAGTCCACAACACGTGGTTTAGCCTCTGTCTCTGTCTCTCGCTTCATTATCACACAAACACACACACACACATGAAATTTCTCTCTCTTAACAGCTCAAATCAGTTGATGTTGCTATAAAAAGATCAAAGGAGGAGGTTAACGACGACGCTATTTGCTTTGAATACAGAAACCAAAACAGTTAACAAAAATCCAAGCTTTTTATCAATACACCTCACCTCACACACCCCTTTAGACTCGGACTTTGTTGGTTCTGCCATTATTATCACGTTTTTCAAGGTAACACACACATGCTCTCTCTTCTCTGCGTTTTTTCATTTGTTTTGGTTCTGTTTTTGGAGTGGAAACTGTAATGGAGAGCTTGCAATGGCAGTTTAATGAATGGATAGATGGGGGGTGCTTGTTTTGTTTTTGCATTGTTGGTTGGTGTTTTTTGTGATGTTCTGTGAAATGAGTGCGCTTGTTTTTGCTTGACAAATGGTTTTTGATTGGTGGGGTTTTGTTTGTAGATCCATGCTTTTCCATACATGGGTTTGTTTTTGTTCATTCAAATGTTTGCTTTATATACATTCGAAGAAAAAAAAATGTTTGCTTTATATGTTTTGGAGATCCAGTGGCTTCTCTAATGGTGTTGTTTGTAATAAATTTTATTGTAAAGATTGTTATGCTGATTTAGGAAGATGATGTTTAGTTTTGCTTCACTTGTCATGTATGTGGTTCTGTGCCGTTAGAAACAATGATGTCTAGATAAAATGAGTGTTTCTTGTGAGATTGGTAGATTTGTTTTTGTTGTTTGATGGACCTATCTCATGATGATTCATTTAGTTTTTGAGTTTTGGCATGTCTTCGAAAATTTTTGGCTGTTTATATTTTGACAAAGTCTTGTAGTTTTCATTGGTATTGTTGTTTATTTATTTTTTGAAGTAGGTATTGTTATTGGTTTTATGTTGTGATGATGTTAACATTCTTAAACTGGTTTATTTCGGCAGGAATCAGGACCAGATAAGTAGCGAATGGGAATCTCTTTTTCTTGTCCATTTGCTGATTACAATGATGTGGAGAGTGGCCTAGAATCCATCATAGTAAAATCCATTAGTTTTGGAGATGATGAAGTACAAACCCCTCTTCGATCCATCAGTTTCAATAATCGGGATTTGGAACCCACGATATTGAAATCGTTAGGTTCTGGGAAGATGGTAGTAGAAGGATATGTTAGCTTTAAGGAAAGTGAATTGGAGGCAATTATCTCTCAGGTTTCCTCTTCACCAGAGAAAGAAATGGATGAGTCTAATACCTCAATTGAAAGAAAGGATAGAGAAATGGATAATGGATCTCCAAGATTGGATAGATCTATGGAAACTTGCCTAAAATTGCCAATTTTGGATCCCAAGAACCCGAAACATGAAGCCGCGATAAAATTGCAGAAGGTGTACAAAAGCTTCAGGACTAGAAGGAAGCTAGCAGACTGTGCAGTTCTAGTTGAGCAGAGCTGGTGTGTAAAACTTGATATATGCTAAACCTGCCTTTTTTCACCAAATTTTATGTGTGTATCTTGTTCTAATGCAACTATTTGTACTGTTTACAGGTGGAAACTCTTAGATTTTGCTGAACTGAAACGGAGTTCTATATCATACTTTGATATTGAGAAACATGAAACTGCCATTTCACGTTGGTCAAGAGCAAGAACCAGAGCTGCCAAGGTAAGATGTTGATAGATAAATAAGTGATTCGTTACCAAAATTATTGTGTATTTTTAGTATCTTACTGTTTCTTTATTTTCCAGGTTGGAAAAGGTTTGTCGAAGAATGACAAAGCTCAAAAACTTGCCTTACAACACTGGCTCGAGGCTGTAAGTAAACCGCATTAATATGAACTTAGAACACAAAGTTAGTGTGCAATTGTTTTTGTATTGCAGTTACTGATTTCAATTTTGTCATTCTTGTTAAACAGATTGATCCACGGCATCGTTATGGACATAATTTGCACTTCTATTATGTAAAGTGGCTTCATTGTCAGAGCAGAGAACCCTTCTTTTATTGGTAAAACTCTCAACCAAAAGCTTTAGGTTTCGTTAATTATTGTACTTGCATATGTTAAAAAAATTCAAAATCGATCTTAAAATTACTGCTATTGTAATTTCAGGCTGGATATAGGGGAAGGGAAGGAAGTAAATCTTGATAAATGCCCTCGATCGAAGCTTCAACAGCAGTGCATCAAGTATCTCGGTCCGGTGAGCCTCTATTTTTTCTCTTGGTCTTTTTTTTTTTAATCCTAAAATCATCTATAGGCTTTTACTGATATTTGCTTTTTATCTATATAGATGGAAAGGAAGGCCTATGAAGTCATTCTGGTGGATGGAAAGTTCTTCTACAAGCAGACAGGGGAGCTCCTACATGCAGCTGGAGATGATAATACGAAGTGGATTTTTGTCCTTAGCACATCAAAGGCCTTGTATGTTGGCAAAAAGAAAAAAGGGACATTTCAACATTCTAGCTTTTTGGCTGGAGGAGCCACAACAGCAGCTGGGAGATTAATTGTTGAAAATGGCATGCTTAAGGTATAATTATAACATAATTGTTCATATATTCTTTCTTTCACTTTTTATACCATCAATGTTTTGTTTTTGGAAAGTGTAGTAGTCTTTAGATGTTGACATGGTCTCCTAATGTGAATTTCTTGTCTCATTTGAACAGGCAGTCTGGCCTCACAGTGGTCATTATCGGCCTACAGAACAAAACTTTAAGGACTTTATCTCTTTTCTTGAAGAAAACAATGTTGATCTCACAGATGTCCGGGTAAATATACAAAAGAATGAATTCTTTGTTGGTACTTATAATATACAAGAGAATGAATTTTTGTTAGTACTTATAATATTTCCTCATAGAGGAATATAAACAATGTTGATCTCACAGATGTCCGGGTAAATATACAAAAGAATGAATTCTTTGTTGGTACTTATAATATGCAAAAGAATCAATTTTTGTTAGTACTTATAATATTTCCTCATAGAGGAATATAAAAGAGTTTTTTCTGATAATGCCATCTTTTTTGTTGTAATCAGATGAGTCCAGTAGATGAAGCGGACGGTGTAATCGGTAGTAAGCGTACCGGTATGCATATTAGGAATGGTTCGTCTGATGAGGACTTGATCGGAGTTCTCAATGAATTAGAGACTGATGAGATGAATATTGAAGACCTGAGTGTGGAAAAGCCTGACTTAATGGAACAAGAAACTACTACTGCTTCACTGGAACAGCCTAGGTTGAGGTTCCAAAATCTAGGTAGCAAATTGGCTAATCTTGAAATACCAAAAGGGGCTGAATTGTTTGAGAGATTCAACAGCGAGAATCCAGTTGTTGAGCCAAGTAGCAATGATTTCACGATGGAACCTCCAGTGATTTATTATGATCCGACAGCAGAAGCATCTCCTTCTGAACATAATTACATGGACATGAACCAAAGCTCGTCAGGCAAAGAGCAGGAGGAGAATGAAGTAGAAGCAATTCCTGAAGAAGCGATTCTCCAAAGGATTAATTCGCATAAAGGATCGAAGTCATATCAACTGGGAAAGAAATTATCTTGCAGGTGGACAACAGGAGCAGGACCTCGAATAGGCTGTGTGAGAGACTATCCCTCGAAGCTTCAGTTTCGAGCTCTGGAGCAAGTGAACTTATCTCCTAGAAGTGCCGGTCATTCCAGGCCTTCGTTATCCACTTAATGCATTATTCCTCACCAAGCTTTCTCTCTGAGCCAAAAGAAGCCCTCTTCGACGTGTTTTGGTTTGAAAACAGAGGCAGCAGCTGTAGATATACCGATACTTGAAAAAGGAAACCCGTTACAAAGAAAAATTGGCCGTTCCAGGACTAATTCCTCTCCAATGAGGAAGAAAACATAATTAGAATGCATTAGAATTATATCACTATTGATCCAATTCTTTTGTGTGGATAGATATGACAGGCATTCTTTTCATTCTTTTCCTTTAAGATCATTTACACACTTTTTTTTTATGTGTTCATCTTGTACAACATGAGATAAAATTATGTACAATTTTGTGGCATTGATGCCTTTTGAATACAAAGAGAAGATATTTATTCTTTCTTGTTTTTGATTTTCATATAACTACATTTATATTATGGAGTAGTTAAACAATCAATCAGAATTTAAGAACTGTATCAAGTTCTTCAATCACTAGAGGATATCAACTAAGCTTGAATATCCAAAAAAGGGTGTGAATCATTTGAGAGATTTAGAGATGATTAAAGAGTATATTTGAGAGTGCTTTTGATAGCTAAAAGTGATTTTAGCAGTCAAAAGCTTCTTTTTCCCCGGGTAAAGCACTACTTTTCTACAAAGGAAACTTTGGACAAGTAAATACTCAAAGCGGTTGGTAAGTGCTCTTTACAAAAGCACTTACAAGTGTACAAAGGTGATTGTAAAATCCAACAAAGGTATAGGCCAGAGTTCAGAGAAGACAAACCAATAGGAGGTAGAATGGTATATGCATTGCAAGTATGTATTTGTATGGTTTGCTTTTCAATGTAGGGAAAACTTTATTTTAGTCTCTAAGGTATTAAAAATTATTAGGTTTTAAAAACTCTTTTAAAAACAGTTCTTTTTATCCCTAAATTTTTCAAAACTTTTCAAACAAATTCAAAATATCAGTCAACTAACAATCAAAGGAGATAAAAAATTTGGGTAAAAAGGGTATTTTTGACAGTTTATAAAAGAAAGCTAAGATTATGACTGTGTAAGGCTAATATTAAAATGAATATATATATATATATTTGTTTTTTATTGAAATAAAATTAAAAAAATATGAAATTAAAAAATTTAAATAAAATCTGGTGTCATTTCATAAATCTTGAAAAATAAAATTAAAATATGCTTTTAATTTTTATTTCATTAAAATAAAATGAAGACTAAAATTAATTATGAAACCAAATTTAAAACAAAAATAGAAAATCTGGTCTAGGTTTGAACCCAGATCTTCAACATTTAGGTTCACTCATATGTTGAAGATTTTCAAAACAAACTTTAAACCTAGAGAATATCTTCATCAAGACCATCAATATCAAGCGCAATATCATCACCATTACGCACCAAACTGCTATTCCTCTTAGTCAGTATATCAAAAACCTCAACCATTCTCTCACTTGACAACCAAGCTTGGTTCGGCTATGCTTCTTCTTCAAACTGCTATTCCTCTTCTTTACTCAAACTACTATTCCTCTTGTTTAATATATCAAAAAGTTTATATTTGTTACTGCCCAATACCTTCTTCTCCTCTATACTAAATTACTAATCTCCCTCGCTCACTTTTGACTTCACCCCAACATTCTTCTCCATTGTCCTCACCACGGTACTGAAAAAGCCCGTTGAATGTAGTCAACAAAGTCTGGTTCTCACGTTGGCAACTCCTATATTTTCGCACCTGGTTCAAACTAGATCATGGAAAATCTAATTTAAACCAGATCATGATCTGGTTTAACAATATGGTCTTTTCTTTTTTCTCATTTTTTTATTTTTTGATTTTGTAACCAAATATGGATGATCTAGTAACCTCTAGTTTTTAATTTATTTTTTAAATTATTGTTTAATTTAAAAAAAAATAATCATATTTAAACAAATAATAATCATATTATTGTACACATATCAACTTTTTGTTGATCGAATTATATAAAATATTTTAATTTTATTAGGGGCAGAGTGATTATTTTAGGTAATGAGGGATAATTGAATCTTTTTAATTTTTTTGTTTAGTTTGACTATCAGGTTGACTCACGATTTGAACTTTTTAAAAAATTTTAAAAGATTTTGAGATGTAAATAGTTATTTCTAAAAAAGGCTTTAAAAATCTATTTTTTTGATAGCTTAAGGATTACAATAAAGTTTGCCCTTCAATGTATAGGAGGAGCTATTATGCTTCACATAATTTTTCAAACTCTAATAAGTAGCATTTGTCTTTTGGGATGGAACCAAAACCTATTAGTTATTATTATTATTAATTTTTTATTCGTATGTATTTCCGAAATGAGAAAAAGCAAAAGATGCTCCCCGCGACCACTTGTTGGTTGTTTTAATTTCTTTTTTATTACCAATGATTTTACTTTTCGCTTTGAATTGCATACTTTATTGAGGTTTTTAATTTTTTTTTTCACAAAATTATATATTTCAAATTGTTGTATATAATTACAATGTAATGGCAAATCTACCTGTTACTAATGATCACTACCGAAATAAGAGGAGTAAAATATGTACTATAGAATTTAAAATCACATCATAGTTGTAGTAAAAAAATGTATTAATCATTTGAATTATGAATTTAATTATTAAATATATTTTGTGTATTTTTCATTTTAATGTTGATAGATTTTATCTTACAATCCCTTACACCGAATTGGTAAAAATATAAAAATGTCTTACCAATTGAAATAGCAAAATCAATTTAATGTCTGATTGGAAAGTTTCAAACCTTTTAAACAAAACTTTACACTTGTATATTAAGCCAGCAAAGCCTACATTATCGTTCACATTTAGACATACATATTAATTCATAATTCCAGGAAAAAACTGTAAACAGATTTTCACAGAATTCTCCAAGAAATTTCAAATTTTTCATAATAAAAAAAACTAGTTGAATTTATGTATTGAGAAATCTATACTAGCATAATTTTGATATATATATATATATTTATTTGGGGAAGGAGATTTAACTTAAGATTTTCACTTTATTAATATGATTCGAATTTACAACCTCAAAAATATAAGTATGAGGGATTTATTTCTGGCCAACCTCATCTTATAAAATTTGACACTTTTCATAAAGTTATTGAGAAATTCATACTTTGGGGTAGATTCAATTGAAATTTATTGGGGTTTGGTTGATATATATATTTTTTTATTAATATGGAGTCTATAAAATATATGGATTTCATCATAATCAATTTACAAATAAACTTTAGAGAAATAGTAAGATTAATTTTAATTTTTTTTCTTCATACAAGTCATTATAAAATCCATCTATATTCATTATTTAAATGAAATATTTGAAGTGTTTAATACATCTAGATTTTATTGAATTTCATATAAATCTGAATTGAATATATTTAGATTTTAATATACCTAGATTTGAAGTGTTTAATATACCTAGATTTCATTGGATTTCATACAAATTTGAATTAAATACATTTTGATTTTAATAGAATTTGTTCAAATTTGATTTGAATATATCTAATATTTTAATGTTTAAAATTTCAATAAATTTTAAATTGAATACACTCTAATTAGTTTGAATAATGTTATATTATCTAAAAATTTATCTAAATTTATTAAGTAAATGATGTGACAAACTTATGTATAATTACGACATTATCCCTACATCATTCCACAATTAATATGATAGTTACAAATTAACTTGTTAAATCATTTAAACAAAATTAAGCGTAGTATTATTCCATTAGTTTTGGCCCAACTTATGATATATATATTTATATATCTTTTAAAATATTTTAGTAATACTTTGTAGATTTCACTTCCTTAAAAAATAAAGCCAAAAACAGCAAATTTTGTGTTGGTTATTCAAATTATTCGCCCACTCCATAAAAGTTGTATAATTATAGCGAACAATATATTCTTCTTTATTTCTTTAACTATTTTTAAGCGATTACAGTGATTAATGTAATAAATACTTTCCAATAATATCACTATTTCTTTAACCATTTTTAAGCAATTTAGTGATTAATGTAATAAATACTTCCCAATAATATCACTGTCACAGGATATAAATGGCATATTATATGATATATATATATTTATGTTTAATTCCTTGAACCGATACATAAACGCTTATGTTTTTGCTTAGATTAAGGTTCCTTTAAAAACTTTCCCCTTTTATTGACTTTCAAATGTGCTGTGGAAGTTAAAAAAAAAAAAAATTATTGTGGGAGCTTTTACTCCAACGATACTAATAGTATATGATCATGATAAATCTTGATAATTTTCTAATATAATTTCAATAAACATGTCATTAGAATAATCACTCGGTTTGTACTACTAATATTTGATCCCATCAAATTTCCACGTTCTTTTGTTTCGATTATTATTTGGATGAACATAATAATTTTTTATTTCTATAAATCCCTACAATCTATCGATTCAATTTTGGTTTGACAAACTGCTCACTTAACCTTGAAGTACACATGTGACATGAGATTAACTATTTGGTCATACTAATTGTATTTAATGTCGGTAGATTAGTGAGTCGATGTAGTTATGATATAGTTTATAAAAAAGAAAAATAAAATGAGGGTGAAGGAGGAAAAAAAACAGAGCCTTAAAAACAGAGAGAGAGAGAGAGAGGGAGAGATGGAGAGAGGGTGAAGTGGAGCGAAAAGGTTCGTGCATAAAAACCAGGACCTGTAGTTAGTGGAAGAAAACAATGAAAAGAACATCGGTTCCCTAAAAAAGACACAAATTTTGTATCTTCCTTTCTCTCATACTCATGGTATGGTATCTCCCAATATTCAAAATCCGACTCTCTCTTCTCTCTTTTTTGTATCAAAAGTTGAACCAAAACACCCACCTCTTTTGTTTTCACCTGCTCTCCCGTGACTTTACTGTACCCTTTTCAAAAATTCTCTTCTCACTTCTTCTTCTTCTTCGTCTCCTATTACTGGCAGTGTAGTCTCTGCCTCTCAAGACTCTGTTTTGCACCCAAAGTTGACAACCTTTTTTATCTTCGGTTATAAAAATGTGTGAAATTTGGCTTTGTAAGGTTAATTCTGAGTCACCCATCAAGCTTTTTCAAGGTAAGAGCTATAAAGTTTGTTGCTTTGAGAGGTTTGGTTGTGTTTTGGCTTTGATTTTGTTTCTGGGAATGGCATTTTGTGGGGGTTGTAATGAGTTGGCTATGGTTCTCAGTGCCTCTTGGTTTTGAGATTTCTGGGCTAGATAGAAGTAGAACTTGGGTGTCTCAGAATGGGGTCTTTGCATTTGGTTTTTTGGAAAGTAGTCCTAGAGGTGGTGATGTTGATGGGTATGTTGTGGGTGTTAGGTACAATTTAGGAGACAAAGCTGCTAATATTCCTGTTTGGACTGTTGGTGGTGGTCTTAGGGTATCTGAGAACTCCACTATTAGGCTTAATATGGATGGGAGGATGATTTTGTTTGAAAACCCTAGTGGTTTGATTGTTTGGAGCAGTAATACTTCTGGTTTAGGTGTTCAAAAAGCTACCCTTTTGAATAGTGGGAACTTGGTTCTGATGGGTGGTGGAGATAATGTGCTTTGGCAGAGCTTCAATAGCCCCACAAGTACTCTCCTCCCTGGTCAGTCCTTGCATTTCCCTCAAACCCTAAGAGCCCCTTCAACTAAATCCATTAGTAGTTACTACAGTTTGGTGATTGGCCGCCGTTTTGGTGAGCTTGCTCTTGTGTGGGAACTCACTGTGACATACTGGAGGGCACGGGCACGATTGAGCTCCTATGATGGTCTTGTTAAGGAAGCAAGATTTGATTCCAATGGTGTTTTGGGGCTATTCGATGCTGGTAATAGGACTGTTTGGTCCGTCTCAAGTAAGGATTTTGAAGACCATTCTCAGGTCCTGAGGCATCTCAGGATTGATTCAGATGGGAATTTGAGGATCTACTCTTGGGACAAAGTGGTGCGTCAATGGAAGGTAGGGTGGCAAGCAGTTGAGAACCAGTGCAATGTGTTTGGTTCTTGTGGTTTGTATAGCTTGTGTGGGTACAACTCGTCAGGGCCTATTTGCAATTGTTTATATGGAGAATCTCTGAATAAGGGAAATGACTTTTCTGCAGTAGGTTCGGGTAGTTCTGGATGCCGGAAAATGGTGGATTTGGGGAACTGCAAGATGAATGCCAGCATAATGGTTCTGAAGCAGACAGTTCTTTATGGTGTTTATCCCCCGTTAGATGTTGATTTGATGCTCAGTGAGGAAGTCTGTAAAGAGTACTGCTCCAATGACTCTACTTGTATTGCAATAACTTCAAAGAATGATGGTTCGGGAGTATGCTCTGTCAAACGCACCAGTTTTATTTCTGGATATAGGCATCCATCTGTTCCCGCAACATCATACTTGAAGGTGTGTCAGGTCCCTCAGGCAGTTTCAGCTCGAGTTGATCCTCACAGCTACGCCATTTCAATTCCTCTATCACCTAAAGGATACAGTGAGCATAGGGGTGACAGTCAAAATTTCGTAGAAGCTATTGGCTTGATAGTTTTGCTTACAGTGTCGGGATTTCTGAGCATTGAGATGTTTGTGTTTTGGTTTGTTTATCAGAGACGGCAAGTTAAGGCTCAAACTAGAATCCCCTTCAGAAAGGATGTCCAAATGAATCCTCGTCACAGTGGTGTCATTAGATTGTCCTATGAAGAGGTGGTAGAGCTAACTGCCAACTTTGCGAATCAACTTGGTCCGACTGTTTATAAGGGTGTTCTTCCCAATAAAATGCCAGTTATTGCCAAGGTGCTGGATGAGGCAGTACCTGAGAAAGATTTCCGAATGGCAGTTTCTACCTTGGGTGCAATGCACCACCGAAATCTTGTGTCTGTAAGGAGCTTCTGTTTTGAGCCAAAGCACATAGTTCTACTATATGAATATGTACCAAACGGCTCTCTTGATCAGTGGTTATTCAAGGTGCACCATGAACATAGTGAAGGGAATTGGCAACGGAGGCTTGATATTGCTCTTGGAGTGGCACGTGCCCTTGCTTATTTACACACGGAGTGTCCAACATGTGTTGCTCATGGAAGTTTGAAGCTTGAAAATGTCTTGCTAGATGAAAACTTGGTTCCTAAGGTGACAGATTTTGGAATTAAAAGCTTACTGGGAAATGAGGCAACTTCTTCTTCAGAGTCTTTACCAGAGAGGGATATATACATGTTTGGAGAAATGTTGCTGCAAATTGTCACATGCAAGAGGGACATTATGGGCAGCAATCTGCACAATTTGGTTAGCAATATGGATGAAGAACTGAAATTGGAGGGCATCAAGGGGTCCGAAGGAATAGAAAGAGCCGTGAGAATAGCTTTGTGGTGTTTGCAAAGCCAGCCGTTTTTACGACCTTCCATTAACTGAAGTAGTTAAGGTATTAGAAGGTACACTTTCAGTAGATAGGCCCCCATCAACGTTTGCCTTTAGGCAGGAGGATCAAGTTAGTGAGAATCTTAACCGAGATATTGAAGTAGATTCTTAGCACTTTGAATAGGTTGAAAGCACACTAACACCTCAAGTTTTAGTAGTGAGAGTAGAAATCGCCAGGAATTCAATATTTTTGCAAGATTGAACCCTGGAGATGTATGAATTTTTTTCGTACAGTGAAGTCAATCTTGGCTCAAGTGAAAAGTTTGTTCTTGATTTAGATTCTCTTAATATATTGCAGAGCTACCTGCAATTCATTTCTCCAGTTTCACTGGCTTTGCTTTCTAAAATCTTCTTGCAACTGTAAAGGGTATTGGAAATCAAACAATACATGTAACTTTTCTATCAAATCCCTAGATTTGTACATTACAGGATAGAATTTTCTATGTTATAACTTTGGAGAAGAGTTCTGAGATTTCTGTTGTCACTTTTGACCATATTCAACAGGTTGGTCTTGTAATGTGATATTGTTACATACTTCTATTTTAATTCTGAAAATGCTCTTATAGTTATTTACAAGCCATCTTAAAGATTGTAGGATTTGGTAGGATCTTAGGTTTAACTCATTTTTGAGCTGTATAGATGAAGGAATTTATTTTTTCATGGATGACTTTGACAACTTGCCTTTCTGCCAAGGTTATCTGAACTCCAAGTCTAGCAAGCAAACAAGGTATTATAGTACCAAGCTTCCTCTTCAAAGTTCATAAAAATAAACTAGTTTTTACATATACAATCTTTTCAAGATTTCATTACAATCCATATTTGTAGGTATTTATTCGGTTTCAACAAATTTAATATTATCATTCTACTTTTTTTTTATATTAAGTATAGTATCAACCATCATATGTTCATATTGAATTTATGTTTATGTATTCGTATTTGCCATAAAATTGTTTGGATATAGTTATAAGTTAATCTGAAATCAACCAATGTCAATAATCAAGGCTCAGTTAACATCTATCAAAATTAATATTATATAAATTTAAAATTTATTTTCATAATATCAAAAACTATAGATACCACAAGAAAATCCATCCATCCAATCAAACTCATTCACATTGATAATCCATTTACACTTGTCAGCATATTATCCTTAAAATCTGAAACAAGCCAAAAGTCCATTTCACACACCGTCTATTTCACACGTTGGACAATTTAGAGCCTCAAGCCCATGTGCATTACATGTTCAAACAGAAGGTGCAATCTCAGCCTCAGCTTGTTTTTTCACTTCCTCTGCATCTCCTCTTTTTCTTCACTAGTTTAGTGGAGTGAAAGTTCAAACTAGCAACCATGGAAGCCCTTAAAGTATCTTCACTTCACATCCCAACAACACTACCACCTGACAAAAGCCATTTCACTAGGACCAAGTTCTTGAACTTTCTTCAGTTGACCCCACTACCCAGTTCCTCATTCTCACCAACCCACAAGAGCAGATCAACAAAACCACCCTCCAAGCTTTACACCACCTTGTCATCATCATCCACAGTCTCAACAGAGAACACACCAGGGGCAGAGCTTGAAACTGGAACCCCAACCGAAAAGTTTGACTGGTACTCGCAATGGTATCCAGTCATGCCAGTGTGTGATTTGGACAAGAGGGTGCCTCATGCAAAGAAAGTTCTGGGGATTGATGTGGTGGTGTGGTGGGATAGAAATGAGAGTGCATGGAAGGTCTTTGATGACACTTGTCCACATAGACTGGCTCCATTGTCTGAAGGGAGGATTGATCAGTGGGGGAGGCTACAATGTGTGTACCATGGTTGGTGCTTCAATGGCTCTGGTGACTGCAAATTTATTCCTCAGGCACCTCCAGATGGTCCTCCGGTAACCAGTCGAGAACTTGACCTCAAAGCTTCAATTTTTTTTTTTTTTTTTCCTTTTTACCTTGCTTTATTATATTTGATGTTTGGAAAAGATTGTCCCTTTTGTAGTGGAAAGTAATAGAAGAAGTCGTGTTTTTTTTAAGTGTGGTTAGTTTGATTGTGAAGCAAAGTGTTGAACAAGGAAAGATAGATTTTTGATACAATATCAATCCAAACTTGATAGAATTTTTGTAATTGTCAAAATTTTAAATATTTTATTCCGATCTAAGTGACAAGATCACTATAACTTGACGTTGTATTGTTATTTTGACTTGGTTGATTGGATTAGACTTGCTTATCAATCCGACCTTGGACCTCTAGAGATGCAAATTTATCATGATGTTGGGTTCTTGGTTGTGAAAGCCTTCTGATTTTGGTTTCATTGTATTTAAACCTTCTTGTGTACATGTCTAATCTTGTAGAACCTAAACAGAAGAAGAGCATTTCTAGAGTACTAATTTTACAATAACATTTATTATCACAAAATCTTTCGTATTCCATCATGCCAAATGTAAACTGGTACTACATTGATATTTGATCTTGACCCTGCGCACAAACTTCTTGTCTATAAGTTCAGCAGACAAATGTAGTCTTTTGGCAAAAAATTTTAGTTTCCATTGACCTTTTAATCAAACTATGCAGGTGCACTCATTCAAGAAAGCATGTGTAGGAGTTTATCCAACTACTGTGCAGCATGACATTGTGTGGTTTTGGCCTAGCACTGATCCTCAGTACAAAGATATTATGATGACAAGGCAACCACCTGACATCCCGGAACTGGAAGACCCGTCATTTACTAAGATGATGGGAAACCGAGACATTCCTTACGGGTATGCAAAGATCTGATCTTCCAATTTTTAACTTATGTAACCTTGTATTTTAACTTTAAAATGATGATTGCTTTGTTTCTACTCTCGTACCTTCATGTCTTGAGACCTGAATATCTACTGCTTGGCCATGACTAACTTGTTCTGTCGTGCATGAATTTCTAAGAAAATCCTATTAGCTGTAAGTTAGTATACATTTTTTTTCCTCTAAGCGAAATTCTTCTAATTATATTTCGCTTTCAGGTATGATGTTTTAGTTGAAAATCTCATGGACCCTGCTCATGTTCCATATGCGCATCATGGAATAATGCGGACACAAAAACCTGACGGTAGATAGGAACTTCTAGATGAACCTTGTTCGAAGTCATTGCTATTTTCTTTGTGCAAGAATTATATTTGGCTAATACTAAATTTGTTTCACAGTGAAGCTAGATCGAGAAGGGGGCAGACCACTTGAAATGAGTGTCAAAAAATTTGATGTAAATGGTTTCCTTGGAAAGCATGAATGGGGCAGTGGAAAATTTATCGCACCTTGTATCTATTATTCATATTCTGAACCTGTGGTGGATCAAGGTAATGGCTCTGCATCATCAGGAGGAACCGAAAAGGTAAAGGTCAATTTTTTTTTTTTTCTTAAGCTGATAAATGATAGATTAATATTCTTTAATTTTACCACTTATGCCTTCTGTTCTTTTTCATTTACATACATTTTAATTGGTACAGAAATTGCCAAAGGAACGGAGAATGGCTTTGATCTTCATTTGTGTTCCAGTTAGTCCGGGTAATAGCAGATTGATATGGACCTTCCCAAGAAACTTTGGAGTTTGGATTGATAAAGTTGTTCCACGATGGATGTTTCATATTGGACAAAACTTGATTCTTCGATTCAGATTTATATCTGCTTCATGTGGAGGTACGAATCATTTTCCATCAAGTTAGTTGGTTGACTACTGATGTGGTCCTCTTCATTCTGCTACTACATTAAGTGGCTGCTGCAATGACTTGACATGATATCACATAGACTAGTTATCGGTTTAGACAACCACCCAGTTATGGATATCTTTGTTTCTTCAAAATGATATGGAATTTGAGTGCTTGAAGACTTTATATCTCCAATAATAAGAGAACATAATCAGCTTTTCTTTCGTTTAGCATTCTCCAAACTTGACACCTCTCCTCGAATGTAGGTGTGTCTTATACAAACCTTGCTAGCAGTAGCTTACATGGTTGTTTCTAATTGTAATTAGCACATGGTGCTGGCACTAGAAAAATAAAATGCTTTATGATAAATTGGAGTTGCTACAATTTGCAATTTATCAAAGTTTTCCTAACTCTTCAATTTCTTATTGTAGGAGCGTAAGATCAAGGCAGTTGGCCCTACCAACTGGCACAAAGCTTGTTTTGTGCCGACAAAATCAGATGCGTATGTGGTTGGTTTCAGGAGGTGGTTGAACAAGTATTCTGGTGGTGATGTCAACTGGGGAGGAAAATTTAGTGGAACTCTACCACCAACACCACCAAGAGAGCAGCTCATGGACAGGTAATGCAAGTGCAAACAAACTTGAGGTTTCAAGTTTCTGTTTCATTAATTTATTTGTTTCTCATGAAGAATCACTTTTTGCAGGTACTGGTCACATGTAGTGAACTGTAGTAGTTGCAATGCAGCATATAAGACTCTCAATGTGCTTGAGGTCATACTGCAAGTTGTCTCCATTGTTTCAGTTGGGATAGTTGCTGCAACCAAGCAGAATGCAATATCATCAATCATGAGAACTGCGTTGGTCTCGATGGCTGTAATTTGCTTTGCAGCTTCGAGATGGTTGGCTCATTTCATCTACAAAAACTTCCATTATCATGACTACAATCATGCCTTTCGTTGAGATAAATCAAAATGTTATTATCAATGATTTGGGAAATGAAAATATCACTTCTATATGTACATTCAAGGTTTGTGAATTGCACACACCTTTTGTATACAAGCATATTGATGAAGAAATTATATGAAGCACAGTAATTAGCTTTTCTTGGCTGTGAAGTTGTGTATTTTTGGGCTGAAATTTATGAAAAAGTGGAGAAGTGAAGATTTAGCTATATAAACTTACAATTATACAATAATAGAGAAAGTGGTTTGATCCAATGGAAAAATCATTTCTACCTACTATACATCTTCAAGTGGTGGATTCGATTTACTTATCTGACTATTGTGTCGGTAATTTTTCACTTTTATGTTTTAAAGTTCTGTATCTTTAAGTGGTGGGTTTGATTCACTTATCCCACTATTGTGTGGGTAATTTTTTCATCTTTATGATTTAAAGTTTTGTTTTAACTGGTTCTGACAATAATCTGATCTACTATCAAACGATAGAAAGCAAAAATTATATAAGAACAGTAAAAGGGCTAATAACATGAGCCTAAGAGAGAAGAAAATTGGGAGATTTCTAGAATTAACATTATATATTTGAGGGCATTGTTGCCTGCTTTTACATATATAGGGTGACGATGTTACCATTTAAAAATGTGATTTATATATCCATCTTTTATTCAAAGTTTTAATGACAAAATAGTCCTTACACAAAATGACTAATAAGGATAGTATTGTAATTAAAATAAATAAACCCATTAATTTCACTTACCACATCTTTAAATATATTAATTCTCTATATATATTTTTTTCTTAAATGAAAATAGAAAGCCTATCGAAAATCGATTGATTCAGGTTGAAGCCGAGGCGATGGCCATATTTCAAGTTCTTTGATTTGCAATAGAGATAGGCTTTTACTCCACGTATGTTGAAAATGAATGCAGCTTCTATCGTTGTTTTTACCTTAACTTTAATTAAATGTTTCCAGTGTATTTCTATTTTTTTAACACGTTTGAACAATTAACCTAATATTTTTTAATCAAACCATTACTGGAGGCGAGCACAGTGTCAAATAATGAAAGTTTGTTTCTGTTCAAGTTTTTGACTGTTTATATATGCCCATCACAAAAAGAATCTTGATTCTATAAAAACCCCGCAAGTTAAAGCAATAAACGACGAGGCTTTTACCATCAAGAAGAGCTGGCCAACTTGCCATTTATTATTGAATGTCGCCTTGTTTACGTGTGTAGTAGGAATCCTTTGGATCAATTTGTCTCTCATTGGTAAGAATTTATCGAAATACGAGAAGATTATGAGATCGTTTGTTTTTTTATCTGAAGACTGAACAATGCTGTTAAAGATCGAAGACTGAATAATGACTAAAACCTGAAATTTGAATGACATGGTTGTTTTTTTTTTTTTTTTCCTTTACCTCTAAATGTATAATAATCTCATTTATTTTTTAAAGTTAAAATTGTCTGAAAACTAGCAATTTAACATTTATATCATTTTACCATTAGCTGTTCTGAAACTTCATTTAATATAATACAAACAACTGTAATAAATTATTTAAAAAATACTAAAACACTTTATGTATATATTAATAACATTTTTTATTCATAATTAAAATATAATTAATTATTATAGTAAGTAATTTTTTTAAATTATATATACAAAAATAAATTATTATAGTAAACTAAATTAAATTTATATATTTAAATAAAAATAAATAAAATGTTTTTAAGTTAAAGAACTATTGCAACAAAAGTTGAAACTATAAAGTAATATATATTTTAGTCATTGCAATATTTCATTAATTACATTTAAAATAAATCTGTATAATGTAAAATTAGAATTAATTTGGAAATATATTATTTTAGAAAGGATAGATTTGAAAAAATATATATAAAAAATCATTAAATAATTTGTCATTAAGTGAAAAGTCAAAATTGTAACATTTTATATTCAGTGATTTTTGGGTAGTTTTAACTTTAAGTGGTTTGATCACTTAAAAAACAATAAAAATAACTTAAAAGGTGTAATTCAGACTCATTAAGTAAAAAGTAGTAAAAACAAACAACCCCTATATCTAAATCCTCTGCATCTATATTTCTTATAATTCCCGCTGTTAAGAATTTTTTTTTTTTTTTTGGACTGACATATAAGACTATTGAGACAAACCGGAATAAAAATATTAATGACATGATCTGGAGAATTGCTCTCATTTGAAAGGAAACCATTCATACGGAGGTAAAAGAAAGGCTCACACGAGAATGGGAGTGCAGCCCACTCATAAGGAGAGAGCTTTGTTATTTTAGACTATTCGGGTGTCGAACCCATGCCACTAAAGGTATGGGAGCAGCTGGTGCCTAAACCAACGGCACCAGTTGCCATTGTACGCTGTTGTTCAGTGTCGTCAATGCAAGAAACTTGTTAGAATATTGACTCATATGATCTGAAGCCATTATTTCTATTAAGTGTTAGTGGAAAGCAACGATGCTGAGGGAACAGAAGAAGTCTAGGATTAATTGAACGTTTGATCTTAAGGTGATTCATGAAGTGCATTGATTAACCTGTGTTCTTAAGAAATACATTAATTAGTAAAAGAGATAAATTGCATGAACACTTCTTGACATTTAACAAAATTACATCGATATGCGCATTTAGACCACTAATTTTGAAAACTCTACCTCAAATTTCATGCGTGTTGTAGTTCCACTCCTTAACGGTAGTTGATTTATATAGTTGATCGAACTTTGTGATAATAAGTAGGGGTAATTTGATATTTTAATACTATGTTAATTAAAAAATTGAAAAATAAATTAAATATGCAAATTAGATTAAAAAATATAACTTAAAATGGTAGTTGATTATATACAGTTGATTGAACTTTATGATAATGAGTAGGGGGTAATTTGATATTTTAATACTATATTAATTAAAAAATTGAAAAATAAATTAAATATGCAAATTAGATTAAAAAATATAACTTAAAAAATGATAAATCCTCACTATTTATCGTACGGATGATGAAGATAAAAATTTAATAAATTTATTTAAGAAAAGAAAAAAAAAATTGGAGATCTACCATCCTATTCATCTCCATCTCTTATGAAGATTGGATCTCTGTATCCAATAGAGATCCTATTGTCGAGATCTTCACCAGAGATAGAGAACAAACTAGCCTTCCTTAGACTCACATCAATTCAATAATATTGCAACTTCGATTTATATGCCCTGCCCAGAGCTCCAAGTACAATAGTTAAAAAGACTCAAGTCTCCAATTTATTCATTGACAACATCGGTTTTACGGTCATTGGCATGCATACATACATACATACATACATATATATATATATATGTATATATAGAAGAAGTTTTGGATATTGCTTACGGAAGTGCAACATGATGCAGAATATCATTGAACATATGGTTGTTTTAAGGTTGCGGTGTTCAGTGTTCCATGAACTGCTTGCCTCCCCATGCACGTTGATTTGGATTTTCTGTCTTCTGGATGGAACTTATCTCAGTGAACGGCATGATTGTAGTCATGGTAATGGAAGTTCTTATAGATGAAATGAGCCAACAATCTTGAAGCTGCAAAGCTGATCAGGCCCACCAACACCATCATAGTTCTCGCAGTTGCTGGAATTACACTCTGCTTTGTTGCAGCAGCAATACCAATTGAAACAATAGGGATGACTTGCAAAATAACCTCAAATGCATTAAGACTCTTATATGCAGAACTACAACTACTGCAGTTCACCACATGGGACCAGTACCTACAAAAATTATAACACGTACTAATTTTTTATAAACAAAAGAAAAAAATTATTACGGTAAATAATTTGAACACCGCACTGCTCCTGTATGCAAGTTTTAAACTAAAAATATTTTGTTTAACTAAAAGAAAACTTAACCATTGAACTTGTTAGTACTCACAATACTTTTAATGTTGAAAAAGAAAAATCGTGGAAGCTATGAAGATTCTTAACATTTTAGGAGGAAAATGTTACTTGCATTGTAAGAAACCAAATAAATTAGTTTAAATCGAAGCTAGGAACCTCAGTTTTGTTTGTACTAATGTTACCTGTCCATCAACTGCTCCCTCGGTGGCGTTGGTGGAAGAGTTCCACTAAACTTTCCTCCCCAATTGATCTGACCATCAGAATACTTCACCAACCACCTTCGAAAAGCAACCACATACGCGTCCGATTTTGTTGGCACAAAAATGGCTTTCTGCCAAGCAGCAGGGCCAGCATCCTTTAAGTTATACTCCTGCAATTAAGTACCCATCTATCAGCCAAATATAATAATATATACTAACAAAGATAAGAAATATGTTCTCTCAAGCTTCAAAACTGTTGTAGAGCATTCTACAAACAGAAACACAAGCAAAGGCAGATTATCTTATTGTAAGACAGAATCATCTTCAATTAAACACATCTTTGTTTTCTAAAATCTATTACAAGTTGGATCAGGTTTGTTAATAACTAACGAGATCAACCAGTACAAACATAACATAAATAGTAACTCCACTATAAGGCATGGGCGCCTCTCGACACTAATAGTTTTACAAATATATGTAATTCAAATCTCCGTTACAATTGTGAAAAGAAAAGTTCAAGACAACTCAGACAATAGTGGATATGTTTCATCAAGTAAACACCAGAATGCAGAATCATTCTATCCTAAGATAGTGCAAAGAAATCTCAAATGCAAGTTTGAAACATTTATTATAACTATGGACTTCAACCGCTAGCAATCCAGCTGGAATTACTCATTAATTTCAAATATTAAATGCAAAACATATGTACATGAATGTTGAATAACCTCGATGTGAAGTAGATGTAAATCCGAATCCACAATTAGGTTTGATCCAATATGAGTCATCCATCGTGGAACGATTTTGTCAATCCAAGTTCTAAAGTTTTTGGTGCAGCCCCATATCAATCTGCTATTTCCCGGACTAACTGGAATACAGAAAAAAAACAACACCAATCTTTGTTGCTCCGGCAACTGCTGCCCAAATAAAATCCAAAGATGAAAAGAACACGAAACATACAAAGTAAATATTTAAATAGCTGCTTCAAAAGGATCATATACAATTTCAAGAAAATAAATATAGAATATGTTAACCTTTACCGTATCAGCTTCTGCTCCTAGAGAAACTCCACCAAGGCCTAATTTAAAAGCCGCAGGATCATTATAATTATAAAAAGTACAAGGTGCAACAAACTTGGCTTTGTCCCACAAATACTTTCCAAGAAAACCGTTTATGTCTAATTGCTCAACAACAAGGTCAAGGGCTTTGCCACCTTCTCTATCCACCTTCTCTGTGGAGTATATATGGTATTAGCCTTATGAATTTCTTACATATATAATTAAGGAAAATAGAAATGACTTGATCATTTATAAGATTCTTGCGGAATTTCCTGCTAGTAACTACCTTTGGGTTGGTGATCAACCTCCATTATTCCATAGTGTGCATATGGGACATGAGCAGGGTCCACAATATTTTCAATTAATACCTCATACCTGAAATTAATGTAAATAGAACTAAAATAAATATTGTCATGACTGAATATGTAATTTACACAATTTAAATTTACAGCTTTTTATGCTTCAAAAATATATATATATATATATATATAGCCTTTTAAGAAACAGACAATTATAAAAAGTTAGGATAATTTAGTCCAATTACGTTTACAATAAAAGAAAATAAATGATAATAAATACAGTAGTTATGTCAAAGATAAGACTTAATCTTCCGTGATTGATGGACTAATCAATTCACAACTTTTGACAATAAGAATAAGGTTTTCTAATAGTATTTGACTTCTTTATCCTTAACAAATTTAAATTATTAGAAGCAATTAATTACATACCCATAAGGAATATCTCTGTGTATCCAAAATTTGGAATATGAAGGGTCATCCATTTCTGGAATGAAAGGTGGTTTCTTCTTTGTTATGATGCCTTTATATTTCGGATCAGTGTTAGGCCAAAACCATACCATGTCATGGTGCACAACACTTGGATAAACTCTTGCACATGCTTTTTTGAATGTTTGGACCTGCATTATTTGTATCAAATTAATTGATTATTTCATAATTACGTTGGGTAGGACATGGAACCATTATATTCTTTCTTTTTCCAGCAATAATACTTTTTACAATCAAACTAATTGTAAAAAGAAATTACAATAAAATAATTCTAAATGCAAAGAAAGAGCTCATGCATATTTTTCTTCTGCTCGTTTGAAAAGAGTCTACATATACATCCTATATTCTAATTATTCATCTTAACTGGTGTAACTCTAAGGTCTTACAACGCCCCCTACCATGCGATATGCAGCAAGAAAACATATAAATTATAGAGGAGAAAATTCGAACAGATGGCAGCGTAATTTTGAAAAATATTGAAATTAATTTTTTTTGACATCACTAGTTATCATAAACTATAGTCCACGAATAAAAATATTAGTTCATGAAAAAAGGACGCAAATTATGATCCATTGCAATCTTTTGTTTGCGACCAAAGCTGAACCATAGTTCACAATAATTAAAGGTGTCAGAAAAACTCATTTTAATCGTTTGGTATCGTCTTTCAAACTGACATTAATTTTAGTGTCATAATAAAAAAAATCCTCATGATAAAATTAATATGAATCAAGACAATTTAAGTGCAAATGATTAGAATCCAGAGTGATTCTTAGTCAACTTTTTTCTACCTTCTTTTCAAGAACAAGTAACCTAAAAATATAAGTGCCATTGCTTTAACACACCATTCCATAGTATGAGTGATTGAATATTTCCGTTAATCCTAAAAGGTAGATGGTTCAAAGTTTAAGTCCCACCATTGCACTAAAATATAAGGCATGAGTAGTTTTCTTTTAATTTAACCCCCCTCTCCTACCATTAGAGAAAAACAAGGGGAGCCCAAAAATATAAAAAAAATGAGAAATTAGGGTGATTCGCAAAAGCCTATATGGGGTCTAACCTTTTGTCTAAAGCAACACCCTAATTTTGAATTTAGATGAAAAACTAAAAGGTAACTTTTTTTTTTTTTTTCCTTTTTTGATAGTTGGGATAAGTCTAGAGATCAATCGGGACCAAGTGTGGTTAAACTCTATGGCCCGGGCCAAGGAGCGGCTCTCATACTAAAGGGAGTAAACCACACATAAGTAGGAGGGGGGCTCATACAAAGTAGGGACAACCCACAAATTTTTATATGATGAGAGAGAGATTGCCTATTTTGGGAATCGAACGTGAGACAAGAAATTAAAAGGTAAGTGATTGACCAACCAAGCCATTGACCGACTCTCATATGGAAAGTAGCTTTGTCATGCAATATGGGAGTTTTTGCGAAAATAAAAATTTAGAGGGTTCCATTTTAAAATGATCAAGAGGATTTTGTAACTCTCCTAAAAAAGATTAGGATTTCATCTAAAGTTTCCAAAAACGGAATCATATTCCCTCTTTTCACTCTCAAAAATACCCTTTATAGTAACTTCAATTTTAATTGAAAAAGAAATAATCTGCTTTACCCTTCAATATAAACCTGAATTGGAATTTTTACTCTTGAGATGTACACAAGCTGATAGTAAAATATTAAATATAAAAAATAAAAAGTATATTAAATATGAAAAATAAAATTATTATAAGGAAGCCAATTATTCCTCCACTAAAATGTTACCGGTAGTGACCTTTGGTCACCATGGTGACCATTTATTCACATAGAGTTTGATCTTGCTCCATAAATAAATGGGTAAGGTGGTGTTCTTATGGTTTGAATCAAAGATCTATAAATCCTCTTGGTCTTTGATTTAAACCATAAGAACACCACCTTATCTATTTATTTGTGGTTTAAGAAGAATGTGTCTTCACCAAACCTCGCTCTACGCTCTGTTCTGCACTCAACTTTTTCTTAGCTCTGTCTCGAACCTATGATTGAAAGAGAGCTAACCTCCGACATACCCTTTCGGGGGCAAGATCAAAACTTTCTATGGATAAATGGCTACCGTGATGGGCAAGAGTCACTACAGTATCATCAACAGATGATCTGCTGCTAACGGAGGAGATTACGGTCGATCTCCTCTACTCCTACACTAGGAGGATGCGATGCATCGATCTCCTTCCAACTAGTGGAACAGCCAAAAAAATATTTCTTTATGGGGACCATTATATTAAAACGAATGTTTTGAGAGAGATTAAAAAAAATTACCGGAGGACCATCAGGAGTAGCCTGGGGAATTAGTTTGCAGTCACCAGAACCATTGAAACACCAGCCATGATAAGCACACTGTAGTCTACCCCACTTATCAATCCTTCCATCAGACAGTGGAGCCAATCTATGAGGACAAGCATCATCGAAAACCTTCCATGCATTTTCAGTCTTGTCCCACCAAACCAGTATATCAAGTCCCAATACCTTCTTTCCATGAGGCACTCTCTTGTCCAAATCACATATTGGCATGATTGGATACCAATGTGAGAACCAATCAAACTTTTCATCTTTGGCTTCAGTTTCAAACTCTGGCTCAAATGGTAGTTCCGTGTTTTCTGTTGAGATTGTGGGTGACGATATGGTGAAAACTTTAAATGATCTTGATGTGTTTTCCTGATAAGTTGATGGGAATGACCAATTGGCTATTGGAGTTGACTGAAAAATCCTGAACTTGGGCTTTGTGAAAATGGTTTTGTGATGTGCTTTCGTGATGTTAACTGAAGGAACATAGGATGCTCTTACAGCTTCCATCGTTGCCTACTCCTTAAGCTCAATCGTCTAACAAAAACTACGAAACCAAGTTTGAAGTGAAAATTTGGTTGTTTTAAAATGGCGATGGTTTAATGTGTTGGGTGGGTGGGGCAACCGGAACAAAATTATATAAATGCTGTGAACAAAATTACTAATGGTAGGAGAGGTTTGTACTTAGCTTTTGGAACTTCAGGCAGTCACAGTGTGAGTATCGTAAACATCCTCATTTTTGTGTAATTTTGCCTAACCTCGGATGGTTTGTGCAATTTACCCAAAATCATATATATTAATTAATCGAGACATTAATTAATCTATAAATTAAAATTTGTTAATTTATAGAGATTTTAAATGTGCTTATCGATAATATCACCAAAGATCTTCCATGACAAAATAGTTTTGAAGTTTTTTTCTTTTTTCGAAACTTAAATAGTTTTGGAGTTTGTTACATGAAAAAAATATATATATATATATTTTAATAACAAATATAAACATTTAAAACATTGATGACAGTAATAATTTTTTTGTTGCAATACGTAATTCAACTTGAGAACATTTAAATTCATAATAGAGATGAAATCAAACAATACTTCAAAATTAAGAAAAAAGTACAAGAGATCTAGATTTATAATTTAAGAAAACATCATAGTCAATTTTAATTTTAATTGTACTGTTTAATAAATTATTAATTTATGAAATTAATAAGACTACATATATTATCTCACCTCATCCTCAGAATTATTGGTGTTTCCTCTTTCAACAAGACACACCAAAGTCAACAAATACAAACAAAACGGAAAACGACTAGAAAAAGTAGAGCACGGACAATAATACATAAGTCGTTCCACTTTACATCGATGTCCCCCAGATCACAGAAAATCCAATAATGGAATAAGAAACGCATTTATGGTCACTCTGTGACAAGAGTCTGGTTTGCGCTGCAACCAGTAGACTCTCAACAATTGTCCTGGTGGAGTCTGATGCACTGAATATTGTCCACATGCGTAAGGCCACTTTGGTTGTGACTAAGATGTGACGTTGATAATATCATCCACGATATTAAAACTACTCTCAACAACTCCAAGTTTCTATTTTCCAAAAAAAGAAAGTCCAAGTTTCTGCTCACTGCAGTATGTCGATGTCCCCAGAACAGCAAACATTGCTGCTCATGGAGTAGTAAAATGGGCCGTTAACCATGTTAGTTCTACTGTCTGATCTGGTATTTATGATATGTATTAGCTTGAAACAGGTGCATTGATTCAGATGCCCTCCGGTTTATCTTGAATGAAATCCATATTTCTCTTAAAAAATAATAATAATTAAGAGTCTAGGTAGGAAATCTCCCGCTTTTTCTTTCATCACGACGTATCTCCCTACTTTTCCCATCGTTCAATACAGTTGAACTTTCAAAATAATAATAATAATAATAATAATAATTTATTTTATTTGATTCTTCAGGGATGTCAAAAATCTCATCGGTGTGGGCACATGGGATTGCTCCATTTGAGGCAGGAAGGAGGCATGACAATTGGGGAATGGGGTAGGAATGAGATTATAGATTTTAATTACGCACTTTTTATCTTTGGACAGGGATCAATATGATCTAACGTCTTAAATTAATAATTTTTAAATTATATAATAATTAATTAATTAAATTATTAATTTATTGGTATAAAAGGTCAAAAGGAAATTGAATTGTTGATAAGAAATCATTGACAATACAAACATATCATCGAGAATCTTCTCCAAAGTTGATTATGATGTATGTCTCTAAAAAAACAAAGTTGATTATAATATAGTAATTTGGGAGTCTATTGCATATAATGAAGCACTCAAACAATTAATGACATTAAATAATTTCTTACTGCAATGCCATAATACAATCTTAGAACTTTTAATTGCATCATGAAAAATTTGGGATGAAATCAAACTAGGCTTGAATTTTATTTTAAAACATAATAGATTATTATTTCAGGAAAATATCATATTCAATCCAATGCGTACTTTTTAACAATTTATCAATTTATGAAATAAGTGGGATCGCATATTTTTACGAAAGAAAAAATTAAAATGTGTTATTTTATAATTTAATCAAAATTATTATTATGTAAAAGAAATTATTAATTTATCGAATATTAAATTATAAAGGTTATATTGTATTTTACTCCCCACCCATTTTACTCCATTACACCCATAGTTTTATAATGTCATATTATAATACTAATTTGTACACTTAAACATAAAATTTATTATTTTTTAATTGATTACGGATAATAATATAAATTAGTGTATCCCCTAAAATCCTAAATCAACTGTAATAGTTCAAAAAATGCATTTAAATTTAATTTTAAAATATATATAAAAAGTAAATGAAGAAATACATTATATTGCTTGAAATTAATTTGCAACTAAATCTAACACAATATACTTTTCCAATCTGTGACATGAATATTTTACATTTTTACTATACATGAGTTGAGGAGATCGGTTCTGCTTCGGCAAAGGAGGAGGCCTCAAGTGGTTTTGCTCTAGTGATTCTAATCCAGCAATACTGCTCCAGTGATGGGGGATCAACCACCTCCATTGACATCGTCATTGTCGGAGCAGCCCAAAGGTGACATCGTCAGTGTGTAGGTTCTCGTCTCAGTGTAGAGATGGTGAAAATCCGATTTAATGATATATTTTTTAATTTATTATCTATTTAATTATATTAAAATTGATATTTAATTCTAATTTAAAAATAAATTTGAGAAAATGAAAAAGATAGACCTGATAATTTTAACTTGAAAAATTAGTATATTTTTATAGAGAAGTATATTTTTACTTATTTATAATGATCATTTTAGCCATTTTACATAATTTACTAATTTATTATCCTTACGTTTTCGTTAGGTTGATTATACCAAAGTTCATTTACTAAACACCTATATGTTTTTCTAAGTAAATTATTAATTAAATGAAGTTATAATAGATCCCAACCGTACCCTATACTATTAAATTAGATCCACTTTTATACACCATAATAGTAATAGGAAAGGAAAAGGAGTAGTAGTTGAATCAATAATTAGCTTACAAAGTTCAAGATTTAAATGGTCTATATGATTGCATTAGATATGAATTTTATATATGAAACAAATTATAGGACAAAGTGAGAAAGTGGCTTTGGTGTATTAATAAAACCAAAAGTCTACCAACTTAATTGTCTTATAAAAAGATTATAGATTCAATTCAAAAGTCCCACTTAATGTGGGTAATTTTCTTTACATATGTGGATTGCCCCTTTTCGTTTTAAGGGAGTTGGTTGCCGAACCGTAGCTTAAAATCATATCACAACTGATCTTGATATGCGTTGATCTCAATAATAATAATTAAAAAAAAAATTTACAGGACAAAGGCAACTTTTTAAATCTTAAACTTTGTAGGCTAATTATTTATTTTACTAAAATAGGGCGTCCCAAAATTCATATGACGTCTGCCTATCACCACAAGTTTTAGCTTTCGGCAAGTTTAAAAAAAAAAAAATTGATTATCTGTTTTTTTAACAAAAATCGAAAGTTAGTGCATATGAATTCCTTTATAATTAGTAGGTGAATGCAAAATTGAATAATTCTGCATCCATCTGAAAAGGGCATTCATATGCGCTAGCATTTAGCCAAAAGTAAGTTATATGCCAAACAAACCTTTAGAGCAAATGGTTAACAACTTTTTTTTTTTTTTTGGATGTAATCATTTGCACCGTGGTGATCAAAATTAAATTAAAATTGTCTGTATTGTCGCAATTCAACTTTCCTTTTTAAATTTATTTATTTTTATTTTATAGTTTTACTTTACATAATTTATCAAAATTATGACTTTATTTATTATTTATTTTTTAAAATGATATCATTAGGATTTTTAAGTGTAATATTACTTACTTTGTTTAAGTATGATGTACATTTTATTTTATATAAACTCAAGCATGTTGTCGAATTTTGTTTTGTACAAAAACATTATATATTTAATATAATCTTAATTTTTGATGTTTTCATTATTTTATTCATATGTCCCCTTTTACAAATTTTCTAGGTCCGTCTCTCTTTTGAATTCTAACCAGTTGCACTTAAATTATCTTGATTCATATTAATTTTATCATGGGAATTTGTTTGTTATGACACTATAATTAATGTGAGTTTGGAAGATGATACCAGACAATTAAAATAAGTTTTTTTTTTTGGGTCACTTTTTGTTATTGTGAGCTATAGTTTGGCATAGTTGTCAAACAAAAAACGACTAAATATCATAGTTCGCATCATTTTTTCATGAACTAATCTTTTTGTTCGTGAACTATAGTTTATGATCACTCATAGTGTCAAAAAAATTCATTTCAAAACTTTTCAAATTTGCGCTGCCATCTGTTGGAATTTTCTCTTCTATAAATCATATGTTTTCATATTGCATGCGTAGGGGGCGTTGTAAGACCTTAGAGATACACCAGTTAAGATGAATAATTAGAATATAGGATGTATATGTAGACTCTGCATATGGACATGAGATGGGTCCATAAGATTTTCAATTAAGACCTCATACCCGAAATTAATGTAAATAGAAATACAATAAATATTGTCATGACTGAATATGCAGTTTACACAATTTAGATAGAGTTTTAAGAAACAAACAAATTGTAAATAAATGATAATATATACAGTAGTTACATTAAAGATAAAATTTAATCTCCTATAACTGATGAATTAATAAATTTACATCCGTTGATGATAAGAATAGGGTTTTCTACTAGTATTTGACTTCTTTATTCTTAACAATGAAAATTATTAAAATGAGCAATTCATAATTTAACTATTCAGTTCAAACTCTAATTCGAGCGGAGTAAGTATTTTGCTTTTATTACAATTCTCTACCGTTAGTAATTTTCCGTTAAATCTGATAGTGAACAATCTAAAAATAGTAGAAAGACCAAAATGCCCTTGGGGATTAATTAGAAAAAAATAAAAAATTAAATAAAAATTAATTAGAAAAAAAAATTAAAAAATTAAATTAAAACTAAATAATTAAATTTAAAAAAAAATTAATGCATGTTGTTCTTCAATCTTCATTCTTCAATGATTGTTGTTCTTCATTCTTCATCAGTAAATATCAAACAAAATCAACATCATCAATCAACAAATAACAAACAAAATCACCAACAAAATTTAAAAAATTTAAATAATGTTGTTCTCCATTCTTCATCAATAAATACCAAACAAAATCATCATCATCAATCAACAAATAACAAACAAAAATCTTTTTTTTTTTTTTTTTTTAAAAAAAGATCTTCATCAAGCTTGCTTCATTAAGAACTCATCATCTAGAACCACCGGATCTTCTTTAAGGACTAAGGAAAAAAAAAAAAATCAACTTAAAAATCATCTTCAATCTCAACCTATCATCAACCAATCTTCAAACCTAACCCAAAACAATCAAACCCAACCTAATATGGGTTCGATTCCTAGGTTCAAAGGAGCCCACCTAGAAATTGAACCCAGATTGGTGCATATGAATCGACCCTAGATTTTTGGGTTCGATTCCTAAGTTTGAACGAAATCGAACTTAGAAATCAAACCTAAAAATCTGGGTTCGATTTTTGGGTGCAAGAAGAAGAGAAGAAAAAGAAGAAGAGAAAAAAATGGATGACAGAGACATGGACAATGGTGGCGAAGAAATCTGGGTTCGATTTGAACCAAGAAGGAGAGAAGAAGTGGAAAACAAAGAAGAGAAGAAGATGGACAGCGGAGACAGAGACAACGACAACAAAGAAATAAGAGAAGCCTGAGGGATGAAAGAGAGAGAGGGAGAGAGATAGAGACGGGGCTGAGAGAGAGGATTTTTAATTTTTATTTCATCTTTTGATTTTTTTTTTTCAAATTAATCTCCACCATCCATCTTAAGACGGACGGTGGAGATATAATTAAAAGACTTTTATTTAATTATTTAATTTTATAAAAAAATATTTTTTTAAAATTTTTTTTACAAGTTAATCTCCACCGTCCATCTTAAGATAGACGATTGAGATTTGATTAAAAGCTTTTTTATTCAATTTATTTTAAAGCTTTTAAAATTTATTTTTATTTTTTTTAAAAATAACTTTAATAGATATTTTAACCCTTTAATCAGTTAAGTCTAACGGAAATCCACTAACAATAGGGGGGTCAATTGTAATAAAAATGAAATAGTTGCTCCGCTTAAAATTAAGTGTAAATTGGGTAGCTCAATTGTAATTTGCTCTTATTGAAAGTAATTAATTACATACCCATAAGGAATATCTGTCGTTATCCAAAATTTGGAAAATGAAGGGTCATCCATTTCTGGAATGAAAGGTGGTTTCTTCTTTGTTATGATGTCTTTACATTTCGGATCAGTGTTAGGGCAAAACCATACCATGGCATGGTGCACAATACTTTGACAAACTCTTGCACATGCTTTTTTGAATGTTTGGACCTGCATTATTAGTATCAAATTAATAGATTATGTCATAATTACACAGTTGGGTAAGACATTGATGGAATTCTATCTTTCTTCAGCAATAATACTTTTTACAATCAAACTAATTGTCAAAAGAAATTACAATAAAATAAATCTAAATGCAAAGAAAGAGCTCATGCATATTTTTCTTCTACGAACTCGTTTACTATGGAATAATGGAGATTGATCAACAACCCAAAGGTAGTTAATAGCAGGAACTTCCGCAAAAATCTTATAAATGATCAAGTAATTTCTATTCTCCTTATATATATATATAAGAAATTCATAAGGCTAATACCATATATGCTCCACAGAGAAGGTGGATAGAGAAGGTGGCAAAGCTCTTGACCTTGTTGTTGAGCAATTAGACCTAAATGGTTTCTTTGGAAAGTATTTGTGGGACAGAGCCAAGTCTGTTGCACCTTGTACTTATCATAATTTTAATGATCCTGTGGCTTTTAAAGGTCTTGGTGGAGTTTCTCCTATAGGAGTAGGAGCTGATAAGGTAAAGGTAAATATATGATATATTTTTTTGAAATTGTATATGACTGTTTGAAGAAGCAGCTATTTAAATATTTACTTCGTATGTTTTGCGTACTTTTCATCTTTGGAAATTGTTTGGGCAGCAGTAGTCGGGACAACAAAGAATGGTGTTCTTTTTTTTCGGTATTCCAGTTAGTCCGGGTAATAGTAGATTGATATGGGGCTTGACCAAAAACTTTACAACTTGGACTGACAAAATCGTTCCACGTGGATGCATCATCTTGGATCAAACCTAGTTGTGGATTCGGATTTACACCTACTTCGCACGGAGGTGATTTAAAATTCATGTACATATGTTTTGCATTTAATATTTAAAGCTAGTCAGTAATTCCAGCAGGATTGCTACCTGGCTGTTGAAGTCCCTGGTTATAGTAAATTAATGTTTCAAACTTGCGTTTGAGATTTCTTTACACTATCTTGGGCTAGAATGATTCTGCATTCAACTTGCCTCTGAGTCGTCGTGCATCTTTTCACAACCATAACAAAAGATTTCAATTACTTATTTATTTGGGGTTTACTACTTTATTTATTGGATAAATGTATCCATCAATAATAATATTTTGATTAGTTATAAGAGTGGTAATTGAAAAATATTGAGGATTATTATTGATAGGTAATCAAACCCATTTATTTGTAAAATTGGAGACCCATGCCTAATAGTGGAGTTACTATTTATGTTATGTTTATAATGGTTGACCTCGTTAGTTACTGAGGAAACCTGATCTAACTTATATTGGGTTTTAAAAAACAAAGCAGTGTTTACTTAAAGGTGATTCTGTCCTACAATAAGATAATCAGCTTTTGTTTATGTTTCTATTTGTAGAATGCTCTACGACAGTTTTGAACCTTGAGATAACATATTTCTTTTCTTTATTAGTATACATTATTATATTTTGCTGAAGGATATGATGCTGGCCCTGCCAATTGGCAGAAAGCCTGTTTTGTGCCAACAAAATCAGATGTGTATGTGGTTGCTTTTCGAAGGTGGTTGGTGAAGTATTCTGATGGTCAGATCAATTGGGGAGGAAAGTTTAGTGGAATTCTTCCACCAACATGCACCACCGAGAGAGCAGTTGATGGATAGGTAACACTAGTACAAACAAAACTAAGGTTTCTAGCTTCAATATAAACTAATTTATTTGGTTTCTTACAATGCAAGTAACATTTTCCTCCTAAAATTTTAAGCATCGTCAAACTTCCATGATTATGATTTTTCTTTTTCTTATTCTTACTCTTTTTAACATTAAAAGTACTTGAGTACTAACTAGTTTAACGGTTAAATTTTCTTTTAGTTAAAAAAAATATTTTTAGTTTAAAACTTACACACATGAGCAGTGTGGTATTTAAATTATTTATCATAATAATTAGTTTTTTTTGTTATAAAAAAATAGTACGTGTTATAATTTTTGTAGGTACTGGTCCCATGCGGTGAACTGCAGTAGTTGTAGTTCTGCATATAAGAGTCTTAATGCACTTGAGGTTATTTTGCAGGTCATCCCTATTGTTTCAATCGGTATTGCTGCTGCAACCAAGCGGAGTGTAATTCCAGCGACTGCGAGAACTATGACGGTGTTGGGGGCCGTGATCAGTTTTGCAGCTTCAAGATTGTTGGCTTAATTCATCTACAGGAAGTTCCATTACTTTTAATATATTAATCAATCATCAATCATATCAATCACCATTATTAAGACGTATTTATATTATTATTGTTGTAATATATTATTCTACTTACCATTTTTGTATTATGACTCTCAATCTATAAATAGGTTCAACATTGTATATTGAAATATACAGTGAAATAAATTTTACTTCTTCATATTTGACAATTACCATGACTACAATCATGCCGTTCACTGAGATAAGTTCCATCCAGAAGGCAGAAAATCCAAATCAATGTGCATGGGGAGGCAAGCACCTCATGGAACGGTGAACACCACAGCCTTAAAACAACCATATGTTCAATAATATTCTGTGTCATGTTGCACTTCCATAAGCAATATCTAAAACTTCTTTTATATGTATGTATGTTGTATGTATGTATGTATGCCAATGACTGTAAAACCGGTGTTATCATGGCATAAATTGGAGATTTGGGTCTTTTTAACTATCATAATTGGAGCTTTGGGTAAGGCATCTAAATTGAATGTACAATATTATATTATTGAATTGATGTGAGTCTGAGGAGCATACTATTGTATCATTTTCATTTCATTAAAGAACGAAAGTTTAAGATGTCTATAGAAAGCATTGCAAGAAATTTTTGTTATTATTATTTTTTCTAACTTTATCACGGAATAACAATAGCTAAAACAAATCTTATTCATATATTCATTTTTAACATAAATAAAAAGAAATTTGAATTTAGCCTAAAAATAAATTATTTTTAGCCTAAAATGAAACTTTTATTGTTTTTGATATGCTTTCATCAGTCCACATAATGTTCCACATAAAATGTTGGGATATATCATTTAACCCCTAGATTTAAGATAATGACAAACCATCTCTGATTTTGAAAATATTTTCAAAATGGTCCAACTGTTAAAGGGTTGGTGATTTGCGCAGTAGACTGACGATTCCTTTAAGTTCTAAGGGCATAAAGGTGAATTCATTTAAAAAGGGACAGCTAGATGGAATAATAATTTTTTTCTAATTATTAAATAAAATAAAAATGTTTTTTTTTTTTTCAAAATCTCATCGGTCTCTCTCTCTTAACACCGACCAAACCTAATCTCTTCTCTTTCTGTCTCTCACTATCTCTCTTTCACTATGTTTTTCTATCTCTCTCACAATCTCTTACCAACTCTTTTTCACTAGCTCTCACTGTGTCTCTCTATCGTTAGAGGGCTCGCCAATCAGATTTGGTTTCCATGGAAATCGGATCAACGACCATTGATCTGGTTTCTATGGAATCCAGATCGACGACCATTAATCTAGTTTCCAAGGAAATCAGATTGCTAGATGATTTGATTTTGAAACCCAGAACGTTATCAACAATTTGGGTTTCAAACCCAGATCATTGAATGGACCCACGGGGTTTGTTAACAAACTCAGGTGAATTTGTTCAATAACGAGCCCAGGTGGGTTCGTTCAAATCATCAAACCTAGGATGGTTTGTTCGATGATGAACCCACCTGGGTTTGTACTTTAGTTGGTTGGATGTGGCTAATGATTTGTATTTTTTTTTTTCAAGTGTTTGTGTTTTTTTTTTTAATATTTCTTTTTCCAAAACCAGGTGTTTTTGTATGTGTGTCTTTTTATTTATTTATTTATTTTTATATTTAATAGCCCAGATTTTCAAACATTGTTAAAGATCTGAATTGAACACAAATCTTTAATTTTTTTCCTTCATATATATATACATATATATATATTTTTTTAATTTATTGAAGATTTGGGTTCAATACACATCTTCAATGTTGAAGTAAATCATCATTTTTTTTTTATTTGTTGAAGATCTGGGTTCAACTCAGATCTTCAACCATTGTTGAAGATTTGGTTGAACCCAAATCTTCAATTCTTTTTTCATTTTTTTTTTTTTTGATTTGCTGAAGATCCAAATCTTCAACTGTTGAAGATCTGAGTTGATTATTTTATTTTATTTTATGAAGATAATTTGAAGATCAATTTTTTTCTTCAATTTTTATATTTAATGAACATCTGAGTTCAATCTAGATTTTCAAACGTTGAAGATCTGTGTTGAATCAAGATCTTTAAATTTTTACTTCAAAATTCATTTTTTCTTTTGGATTTAATGTCAACCTAGATCTTCAATATATTTTTTGGTCAAAATTTTGATTTTGATTTTTTTTTTTTGTTTTAATTAAATTTTAAAATTTTTAATTATTAAATACTATGTAATTGTATTCAATTATCTTCGTTGAATTATAAATTTGTTTTATTTTTTAATTTTTAATTTTGTAATTTAGTATGAATATTTTAGTTTTTTCCATGCTTTTGTCATAAAACTACTCAACTTTTGGATGGAAACTGTTTTTGGACTAATAGTCGAGGATTTTTTAGCTAATATTTTCAAAAGTTGGTGTAAACTGACAATACTTTTCATTTTGAAGGGTTTTATAGATTTTTTCCTGAAACATCTCATGTAGATGAAATATACCCTTAAGTAAAATGTTTTCACTTGAAAGCATTTCATGTAGAAACAACTTTTTACATTCAACATTTTATGTATGCGAAATATTGATCAATGTGAAATATTACGTGAAATGAAAAACTAGATAAAAAAATAATTAAAGTTTTGTTTGCAAAAAAAATCAACTTCGGTTTTAGGCTAAAAGTGAATTTTAAATTTTGTTTGGGCCTTCTTTTAATAATTTTCACATAATTAAATATATACATATAAAGCATACTGTATTTATGTAATTATTATCATGTTTGTGATGACATATTTAAGTGTGAAATGGATGTCCATGCACTATATTAAAAAGGTTTAAAGATCTTACACCACCATTTTCAAAGTTAAAACAACCAATCAATCTTCCTCTCTCTCTCTCATATAAAACATACTAAATGCCTATAATTATTATAGTTTTTGTCATAATGAGATAATCTTTTAGAAGAAGTTGAGTTAGTGTCATGTTGATATTGATGTAATATTCCAATAATAACGTGACATATGATATTTCTCTATCATAAAAAATTAATCTTGATGTAACATTTTAACAACAACGTGACACGTGATCTAATTTTTTAATAAAAATTTTCTTGTAAACGAGGAAAGATACAAATATTAATTTTTTAAGAAAGAAAAATATCATGTGTCACATTGTTATGGGAATGTTACATCAACATTAGTATAACACACCAACTCAGTATCTTATAGAAAATTTTTTATGTGAAAACATATTTAAGTGTGAAAATGATCCCGTGATTTCAAAATTAAAACGACCAATCTATGTCTCTCTTTCTTTGTGACATGTTGGACAACCCATCTATTTTCTCTGTAAAAATGAAATATTATACATGTACGCAATATAAATTTGCTTAACCTCCGGATCCTGGAGTTGAATAAAATTGACTTCACAAAGATATTATTAAGCCTGAACTTTCTCTTCAAGATCAGAAGTCGAATCCTTTAAGGATGCGAGCGATTGGAATTATGGGTTGGTTTGCAGTTAGATATCATAGAAATATTAGATAAGTTACAGTAGTAAATAAGTTATAAAAAATTATTAATTTGTATAAAAAAGAATTATTAATTTAAAAACAAAAAAGTAACACATAGTAAAAGTGGAACATAATAATTCCATATAAATTTGTTCCTTAATCAAAGGTTTTCAAGCAGCCTCTAGAAGCTGAATATTTTATAGAAATAATATCAAACTTTAATTTAAATATTTTGTCATGATTAAATGGAAGCTTTAATTATATTATCCTTAGCACCACTTTAAAATAAAACAAATCAAGCTTGTCTGTAGACTCTAGACTTTGGAAGAGGCAAATCATTAGTGTGAAAAAAAAAAAGGGAAAAAATATAAAAAATGCTTGGAATAAAAACTCGGCCAAGTCGATTACCCTTAAAACGACCAATCTATGTCTCTCTTTCTTTGTGACATGTTGGACAACCCATCTATTTTCTCTGTAAAAATGAAATATTATACATGTACGCAATATAAATTTGCTTAACCTCCGGATCCTGGAGTTGAATAAAATTGACTTCACAAAGATGTTATTAAGCCTGAACTTTCTCTTCAAGATCAGAAGTCGAATCCTTTAAGGATGCGAGCGATTGGAATTATGGGTTGGTTTGCAGTTAGATATCATAGAAATATTAGATAAGTTACAGTAGTAAATAAGTTATAAAAAATTATTAATTTGTATAAAAAAGAATTATTAATTTAAAAACAAAAAAGTAACACATAGTAAAAGTGGAACATAATAATTCCATATAAATTTGTTCTTTAATCAAAGGTTTTCAAGCAGCCTCTAGAAGCTGAATATTTTATAGAAATAATATCAAACTTTAATTTAAATATTTTGTCATGATTAAATGGAAGCTTTAATTATATTATCCTTAGTACCACTTTAAAATAAAACAAATCAAGCTTGTCTGTAGACTCTAGACTTTGGAAGAGGCAAATCATTAGTGTGAAAAAAAAAAGGGAAAAAATATAAAAAATGCTTGGAATAAAAACTCGGCCAAGTCGATTACCCTTAGATTGGGGGTAAAACTCAATTAGACCGAATTGGGTGGAGTTGGCCTGAGTGAGTTGGACAGAATTGACTCGAATGCTTGAGCCAACTTGGCCTAGGTTTTATTTTTTGCCTTCAAAATAGTGATATCAGTGTTCCAAAACTCGCTACTCGCTACTCGACCGGCGAGGCAGTGAGCAGCGAGTACTCGGCAACTCGAAGAGTACTCGGTTTGACCATCGGTCAACGGTCAAACCATTGACCCATGGTCAAACCAGGTCAAACCTGTAAAAAATAAAATTAAAAATTTTCTATATGATCAAAATATAATCATATAACTACAAAACACCATCAAACCTATCTCATACAATTTTCAAAGTCACTTTAACACAATTACATAATTATAATTTTAATATTTATGGTCAAACTAGAATTAAGCTAAAAGTCAAGGGTAAGAACGAAAGTTTTAAGGGATGTGACCATCATTTTTAAAGTTGATTGGAGAGAAAAACATGAAGCCAAAAAGTTGAATTATAAAACAAAAAGAGAACAGTGAGCTGAAACTAGTGGGAGTCGCCGAAGGAGAGAAAGAAGAAGAAGAAGAGAAGAAGAAGAAGAAGAAGAAGAAGAATAAGAGGAGGACTGACGGACCGAGCAGCTCCGACCAGACCAAGACCTACGCCAAGCTCGTCGACGCAGCCACGATCTCGCCACAAACCGAGCAGCCGAAGCAAACCAGACCCGTTGCCGCACCTCAACCAAACCAACGATGACAACGAGGGGAGCTGCTGACACGCACGACCTGTAGAACCCAGCTCAAGCCGACGCCAAGCACGAACTAGACCTCGTCGAATTCAACCAAGACCAGTCCTCCACGCATGCAGAACTGACGACAGATTGAAGGTAGATCGGAGCAGAACCGGCGACGACAAGTGCCATCACGACCACCACGAAGACCCGACGTGAAAACGAGCTGATCCATGCCATTTTTAGCTCGAGATTAGACCCCAAACGCGACCAAATCTCGTCGGAACAGTGATGAAGTGTGACCGGAGCTGAACCAGAACAAAGGCAGCAGATCGGAGAGGAAGCGCCGAGTTGGACCGAGTTACGCTGAGTTGGATTGAGTTGAGCCGAGTTGCACCGAGTTGGGCCGAGTTAAGACCGAGTTGGGTCGATTTTTGACCCGGGCCGATTTATGCTGTCGATCCGGCGATTCTTAGATCGGCAGCCGACCGAGTGGCGAGTCCTCGGCGAGAACTCGGCCAACTCAGCCGAGTTTTTATTTCATGAGTGATACCAAAATGGTATTATTTTCGTGTGTCTAAAACGACGCCGTTTTCGATTAATTTATTTATTTTTAATTAACCCAAAACGACGTCGTTTTAGTGTTGTGCTGACTTTAAAAGGGGTAGGTTCTAGATTCTTCTTCTCTAATTCTCATTCTCCCTCCACTTCTTTTTTAGTTCTTCACTTTTTCTCGATCTTCCAGACCAGACGAACTAGAGCTCTCAACTTTCTTCTTCTCTTGCTCACTGGTCTACTTCTTTCCGTCGCCATCACCATCACCATGAGTAATGGAATCTTCATCAGTTCACTTTTTCTTCTTCTCAACTCTTCTTAATCTTTTCAGATCTTTTTCCTCTCTCCAACTTGCTTGTCTATCCTAGTGCCATTGCGTTGCCGTCGCCACTATTTATGATTTTTTATTTTATTATTTTAACCTTTTTTTGCACTGTCACCGATTATTTACCAATTAATCCAGAAATCGCTACTCGCTACCTTGACACTCAAGCGGCGAGTAGCGATGTTCAGAATACCTGGTCTTGCCAAGGTTAAAAATGCACCTTGCTCTAAGTAAAGAAAGGTTACCAAACACCGAATGCTTGATATATCTTCTGCTTGTACCTGCCAGAGTGGAAAATGCACCTTGTACACAAGTAGAGGAAGATCTATTTTCCTCCCAATCCATAAAATACAAAATAAAAAATAAAAAAACTGATTTATTCTTCAATTTTTTTTTATATATATTTATTCTTCAATTTTATAAACATTTTATTTTGATCCTTTTAAGTATTATATTTTAGTTCACCAATCCCAAATAAGTTGTTGTGCTGTGACTCCACTCTCCACACGCACACGAGGAAAGAAGTTAATCTGTACTGAAAGCTTAGCGCAACTTTTGCTAAGATTTTATGAAAGTGGAAAATGCCAGTCTATCAGAATGATTATCAGCCTTGGTGAGTAGGGTTGGTGGCTTGGTGCAGTGGTATAACCACTCCCTCCCATGCTCCATGGTCATGAATTCGAACCGCATCTTCCCACTAATATATGAGTAATTTTTTCACTTTGTATGAATATCTTTCTACCACTTTTGAGAGTAGAAATCGGATTATACTTTAAAGTCTCGTTTCAGTTCGTCTCCGGTATTTTGGTCTAGTATTAATTATTAAAAAAAAAAAGGAAAAAAAAGAAAAAGGAAGAATGATTAACAGCCACCCACACAATATTTTCTCATGATGAATAAGCTGAAATAAATCATTCGTGCGTGCGTGGGTCAGGGGTTTGTGATATGATATTTAGGTGGTGAGAATGACGCCCATGCACTTTTACTACAGCTCAAACGCCCACTATCTTCAAATAATCAATTCACTTGAAAACTCTCTTTCTCTCCGTTTTGCTGGAGGATTTGAAGAAGCAGCAGCCATGGAAGCTTTGAGAGCATCCTCTGTTCCTTCACTTAATTACATCCCAAAAGCACTTCACAAAAGCACTTTTTCTAAGCCAAAGTTCATGAATCTTCACTCGAGTGTGATACCCAGTTGGCCATTTTCATCTACTTATCACAAAAACACATTAAGATCGTTCAAAGTTTTCACCATATCATCATCACCACCACCATCATCATCATCAACAATTTCAAGAGAAAACACACCCGCACCATCTGAGCCAGAGCTTGGAACTGAAACCAAAGATGAAAAGTTTGATTGGTTCTCAGAATGGTATCCAGTCATGCCACTGTGTGATTTGGACAAGAGAGTGCCTCATGGAAGAAAGGTTATGGGGCTTGATATAGTGGTTTGGTGGGACAAGAATGACAGTACGTGGAGAGTGTTTGATGATGCTTGTCCACACAGACTGGCTCCATTATCTGATGGAAGAATTGATAAGTGGGGGAGGCTGCAGTGTGCATATCATGGTTGGTGCTTCAGTGGTTCTGGTGACTGCAAATTAATCCCCCAGGCAGCTCCAGATGGTCCTCCGGTAACAAAACTCTCAACTTTTTATCGAAATCTTTCATTCATGTAGTTGTATTCTATCATCAGTAAGTTGTCTTGTAGCGTCATTTAGAAGCTTCAATTTAATTTCTTGCTTTTGAGTTGAGTGATAATAGCTAGTTTTACAGGACTTTATCTAGCTTCAGCTTCAGGTTTATGTCATGTCGCACGTGTAGAAGTAGATCAATGATTCAAGACTTCCTAGATAATATCAAGGTCTTACTGATACTAGGTACTTGATTCTAAGTTTAGGCACCCTTTTAAATTTAGTGGTATTAGAACTAATTTGACAATTTTGTGGGTCAAATCTTCTACATGAATACAGCCTCCAGGGGTAGAGTAATGGCCTAGACACAAGATTCAAGACTTCTGAGGTATTAGAATCCTCCATCATAAAGTATTAGAATAAGTAAACATACGAGGTTTAGTATTAGAATCCTCCATCATAAAGTTAGAGGACTTAACAGGAATGTATATATAGACTCACTTACCAAACTAATTGTTGATAAATGTGTTATTTCCTTGCTTTTAGTTTGATCCAAATTCATGATGCAGGTCCACACATTCCAAAAAGCATGTGCAGGAGTTTATCCAAGTGTTGTGCACAATGACATGGTGTGGTTTTGGCCAAACACTGATCCTGATTACAAAGACATTATTACAAAGAAGAAACCACCTTCCATTCCAGAACTAGATGATCCATCATTTTCTAAGGATTTCTTCACAAGAGATCTTGCTTGTGGGTATGTCAAGATTTGGTCTTCTGTTTTGCCCTTAAATAAGCTTGTTGTTTGAACTTGAAAATGAAGATTAGTATGTATTCAGGCATGACTAGGTTCATTATAGTTCTAAGGACATTAATTTCAGGTATGAGGTTTCAATTGAAAATATCATGGACCCTGCTCATATTCCATATTCACACTACGGGATATTCCAAATCGATCAGCCACCCAAAGGTAGATTAATCAGGTCACTTTCTATTCTCTATACATATATAAGACATTCATATGGCTAACGCCAAATATGTTTTACAGTGAAGGTCGATAGAGAAGGTGGCAAACCTCTCGAAATTTCTGTCAAGCAGTTAGATGTAAATGGTTTTGATGGAAATCATGTATGGGACAGTGCCAAGTTCATTGCACCTTTCATTTTTTATACTTACACTAATCCTACTGTGTTTCAAAGTAATGGACCTGCTTTTGCAGCGGCAAGTGGTAAGGTAAAGGTCGATTATCTATCATGTTCTTGGGCTGATAAATGACTGTTTGAGACTATTTTTGATAATTCACGCGTTATGTTTCTTTTCGAGACACAGCATTCATTTGGGAAGAAGTTACCGGAGCACCGAAGAATGGTGGTGTTTTTCTGTATTCCAGTTAGTCCTGGTACTAGCAGATTGATATGGTGCTCTGCCAAGAATTTTAAAAGTTGGATCCAAAGTATCATTCCGCAATGGATGCTTCATATCGGATTGAACCTGGTGGTGGATTCAGATTTACATCTAATTCACATTGAGGTGATTCAAATTACTAGCTGCAATAGCAAATGTGTCAAACATTGTTCAATGTGCAGTTTGTATTACCTGTAGTTGAAGCACTTGTAGAATGAAATGCTACACTTCCACAAATTAGAGCCTTTAGAAAACACATCTCTGCTGCATTTTAATAGTATTGGCTGACACTTGTTTTTCTCATTGGAGGAGCGTAAAATCATGGAAGCTGGCCCTGACAATTGGCTGAAAACTTGTTTTATACCTGCGAAATCAGATGCTTTTGTGGTCGGTTTTAGAAGGTGGCTGTACAAGTATTCTGGTGGTCAAGTCAATTGGGGAGGAAAATTCTGTACTGCAACTCTTCCACCAACTCCACCAAGAGAACAACTCATGGACAGGTAATACTAGGACTACAAAAAAGTGAGGTTTCAAGCTTCAATATTAAGTAATTCATTAGTTTTCATGAATGGAAGGGAAGCGTAATGAAGTTTGTACTATTAAAAGTGAAGGAAGATACTATAAAGGGTGTCCATAATAATCTAGATTGAAGACTCAAATTGTGCAATGTTACCAATCACTATAGTAGCTATGTTTGTTCTTTCGCTGCTTATACAAAGTTTCCGTTGTTATTTCATTTGTTCTTCTTCAAGTCTGTATGTATATTCTAGAGGAAAATTGTGAGGCAATGGAATAAATACGTTAAAAAGATTCAGATGGTTCTGTTACCTAAATGAGCAAATTTTATTTCTTTGTTTTTGTATATACTTTTAACTAAAGGAAATTTGTCACAACTTTTTGCAGGTACTGGTCACATGTAGTGAACTGCAGGAGTTGCAGTTCTGCATACAAGAGTCTGAATGCACTAGAGGTTATTTTGCAAGTCATCTCTGTAATTTCAGTTGGGATTGTTGCTGCTACGAAGCAGAGTGTGGTAATGTCAACCGCAATGAGAACTATGATGGTCTCAATGGCTGCAGTTTGCTTCACAGCTTCAATATGGTTGGCTCATTATATCCGCAAAAACTTTCATTATCATGACTACAATCATGCCCTTCGTTGAGATTAGTTTTTATTACCTATGATTTGGGATATGTTATTAAATATCGGTTATGCTATGTATGTGTATATTCAAGTTTTCTAAATATTTGCCTGTATTGCTAGAAGTTTGGTTAAAATATTGGTGAGCTTCAATGGCATTTTATTTTAGTATAAAGGAGTTGGGGACAGGGGGACATGACTTTGAACACATAATCCGTAATGTGGGTTTGAGGGAGCAGGGTCTCCTCAATATATGCTTTTGGCTGTTTTCTCGTGTCATTGACATCTCTAAATCGTGACTGCATGAAGTATATTGTAAATGCAAATATTCAACTTGAGATTGTATGAGAAAATTTCAACTATATTTTTCCTATTTTTGTCCAATGGAAACTTCAGGAAGTCTACTGAAGTGTATGAAGCTTCATTTTGTTTAAAAAATTAGTAAAGATGTAAGCAATTGCATCAGATTTAGCTGAACAATCTTAACCATTTGATCGGTAAGAAAAACCAATTTTCAAATCAAGATCCTGCATCACACTGGTCCATAAGAAGAATTATACAAACAGAATATAGTCATATTGGCTTTTGCAAGGAGCCATTAAGTTCAAGTTCCTAAAGGTGATTGCATTTAATGCAACTTAACATTGTACATTGCAAAGTTTATTAGGATGTCGTGACTCTACATATATTCCAATAAATGTGGAGTATGCAGTAATATTTGAGTTGTCCCAATCAATAACAATAGAACGGTAATTAATCTCACTGCAAGGCATGATTGTAGTCATGATAATGGAAGTTTTTGTAGATGAAATGAGCCAACCATCTTGAAGCAACAAAGCAGACTATGGCCATTAAGACCACCATAGTTCTCGTGGCCACTGACATTACACCCTGCTTAGTTGCAGCGACAATCCCAACCAAACCAATAGAGATGACTTGCAAACTAAATTCTACTGCATTAAGGCTCTTATATGCAGAATTGCAACTCTTGCAGTTCACCACATGGGACCAATACCTGAAAAAATTTACACAAAGTCCTCTGTCAACCAAAGTTACCATTTAGCGTCGGCCAATAGTTCTCAATTTAGAACTCAAAAACAAAGGTCAGGGCAAGTTATTAGTCGTATAATAAGTCGTGCTTTGTTTGTACTAGTGGTACCTGTCCATCAGCTGTACTCTTGGTGGTGTTGGTGGAAGAGAAGTTGCACTGAATTTTCCACCCCAGTTGATTTCACCACCAGCATACTTGACCATCCACCTTCTGAAACCAACCACCAAGGCATCTGCTTTCGTTGGCACGAAACATGCTTTCTGCCAATTACCAACCCCAACTTCCATAATTCTATGCTCCTACAATGAGAAACCCAAGTATTTATCACTGCTGACAAAATCATAAAGTACTGTTAAATATTTTCTCAGGCTCTCTAATTTGTTGTAAAGCATTCAGCATTGTATCCTTCAAGTCTCAGTCCCAAGTTTGAGATAGCTGCTAACAATAAAACTCAAAACCAATCCGAAAGAAAGGAAAAAAAGAGGGGTAGGAATCACCTCAATGTGCAGTAGATATAAATCCGAATCTACAACTAGGTTTGCTGTACTATGAAGAATCCATTTTGGAACTGATATTTTCTATCCAGCTTCCTTTAAAGTTTTTAGTGTTGCCCCATATCAATCTGCTGTTACCTGGACTAACCGGAATACAGAAAAAAAAGAGCACAAATCTTTGTTGCCCTGATATCTTCGGCAGCAATAACATCTGAGGATGAAATACAGTAACATATGAAATGATCATCAAAAAAGAGCTTCAAACCTTCATTAATCAGCTTAAGAATACCAATAAACCTTTTACCTCATCAGTTCCAGTTGATAAGGCTGATTCATTAGCTTGAACATCCACAGGATCTGTATACATACAATAGGTACAAGGTGCAATAAATTTGACACTACCCCACTCCTGCCTTCCATCAAAACCGTTTATATCTAATCTCTTGACACTAAGTTCTAGAAGTCTGCCTACCTTCTCTATCAACCTTCACTGTCGATCAAACTTGGCATTAGTCATGGAAGTAACTGAAAAGTAACAAGGTTTATATAAAATTTTGTTATCTACCTTTAGACGGCTGATCAAGTTGCATTAGTCCATAGTGTGCATATGGAACATGAGCAGGGTCCATCAGATTTTCAACCAATACCTCATACCTGAAATTGATGCATACATATATACATATATAAATATAAATATTTATATATATATATATAAATATATCCATTCTCAAGATCAACTTGAGGTATGCAAGAAAATTTAGAAATACATTAATCTTTAATGTCAAGGATGAAAAGGAGCTTAATCTTTACATACCCAAAAGGAAAATCTCTGTTCATAAAAACGAATTTGGTAAATGATGGATCATCCAATTCTGGGATGAAAGGTGGTTGCTTCTTCTTAATTATGTCTTTGTACTTAGGATCAGTGCTTGGCCAAAACCACACAATGTCATGCTGCACAGTAGTTGGATAAACTCCTACGCATGCTCTCTTGAATGTGTGCACCTGCATTATTTATAGGAAGGTCAGCGATGCTTCCTTTCATTAAATCGAATAATGCAGAAAACAGAATCTATACATTCTAATTACTCTTTTGAAAATGATTACGATACTATGTATGTATATGGTGTAATTGAGATTGGATTAAAAATAATAGTGTCTTTAATTTGGTACAATACCGAATGAGACAAAAAAATAATTATATCTTTTACTTAATATTGTGACATTTATTAATACAATATTATAATGAAATCATTTTTTAATAAAAAATTAGTTTTTAAATTTAATCAAATTACTTATAATTAATGTTGAATCGAAATATTTATAACAAAATAATATTTGTTTGATATAGATATATTGATTATAATTTAATAATATATAAAAATATTTATAAAATATTATAATTTTATGTTATTTTTAAAAATATAGGTATATTATATTATCTTTTACACTTTCATATATTTATTTAAAAAAATGAAAAATAAAAATTTATTACATATTAAACTTTATGTTTCAAAAATTATCTGTATAATAAGACAGTTAATTTTTACATCATTTTTATATTAAATTATTTATATAAATAAATTATATTAATTAATAAATTTAAAATAAATAAATAAAAAGCAGTTATTTTATCCCATCATGGGCGGATTATGTGTGTGTGTATATATATATATATATATATATATTTTTTTTTTTGGGGGGTGGTTTGACAACATAGAATGACGTCTCAAACTAGCATCAAGTTCTAATGCAACATATCTAACATAGCATGAAGTTGTGATACTCTTTAATTAGAAATCAAAGGATTACAAGAGCAACTACAAAATTCATGGATGAGAGAGAGAATACGTGAATCAAATTTTGATAAAATTTGTTACCTGAGGACCATCTAGAGGTGCCTGGGGGATTAATTTGCAGTCACCAGAGCCATTGAAGCACCAACCATGATATGCACACTGCAGCCTCCCCCACTGATCAATTCTTCCATCAGATAATGGAGCTAATCTGTGTGGGCAAGCATCATCAAACACTCTCCATTTACTCTCGTTCTTGTCCCACCAAACCACCACATCAAGTCCCAACACCTTCTTTGCAAGAGGTACTCTCTTGTCCAACTCACACACTGGCATCACCGGATACCATTCTGAGAACCAGTCAAACTTCTCTCCTTCAGCTCCTGTTTCAAGTTCTGCAACCTCCTTAGGGTCATCATCATCATCTATATTTTCTGGTGAAACTTTTGATGGTGATGATGATAAGGAAGTGAAAACCTTGTATGGTGATCTTGAAGTGATTTGTTTAGTTGATGAGAAAAACGATGCGGTTATTGGACTGAACTGAAGATCCAAGAATGCTGACTTACTGAACTTGGTTTTGTGAATTGATGTTGGGTTGTAAGAAACTGATCGAACACAGGTTGCTCCTAGACCTTCCATGGCTGATAATATTGATGCTTTCAGAGCCCAAATTGAGGAAGAAAACTAACCAAAACAACGACAAAAAGTCTCTGTTTGCTCCTACTGGGAGAGAGAGTACAACTTTTAAGTTGACTTTTTTGTTTTGTTTCGTTTTGTTTTTTAAGACCACTTTGAAGTGGACTAGACCTTTGAGTCTCTTTAATTTCTACCCACTGTACCCACCGTGCTACATGAGCATGAAAAAGTCCTTAATTTAAAGTAAAAAAAGGAAATAAAGGCATGCAGTGGCCAATAGGAAAAAAAATAAGAAAGCGAAACCGATTCTTTCATCCACTTCTTCTTCTTTCCTTTTTATTTTTTTCATTTTTTATTTTTTTTATTTATTGAAATCAAACGAAATTTTTTAACTATGTGGTACGATTCGAAAAGCGGCTGTCATAGGGAAGAGAGCAACCCACACATAAGTAGGGAGGAAAATCCACACAAGATGGGGGGATAACCCACATATTTTTATATGATGGAAGACTTGCTTTTGTTGGGAGAATGTTACAACACCTGATACGAGTTATTTCGTGCTTGCATAGTTGCATATGTTTAAATTTTTTATGATGATGATGCGATGTGTTTTCGTTATTTGAGGAGAAACCGTAACATGGGTATCAGAATGGACTTAGTGAAGTTGGCTTTGGTGAATTGCTGTTGGTTTGTAAAATGATGGAACACAGCATATATACTACAAGAGATTCCATGGAGAAGAAAACAAAGCACAAGGGATGAAAAAATTCTATGTTTGCTTCTACGACGAGAGGGACAACTTCAAGTCTCTTTCATTTGTCCCCAACCCCATTATGTCACATGTAGAGATGATAACGGATCAAATCGGATCGGGTTTTACCATTTCCAGACCCGACTCGGCTAGGTCAGCCCTTTATGCCCCAAACTCACCCCAAATTGATTTTTCCTCTCTCTAAATCCACCACCAAACAAACCGGGTTTTTCTGGGTTTAGATCGGATCGGATATTTTTATCATCACTAGTCCCATGAGCAAAGTAAAGAGAGAGAGTGACATATCGTGTTAGACTAATTCTAGAATTCTCACAAGTGTTTTAAAACGTAAATATTTTCTATATTTTCTAGAGCACATCCGGCCGACACTCCATCCAATCCTGACTAAAATTCAAATTTTTTGAAAACGTAGTTGAGAGGGATAGATCAACTAACCCAATAATTTTCAAACGCAATAATTTTCAACTAACCCAATAATTTATACAAAATATTATTATTCAGGCAAACCTTCTTATGTTGACCCCACAACTACAAAAGCCTTTGTAGTGAGAAATTTCATTACAAGAAGAGCTTAGGTGCAGCAGAATGTATGCATCACCAGTTGAGATCATCACTAGATCATGAGGTTTTGTACCTTGCACAAACCAACATAGCTCTATCACTAAATTCTATTGTATGGAAAACATAATAAACTATAACAAGAGTAGTTGAAATTATAATTAGCTTGACAAATTTTATGTCTAAATCATCTTGAAGATAATATCTTGTATTTGTATATCATACAAATTATTAGAAAGAACCTAATTTGCAAAAAAGGTTGTGTCACAAAATTCATATATATTATGGACTTTTTGGTATGAATTAATAGTAGTCACACCTCTCAACTAATATTATGGAAATTAAACATAAATTAACATAGCTCTATCACTAAATTCTATTCTATGGAAAACATAATAAACTATACCAAGAGTAGTTCAAATGATAATACACTATAACAAGGGTAGTTGGAGTGATAATTGACTTGACAAATTTAATATCTAAATCATCTTCAAGATAATATTTTGCATTTGTATATCATACAAATTGTTAGAAAGAACCTAATTTGCGAAAAAGGGTTGTGTCACAAAATTCATATATATTATGGATTCGTTGGTATAAATTAATAATAGTCACATCTCTCAACTAATATTATGGAAAACATAAATTAACATAGCTATATCACTAAATTCTATTTTATGGAGAACATAATAAACTATAACAAGAGTAGTTGAGATGATAGTACACTATAACAAGAGTAGTTGAAATGATAATTAGCTTGACAAATTTTATGTCTAAATCATCTTCAAGACTATTTTGTATTTGTATATCATACAAATTATTAGAATTAAAGAACCTAATTTGTGAAAAAGGTTGTCACAAAATTCATATATATTATGGAATTGTTGGTATAAATTAATATTAGTCACATCTCTCAACTAATATTGATGTCAAAAGTTTTAATCTCGACCTTCTTAACTTAAAAAAGTAAGAAAACTTATATATTAATATATAATCATTTATTCAAAATAATAAAAGATAATAGTATATACAGTATAAGATACACATTAAGAATTGAAAAAAAAAAAAAAACTTGAATAAAAAATATATTCATTTTCACAAAACATAGGAAATTATACATTATTGTGTTACAAGAATAAAAGCAAAAATTATTTATACGTACTTTGAATTCTTATTTCACTTGTTAATATGATTCTTTACCTATACAGGCTTTAGTTAAATTTAATTTTTAAGTTGTTAGCATGGGCAAGCTGTCGCGTGCTCTACAAGAATTGAATAATTTTACACAAGAATTATTCTTGACTCAAAGACTGTAAGGCTAGGTTGTCGTTGTTGTTGGTTTTTTTTTTTTTTTTTTTTCTCTTTCTCTTTAAGGTCAAATGATTCTAAATTTTACTACAGACTCTTAATAATGACTCAATGATAAAACTTGAAGGGCAGATTTGTTTTTTAATGGAAACTTAAATATAAGTGATAAATTGGTTTTGTTCAAGTCATAAATATCTAAAAACAAATATTTTTATTTCCATGCTCTTTCAATTACTTTATTTTTTATTTTTTTGAAAAGACTCTTTCTGTTATTATTTGTTTTATTTTATTTTAATATATTAAACACAACTAAAACAAGTAGTAAATTACAAAACAAAGTTATATTATTATTATTATTATTATAAATGTTTAAAATAATAATTAAATTTAAAAAAATTATGTGTTTTCTAATTTCATAAAATACAAACATAATGTCTAAAATTATTTATTTACTTGCAAACACGTTAAATACTTCATATATTAACATGATTGTTACAATTCCAGAGTTTTATGGCTACTACCTTAAATTTTAGAAGTATTAGTGTGTGTGCAAATTAATGTTAAGGAAATTGCTAGGCGTCGGGTGGTTGGCAACCTAGTGCCTAGCAATTTAGCTACCTAAGCGTCGGGTAGGCAGTTTGACCAGCGATTCAATAGACTGCTAGTCAACAGTGGTCAAACATAAAAAAGACAATTAAATAAGTCTATTAATCGTATCGAAGAAACCCAACAAACAACAAAAACTCTAAATACAAACTTCAAAAAAAATCAAACACAACAAATAACGAAAAAAAAAAAAGAAAGGTTTGCAAAAACATTTATAAAATCAATCCAACAAAAAGTTAGTGAAGAGTACTAGATGCTTCTGTGTTTTGTAGGAGTAAGGACAGAGGATAAACGGTCGGATGTGAGGAACAAGTGCTCTGACAACGGTGAGGATGGTGCCGTTTAGTGGTGCCAAACTGCCAATGATGATGAAGAGATTAGGGTTTGGGGTCTGACAAAGGATTGGGTATAATGAACGATGTGAGTGATTGGAGTTTGAAGGGTTTCAATTTTATTTTATGTATACAACATCAAAACAATGTCATTTTGGATAGTCCAAAATGACACTGTTTTGGACCAAAAGAGTTTAAAATTTAAAACTTTAAATATAACCAAAGTGGTGTCATTTTTTGGGAGTCCAAAACTACACCGTTTTGGACCTTGACTTTTGAAAAAAAGAAAAAATGAAGCTTTAAAAGCTTCATCTTCAACCTTCAAACAACACTCGCACCAGTCGAAACCTAACCCCAACCAGACACTAGACCACTTGACATTGTTTTTAAGGTGTTTTCCTCATTGTTTTCCTTACACTAGTCGGTTGTACCTTTGAACTTGAAGATGACGAAGATGACGCCGTGTCTTAAGCCTCCTAAAGTTGTCGCAAGACTTGTACAAGTGAATCAATCAAGTTTATGCGAGATCCCCTTGTCTTTAATGGTCTTCAACTTCATAAACCCCTTTCAAAAGTTGCAAACTTGTCTTTTCCTGAAAACCTAATAGCTTGTCCTCCCTACAAGCTTATTACAAAACTGACCTAGCAAGCTCACACCTCCTAAAAATCAACTTAGAGAACAAACTATCTAAAATTTACACAAACACTCTCTCTAAAGCTGATAAAACCCGCAATGCTTACTTGTGTTTCTTAAATGAATTGGTTTGCTTGTATTCAAGATATTTGCAACAATTATTCTGTAAAAGAAACTGTAAAAAATCAGTCATAAAACAGATAAAAATCAGCAAATAAAATATGTTAAAAATCAGAAATAAAATCAATTAAAAAATAGTGAGATAAATCCTATTTTTTTAGTTTTGACCATATCTCTTTAACTCCAAGATTCTTGCTCATCCGAATTTGATCCAAAAGATGTCTTGATTCATATTGCACCTGTATATCAGCTGACTAATGTATAATATACAAAATAATCAAAAATTATCTTCAATTAAAGAAGATTATTGCCAAAAAGGATAAAGTCAAAAATACTTTATTTCATTTAAATATATCTTAACATTTTCTAAAAGATATATAATGAACAAAAATGTTTTTCAATGGCATATAATCACAAGAATGATCACATCATCAATTAAATCCCACAAATCACGAAACTAAGTCAAATCATGAAAGGTGCTTTGAATTTCACTATCAAAACTGCAAACTTTAGTTGTTGTAACAACTCTCAGTGAAGTTGTTGCTAACCACTCCTAAAGAGTTATTGTAACCATTGTATAAAAACTCGACGAGTTTCATCGAGTTCTCACCGGGTTCTCACGGATCGGCACTCCGCCAATCCGAGAACCCCCAAATCAGAGGTCTTGCTCGTCGGAGATGGATACTCGGCCCAACTCATTGACTCGGTGAGTCCAACCACCACAAAACTGACCGAAATTATCCCAAACACCACAAAAAAAAAAAAAAAATCAATGAAAACCCAATCAAACTCCCAACAAAACAAACAACACACCACACACAAAAGACAAATTAAAGAACCAATCAATGTGAGTCGTCCCCGGTGACGAGTTGAAGGGAAAAGAGTCAAAAGACAACGACAGCATGAAGACGTCAACGAGACGGTGAGAGAGAAGAAGACTCAAACCGACAGAGAAAGAGAACGGTCAACGACGCAGAGGACAGAGAAGGAGATTTGAAATGGCCGACCACCGATGACGACGAAGAGGATTGACTTCGGCTTCGGCGACGACAACGGCGATGGGGATAACACATTTGAATGACGAAGTTGACGGTGTGTTAGAGAGAGGAGAAGGAAGAGAGGGACCATGAGGGTTTAGAGAGGCGGCTGGTGACTGGTGAGTGTTGGCGTGGTGAGTGGTGAGCTTTAAATAGGATGAGGATAATTTTTCCATGACCCCTGACATTTATAAAAATATCATATTAAGATTTCAAATTTCAAAATTTATAATTCTCCCCCTAAACAGTACTTTTCGAGTACTCGCCGAGTTACCGATTACTCACTGCTCACTGGGTCGCCGATCGAGTAGCGAGTAGCGAGTTTTGGAACCTTGATTGTAACAACTTGCTGTCAACAAGCAAAAAACTATGTTTTTTTAAATTTGTTGCAAACAAATTTTAAACCATGAGTTTACTGCATCAATGTCATATAATGTCAATATTTGTTCACTAACAATAATAATCATATTTAGATGAAGTATTTAACATGTTTTCAAGTAAATCTTTTTAGACATGATATATACATATATAAGGTGTCGAAATCTAGCACATTTTTCATGTGGGAGGAGTCTTGCATTAGAAAACATATGGGATTCTCACACCAAATAAAATAATTTGACACCAATAATAAAAAATCTACCGTGATTTAATAAGGATTAAGCACTGTATGTGCAGCTTAAAAAGGAAACCATTGATTTGATTCTGCATTCAGATGCTAGTCCAATTTACTTTGAGTCTATTTTTTTGGCCATTTGAAATACCATGAAGAAATATTGGCATGTTAAAATACTTTTTGTGTCATGGGATGCTAATCAGACTGTTGATTAGTTAGCAAAAGCTAGTCTTGATATGATAGTGGAGGATATGACTCTGTCTACTACTCCTCCTGAGTTGGAATTTCTTCTCAGCTCTGAACGTTAGAGAGCTTAGACTCTCCCTTAGTGTCTTTTCTTTCTTTTTTTGGGCTTCTACGCTGTTTTTGTACAAAAAAAAAAATCAACTATCATAATGCTTAGAAATATCTTAACCCATAATAGGGAAAAAAAAAAAAAAACTCACATACTATTAAATACGGATGATAGTGCTCAAACTTTCATCATGGATGCGAAGGAAAGTAAGCTAACAACTTAGGTTATAAATGGAAGTGCAATTTACATCTAATTAAAAATAATTTTATTTTTTTAAAATTTTCTAACTCCTCACACTTACTATTAAATACGCATGGTGATACTAAAACTCTCATCATGAATATAAAAGGAAAGTAAGCTAACAATTTGAATTATGAATATACGTCCAGTTCTCACCTGGTTAAAAATATTTTTATTTTTAAATTTTTTTGCAATATCTTCAATCAATTATATCGAAAAGAGGAAATTGCATAACCTCCTCCAAAGTTTGGTGAAATTGCACCAACATGAGAACTTTGACAATAATTACATGAAATTACCTTGAACCTTCAAAAGTGGAACACAAACATCCTTTGTTTTAAATACAATCAAGTATAAGATGGTAATGGTCAAAAATATAAAATGACTACAATGCCCTTTCTTCTCAAATTTAAAAATTATCATTTTCAATTATTTTAATTAAAAAGATCGAAAATATATATATATATTAATTTCAATTAAAAAAAAAAAAAGAACAAATCATCTCCAATCGAAGGAGATCCCGACGATCTTCAGATGTTCTCCTTTGTCATAGATCTCCTTTATTTGCAGGAGATCATCCTAATTTCCTTCGGTTGGAGGAAATTTGCATTTTTTTAAAAAAAACTTTTTAATTTTGTTTTTCTGTTTTGGTGAATTAAACATGATTAATTGGTTGTCATTTTTAAAGGTTTAGGTTGGATTGATGACCCGGTTTTGGAGTATTGTTTTTGGAGTTTTGTTTTGGACTGATGGTGTAGATAAATATGGATATTAGTTGAACTGGTGGTGATGAAGAGAATGTGACTGATGATGGTGATGTAGTGGTGACGATGAATTGATTTCAATTTTTAATTTTTTAATTGAATTATTTATTTATTTATTATCAAAATGTTTATTATACCTACAATGGCCATTTTACCCTTGATTTTGTCTGTATAACGGTAGCTTTTTACAGTTAACTAACATGAAGGAATGTTCATGTTCCACTTTTAAAGGTTTAAGGTAATTTTGTGTAATTATGATCATACTTCCCATAGTGGTGTAATTTCACCTAACATCAGAGGAGGTTTGTGCTATTTCTCAAATCGAAAATAATTTTCTCTACTTGTTTAAGTGGACTGTATTTATCTACTACTCTGCTATTTGGTTATGTAATCAAAACCAATTCTATTTGTCCAAAGCATAAAACTGATTCCTAAACCAAGAAATGCTACTCAAAGTTAAAGAAGTCATACAATACTTTTGTTGTTTTTTGTTTTTTCCTTTTTAAGAAAATTATGATATAGCTTGGAAGTAAATATTCTTGATACCACAAAAAGACTTTACATGATAGTAATGCATATTTGTGGTTCATTGAATTTTTTATGAAACAAATTTAGATTATAGATCAATAATTTCGATACAACAAATTGAATTTAGACCAAGGTCACATTAAAAATTTTATAAATAACAAAAGAGTTTTAAAAAATGATGGTAAGTAATAAAGGTAAAAGACAAGCAAAAAAAAAAAAAGCAAACATGTATTGCAAGAAATGCTAACAATTAGAATAAAAAAAATTAGAACTAAAAATAATTAAAATTAAAAGAAGGAAGAAAAATATATAAAAAAATATAGATTTCATTATTTATATATTGAAATAAATAACATTTAAAAACTTAAATTAATTTCAAAAATTTTAGGAGGTACGCTAGTGGCTGCATATCTAAGCTTCTCAAGGCTACTGAAGAGGATTCAACTTCAATCGAGTAATCTGATGCCTTTTACTTACATATTTAAATTTTCGATGTTGCAGAATATTGACAGATAATAATAAGGTATTAAAATCATGATTTGGTTCAAGTCCAGGCCACAATATAAGATGAAGATGAAGGTATCATTAACATATATGCTTTAATATAAAAAAGATGAAGGGATAATTAAGTTTGCCAATCATCACCACAATAAAACACTAATGAATCTTAGTGAAGGGAATGATTGTAGTCATGAAAATGAAAATTTTTGTAGATGAAGTGAGCCAACCACTTTGAAGCTGCAAAACAAACTATGGCCGCTGAGACCACGGTGGTTCTCAGGGTCGTTGGCATGACATTCTGTTGGGTAACTGCAACAATCCCAATTGAGGCAACAGAAACAATCTGTAACACGACTTCAAGAGCAGTAAGAACCTTGTATGCTGAACTGCAACTTCTGCAGCTCACTACATGAGACCTGTACCTGCATTAATGAATAAATTCCATTTAAACAAACAAATCAAGTATGAAATCTCAGTTTATTTTTATGTGTTACCTGTCCATGAGCTGCTCTCTTGGTGGTGTTGGTGGAAGATCAGTTCCACAGAATTTTCCTCCCCAATTGACTTGACAACCAGCATACTTGTTCAACCATCTCCTGAAACCAACCACCAAGGCATCCGATCTTGTTGGCAAGAAACAAGCTCTCTGCCAATTATTAGCGCCTCCGAATTCTATTATCTTACGCTCCTACAATGAGAAAGAAACCCCCAAGTATCAGTCACCACGAACAAAATTAAATGAAGAGATTGCCTGGAACCACTAGATCTATCAACTAAATATATATACCCTATCTAGCATGCAAGACCAGACTTTAGAGTTTAACACATGAAGTTAATCACAGGCTTATTACATATTTACACTCATTGTTGCAATTAAATATTTAACTGACAAAACGAGGGTACTTAAAATTTAGACTAATTAAAACTGTGAGGTCAATTATCAATTATGCTATGATATATTAGTAACCGTTAAACTATAAAATTTAAACTAATAAACAAGGACCCCCAACAATAGCATATATAATCTATCAAGGATGTTCAATGATTTCTATTAAAAGCATTCAATATATATATATATATATATATTTTTTTCGGAGCTTCATTCCTAAGTTAAACAAAATCGCTAACAACATTAAAACTTAAAAACAATCCAGTTGGTAATTTTCAGTAACTTTAGATAAAAATGCAAGTATTTAAATCTTACAAACATTTCCACCTACTATGTTAAGTTTCCTTAAAACTTAAAACCAGTGTTATGTTACAAACACTTAAAACCAGGTTTATGTTACAAAGTTAATGAAGGGTAAGAGTGAAGGGAGCACAAAAATAATCAATCCCCTGCATGAATACAATCCAATGGAAAATAAAACTTCGAAACTGAAAAGAAACAAGAAATTAAGGTATAGAATCACCTCGATGTGAAGTAGATGTAAATCTGAATCTACAATAAGGTTTACTTCGAGATGAAAAAGCCATAGTGGAATGATATTTTCAATCCAACTTCCAATGCTTTTATTGATACACCATATCAATCTGCTGTTACCAGGACTAACTGGAACACAATAAAAAAAGGCCACCGTACTTCGTTGTGCAGGCACATTCTTCCCACTTATAGTCTGTTGATGAAAAAGAACAGGAACCATAAGAAGCAGATATCGAAAAGAGCTTCAAACAGTCATTATAAGCTTCAAAATACAAATATGTTGACCTTTTTACCTTATGAATTCCGGTTGGTGAATCTGATCCGTTGCCTTGAACATCAACAGGATCAGTATACATACCATAGGTACATGGTGCAATAAATTTGACACCGCCCCACTCCTGCCTTCCAACGAAACCATTTTTGTCTAATTTATTGACACTAAGTTCAAGAGGCTTGCCGCCTTCTCTATCGACCTTCACTGTTGATCATACTTGGCATTAGTCATATGAGTTTCTTGGATTAACACAAAGGTTAATGTTATTTTGGTACCTACCTTTAGGTGGCTCATCAAGTTGCATTATTCCATAGTGTGCATATGGAACATGAGCAGGGTCCATAAGATTTTCAACCAAGACCTCATACCTGAAATTGATGCATTTAATGTTTTTTTCTCAACATTATATTGAAGTATGCAAGGGAATTTATAGAAATACATCCATTTTAATTTCAGATTCGAAAATGAGCTTAATTAAAGGAAGATCAAATCTTTACATACCCAAAAGGAAAATCTCTGTGCATGAAGACATTAGTAGATGATGGATCATCCAATTCTGGAAGGAAAGGTGGTATCTTCTTCTTAATAATGTCTTTATACATAGGATCAGTGCTTGGCCAAAACCAAACCATTTCATGTTGTACAGTGGTTGGGTAAACTCCTACACATGCTTTCTTAAATGTGTGCACCTGCATATGTAGTTGATAAAAAGGTCGATGGAAATTTATATAGGTATATAGTTAATCATGATAAGTTATGATCCCTAGAGCTCCAAGGTCAGATGAAAAAATCGAATTAAAGCCAATTATCATTGTCAAAGCCACAAAACAAGACCAAGTTTCAAATTGTTCCTGTTACTTACACGGGAATAAGATATCGAAGCAGAAAATGTTCACAAAATATTGCATTTAAACTTTATAATACATGTTTCAAAAATTATCTAAATAATAAGACAGTTAATTTTTACTTCATTTTGATAAGTTAACTTTTTATATTAAATTATTTATAAACAAATAAATTATATCAATTAATAAAACTAAAATAGATAAAATAAATAAAAATTTTGATAAAATTTGTTACTGGAGGACCGTCTAGAGGTGCCTGAGGGATAAATTCGCAGTCACCAGAGCCATTGAAGCACCAACCATGATATGCACACTGCAGCCTCCCCCACTGATCGATTCTTCCATCAGACAATGGAGCCAATCTATGTGGACAAGTGTCATCAAAGACCTTCCATGCGTTTTCATTCCTATCCCACCACACCACCACATCGAGTCCCAACACCTTCTTTGCAAGAGGCACTCTCTTGTCCAACTCACACACTGGCATGACTGGATACCATTCTGAGAACCAGTCGAACTTTTCATCTTTGGTTTCAGTTTCAAGCACTGGCTCAGGTGGTAGGGGTGTGTTTTCACTTGAAATTGTTGATGATGATGGTGGTGGTGCCGAAATGTTGAAAACTTCGAACGATCTTGAAGTCTTTTTGTGATAAGTAGATGAAAATGGCCAGCTGGGTATCACACTAGAGTGAAGATTCTTGAACTTCGGCTTAGAAAAAGAGCTTTTGTGAAGTGCTTTTGGGATGTAATTAAGTGAAGGAACAGAGGATGCTCTGAGAGCTTCCATGGCTGCTACTTCTCTAAATCCTCCAGCAAAGAGAGAGAGACAGTTTTCAAGTGAACAATTGGTTGTTTGAAGGCGGTGGGTGTTTCAGCTGTAGTAATGGTGCATGGGCCCCATTCTGAGCACCTTAATATATTACAAACCCCTGACCCACTCACGCAAGAAATGATTGATTTCAGCTTATTCTGATAGTGATAGACAGCTGTCCCGAAAAAATGTTTGATCACATCATGGATACAACAGACCAATTATTCACACTAGAGATATCTATGTTTAGAAATCTGCTTAGAACAATTTCAAAAAAAGAAAAAAAAGGAAAGAAATCTGCCTAGAACTGTCCATATTAAATAATAGACATCGGTTGAGGTCGGTGGCGTAGTTGGTATGCCGCTGACTTTGGTGCATTTATAGCGTTGTTCGACTCTCACTCGAATAAAAGACAATATCGTTTCTACCATTTAAAATATATAAGATATTCTCCCATTTTTATGAGCTCTTCTCTTCGTATATATGTTAGTTGCCCCCTCTTATTTGAGAGCGGTTCTCCAGATCGTATCACATAATCAAATTTTATTTCATCCTGACTGATTATTGAATTTGTCCCAACTCTTGCAAAAAAAAAAGAAAGATATATGTTCAAAAATTACTCCCCTAACATTGATAAATATATATTCTCACAAAGGAAAGAAAACTTCCAAACACACATTATTATCAGTTATTACTATTATTATTATAACTAACACATACTACTATTTTATGTTAATCTAAATATATGAAACAAATTATTTTTTTGAAGGCCTCAAAATGATCTTATCGGTGAAGCCCATAATTTGAGCTTCTTGAAATAAGAAGTAAAAAATCCTTTTTTATATTGAAAAAGGCTTTTAATTGATGCCAAAGAATATAAACAAATTAAAAAATAAAAAAGGCTTATCGGATTAAAATATCATAAACAAAATTCATACGGAACTTCCTCTAACTATCAGTCCTCATTTAGATGGTCTCTTAATTGTATGAGATTGAATTGAAATGGAATGAAAACTATATAATGATAATTCATTGTTTAGTGTATCATTGAATTAAGCTGGATTAAAGAATAATTTAAATAAAATTATTTTCAAAATCAAATTAAAAAATATTTTAAACAACATTAATAAATATAAAGAACTTAATCATAAAATTTTCAATTAATTTCATTTCAATTGAAGTATATATATAGTGTAAGTATGCAAATAAAATAATTGTTCAAATTAATTTCATTTTTATGAATTAAATAACTAATTTGTTTTTACACGCAAAAGCACCTTAATTTTAAAGTCCAAAAACTAAACAAAGGCATGCGGTAGCCTCAAGGAAAAAGACAAGAAAGCGAAACCCGTTTCTTTCATCCGCTCTTTGTGGCGTATAATATTTTCGTAAATAACTGAATAAAAATCAGGCTGAGATTTTCTGTCGTCCAAAAAATCATCAAGATTCAACATTATTTTCTTGGTATGACTACGCCATCCGACTTTAAACAATTTTGCCTTCCAAACTGAAAAAAAGTGCTTCAAAAAGCAAAACAAAAAAGCAAAAAAAAAAAAACAAAAACAATATTGCCTTCCGTTAATTACCGTGGACGAGTTCTTACACCTTATGCTTGCATGTTTATGCTTTTCAAACGATTAGTTGACAATTAGTTAAACCTTCTGCTAGGATTATGACAAGAATTTCTAATGCAAACTTTAATTAATCAGAAAGTGGACACAAATAAAATATTGTTGGAAAATTTAGCTTGAGAGGTATCTAACGACGCAAACGGTATGGCAAACCGAGGCTGAACATGCCCTAAGAATTCCGACAAGTCAGATTTGAGCAAAAACAGACTTTTGACAAGATTTCTTATTCTAATGATATTCTGATTGCTTTGGTAGCAAGAAAAGGTGTTTGTTGAAGGATTTTGGACTTCTTTGTGACCAAGTAAACTTATGTTATAAATAGCAGGAGAGACCTATTCTTTGTTTATAATGTACACCGATACAGCGAGATGTCCAGAGAGTGTGAGCAAGTGAGCTTGGTAGTAGGCTCAGGGCTCAATATGCTCAACTGTGTGAGTGTAGGGCTTGGTTGTAATTGAAGTTTTGGGTTGAAGAGAGTATTGAGTATGTTATTATAACAATTTTCTATATAGTCATATTTTTTCTCTTGTCATCCGGACGACCGCGGTTTTTCCATGGTTTTGTTTTTTCATGTAAATTCTTATCTTGTTTTTCTATTTTGTATATTATTTACTCTGTGATGGATGTTAGTTATGCTTGCACACATGTTTTCCCATCAAATGATATTGAGGGTTGTTGGGAGAACATTACAACACCTTCTACGAGTTATTCCGTACTGGCATAGTTGCATATGTCTAAATTTTTTTATGATGATGACGACGATGTGTTTTCGTTATTTGTGGAGAAACGTGATGTGGGTGTTGGAATAGAGAGATTCCATGGAGAAGAAAGCAAAGCAAAGCAAAAAGGATGCAAAAAATTTTTGTTTGCTCCCGTTGAGGGAGGGACAACTTCATCATGTCTCTTTCATTTGTCCCCAGTGTGTCACATGAGCAGGATAAAAAGAAAGAGAGTGACATAATGCGTTAGACTAAATTCTAGACTTCTTGCAAGTGTTTTAAAGCGTAAGTATTTTCTATATTTTCTAGAACACATCCTACACTCCATCCAATCCTGACTAAAATTCAAATTTTTTGAAAAGATAGTTGAGAGGGATAGATCTCTAACTTGAAGATATATAATTATGTTTCCTACAATTTGTTTGGGTTTAGTTCAATAAACCCAATAATTTTCAAACACAATTATTTCAGAATAAGAAAAGTAGTGTACAAAATATTATTATTCAGGTAAAACTTCTTAGGTGCAGCAGAATGTATGCATCTCCAGTTGAGATCATCACCAGATAATGAGGTTTTGTATCTTGCACAAGCCAAAATAGCTCTATCACTAAATTCTATAGTATGGAAATCATAAATTAAAACAAGAGTTGTTGAAATGATAATTCATAATTAGCTTGACAAATTCTTATATCTAAATCATCTATAAGATCATATTTTGTATTTAGTATATCATACAAATTATTGGATAGTACCTAATTTGCAAAAAAAGTTGTGTCCCAACATTCTTATATATTATGGACTTGTTGGTATAAATTAATAGTAGCCATATCTCTCAATTAATATTAATATCAAAAGTTTAAATTTCGACATTTTCAATTTAGAAAAAAAAAAAAAAAAACTTGTATATCAATATATAATCACTTATTCAAAATAATAAAAGATAATAGTGCATATATGTTTAAGATACATATCAAGAATTAGAGAAAAAAATAGTTGAATAAAAAAATATATTTATTATTACAAAACATAGGAAATTATACATTATTGTGTTAGAATAATATATATATATATGTATGTATGTATACACTTTGAATTCCTATTTCACATGTTAACATGATTCTTTACCCACACAGGCTATACTTAAATTTAATTCCTAAGCGGTTGGCATGGGCAGTTGTCATGTCCTTTACAAGAATTGAATAATTTGACACACGAATTATTCTTGCGTCCTTGACACACGCATTTATCTAAGGCTATGTTTTCTCTTTTTTATTTTTATTTTTTATTTTTATTTTTAACATATCCCTATAGCCTTTTTTTTTTCTTTATCACTAAAAGTGGCCTAGAAAACGACCCAGACTATACGGGATGAAACACTAGTGACTCGGCTCAAAGAGCAGCTTCTATACGGAAAAGATCGATTCACACAATGATGAGAGGGTGACACATAAGATGGGAAGATAGTCACATAGTGGCTACATTATTTGAGTATCAAACCTAAGTTCTCAAAGAACTTGAGTGTGCTGCCTACTGCTAAGGTGAAGTACAAGAGACCATGTAGCTTTTTTTATTTCTTTTTTTATTTTTAAAAAATAAGGTCAAATAATACTAAATTTTTCATTAAAAAAAAATACTAAATTTTACTAAAGACATTTTTTTTTCTTGAAATAAAATTTTACTATAATAACTCGATACAAAAAACTAAATCAAGTGTTCGTTTTTTAATGGAAATTTAAAAAACAAATGATAAATTGTTTTTTTTTTTAACTAAAGTGATAAATTGTTTTTGTTCAAGTCATAAATATTTAAAAACAAATATTTTTACGTCTATGCCCTTTCAATTATTATTTGTTTTATTTTTATTTTAATATATTAAACACAACTAAAACAAGTAATAAATTATAAACCAAAGTTACTTTATTATTATTATTATTTCTTATTTTTATAAATATTTTAAAATAATAAGTAAATTTTAAAAATACACATGTTTTCTAAGTCATAAAATACAAACATCATCTCTGAAAAGATTTTTTTAAAACATGTTAAATACTTCATATTAAAATGATTGTTACAATTCTAGAGTCTTATGGCTACTATATCATCTTAAATGTTAGAAGTATCTATGTATGTACAAATCAATATTGTGGAAATTGTTAGGCGCTAAGCTGTCAGCAACTTGACGATTAGCGATTTGATTGCCTAGGCACCGGCTAGGCGGTTGACCAGCGGTCAACAAATATCAACATTGATTAAACATGGAAATTAAAATTTAGAAAAAGAAAAAGAAAAAAAAATTATGAATAGTACCCAAAAAAACCCCATCAAACAAAAAGTCTTAATGCAAACTTCAAAAAAAGCAAACACAATAAATAACCAAAAAAAAAAAATCTGACTTCGCAAAAACATTTACAAAAGCAATCAAACAAAAAGTTAATAAAGAGTATTGGCAGTTTCTGTGTTTTGTAAGGAGTAAGGACTGAGGATGAACGACAAAGAATGGTTGAGTGTGAGGAGTAGATACGCCAACGACGAGGAGAAAAGTGATAGTGAGCGATAGTGGCAATTGCTACTGGCGATGAAGGCAATGACGATGAAGGGGTTAGAATTTGAGGTCTGGTAAAGGATTTAAAGATAATGAACGACGTGAGTGACTGGAGTTTGAAGGGATTCAATTTTTTTAAGTATACAACATCATAATGGCACCGTTTTGGATGATTTTTAAAATTTTTTTAAATATATCCAAAATGACATTGTTTTGGATGGTCCAAAATAGGCCATTTTGGATCAAAATAGTTTAAAATTTAAAACTTTAAATATAATCAAAACAACGTCATTTTGGCTTTTGACCTTGACTTTTGGAATATATATATATACATATATATATATATAAAGCTTTAAAAGCTTTATCTTCAACCTTCGAACAACACTCGCATCAGTCGACTAACCCTAACTAGACACAGACCATTTGACATTATTTTCAGGCCGTTTTTCTGACACTAGTCGACTGTTCCTTTGAACTTGAAGAAAACGAAGACATCATTATGTCTCGGGTTTTCAAAAAAAAAAAAAAAAAAAAAAGAGGCTTCACCAAATCTAGCCATAAAGCCCTAAGTTGCTTAAAGAACCCCTGATTAAGGGGTTCTCGCCTTGTTTATTGATCGCCGAGCGAGTTCTCGACTCCTATTCGTAGTAGCGCACCGAGTACTTAAACATTGGTGCGCGCGCACACACACACACACATATGCCTAAGAGGACTAAACTTCAAATGACGAAGCCCCAAGTTAACCCCTAATTAGGGGGTTCTCACCTCGCCGATCGGCCGCCAAATGAGTTCTAGACGCCTACTTAGAGCAACTCGCAATTCTTAAACATTGGTGTGCACACACACATGAAGCCCCCAAGTTGATCCCTAAGTAAGGGGTTCTCACCTTGCGAATTTACCTTCGAAAGAGTTTTGGGCGCCTACTTGAAACAACTCATTGAGTTCTTAAACACATACATGCGCGCGCACGCACACACACACACATACACACCCCTACACCTAAGAGGATTAAACTTCAAACAATGATCTCATACCTTCTACTTGCCTCGAAGCAACTTGCTGAGTTCTCAAACATTGGCACACACACACACATGGAGCCCCAAGTTGACCCACGATTAGGGGGTTCTCGCCTAAACAATCAGCCACCGAGCTAGTTCTGGGCGCCTACTTGGAGCAACTCGCCAAATTCTTAAACACTAGTGCACACACACACACACATCTAAGAGGATTAAACTTCAAACGAGTGATCTCATACCTTCTACTTGCATATTTGAATTTTTCACACACACACACACCCCTAAACCTTAGAGGATTAAACTTCAAACAAGTGATCTCATACCGAGGATTAAACTTCAAACGAGGGATCTCATACCTTCTACTTGCATATTTAAATTTTCTTCAAACGAGTGATCTCATACCTTCTACTTGCATATTTAAATTTTCAATGTTACAGAATATTGACAAATTATAATTTGGTAAATCAGTTTAAGTTCAAGTCGCACGATATAAGATGAAGGGATAATAAAGTTTTCCAATCATCCACATTAAAACACTAATGAATCTTAATGAAGAGAATGATTGTAGTCATGAAAATGGAAATTTTTGTAGACGAGGTGGGCCAACCACCTTGAAGCTGCAAAGCAAACTATGGCCATTGAGACCACCGTGGTTCTCACGGTCGTTGGCATGAGATTCTGTTGGGTAGCTGCAACAATCCCAGTTGAGAAAACTGAAACAATCTGCAACATGACTTCAAGAGCAGGAAGAGCCTTGTATGCTGAACTGCAACTTCTGCAGCTCACCACATGAGACCTGTACCTGCATTAATGAATAAATTCCATTTAAACAAACAAATCAAGTATGAAATCTCAGTTTTTTTTTTTTTTTTTATTTGTGTTACCTGTCCATGAGCTGCTCTCTTGGTGGTGTTGGTGGAAGATAAGTTCCACAGAATTTTCCTCCCCAATTGACTTGGCAACCAGCATACTTGTTCAACCATCCCCTGAAACCAACCACCAAGGCATCCGATCTTGTTGGCAAGAAACAAGCTCTCTGCCAATTATTAGCACCTCCGAATTCTATTATGTTACGCTCCTACAATGAGAAAGAAACCTCAAGTATCAGTCTCCACTAACAAAATTAAATAAAGCGATTGCCAGGAACACTAGATCTATCAACTAAATATGTACACTCTAGCAAACCATTTAGCATGCAAGACCAAACTTTTGAGTGTAACCCGTGAATTGATACACAGGCTTATTACACACTTATACTCTTTGTTGCGATTAAATATTTAATTAACAAATGGGTATTTAAAATTTAGTCTTGAAACTATGAGGTCAATTATACCATGATATAATATCAGTAACTGTTGATCCACAAAATTTAAACTAATAAATAAGGACCCCCAGTAATATCATAAATACTCCACGAGGATGTTTAATGATTTTACTTAATTTGTTTAAAAGCATTCAGGATTTTTTTTTTCCCAAGCTTCATTCCTAAGTTAAACAAAAGTGCTAACAACATTAAAACTTAAAAACAAACCAGTTGCTATTTTTCAGTAACTCTAGATAACAATGAAACCAACATCAAACCAAGATCCATCCGATCTTCTGTTTGTCACCCATGTGTTTAGAGTTTGGACAATATGTACTTGGTGTGAGTACACCAAAATGTAACTTTAGATGTTGTCTCCCGTTTGTTTGGAGAATTTTAGGGTTATGGTATATTTTTTAATGCTTTTGGGTTTTTCTTTTTTTAGCACTAAATAACTGAGTCCATATTTTATAAGCATGAAAGACTAGAAATGAGTTTTTTGTAGCATCATTTTATTGTTTATTTTTTTAATGATAAAAATACTCTCGCTTTAAAATGATAAAAAGACCCGTGCAAACCAAAAAAAAGACGTGAATTGTATCCTAATATAGAATGCAATTCGTAGCGCATCTAATAGGATGCGATTTGTAGTGAATCGTGTCTTCAAATCATTTCCTAATCTTCAACATCATCAACCATCCATTTTGTCCATTCTCCCGCAATAAAATCATCAACAACTTCAACAACAACACTCAAAAAAAAAAAAAAAAAAAAACCTCTGACGAACAAATGAACAAACCCAAAACTAGATAGTTCTAGGTTCGATTGGAACCCAAAACAAGATTCACCACTCACTAAAAAAAAAAAAAAAAAAAAGGATGAAGGAGGAGGAGGAGATCACAGGAGCAAGAGAAAAAGAGAAGGAGAGAGAGATGAAGGAGGATGCGATTGTTGCTGTTGTCAGGTTCATTGACGACAGTAGCTAGTTGGTCACCAGCAATAGAGGAGGATGTGGAAACGAGAGGAAGAGAGAGATGGAGGAGGACGCGAGCGATAGAAAGAGAGAGAAGAAAATGGTAAACATAGATGAAAATTTTTTTATTAAGTTATAAATATATATATATATATATATTAGTATCTTTTCATTCAAATAGATGTTAATAAAACTCATTTTAGTTATTTGGTGTTAGTTAAATATGACACTAGTTCTTTGGTGTTATTTGGCATTATTTAGTCTATTTAGTCTTTTTTAATTTATTTCTATCATTAAGTTTTCGACAATTATAATATGTATTTATAATGTTAAAAAAAATTCAAAAAAAAAAAAAAACTTTAGCAAGAACTAAAGCCTCAATTCAGTATCAAGTGTTATTACGGGGGAATTATTTTGTAAAAGTACTGGGAAGTTTGTTAGAATATTATTTATTTTATTTTTATAATGGAATCTATATCTAAAGAATTATTTTATTTATTTTGTTATAGTGGTGAAATTTTGAAGATTGTTTGAATTTTTACCTATTTTACCTGCGAAGTACGTTGTATTGCCATATATTCAAGGTTTAGACCGCTTATTTTTTTCCATAATCTTTTATGAATTTCATAATTATGAATATATGTATAAAAATAGATATAGCAAAACCAGCTAAATACTATTAAAGTTTAGGCAGTTTCTTACACATTGTACAGTTTAAGCTTCTCAATCGATAGGTAATTTCACAGGGTAAAATCAAGGATTTCCTTAAATTATACTTATATATGTTTAAGCAGTTCAATTCATTGGCTTGTTTGGTTAAACCTTAATTAGATGAGTTCTTGTATCTTATTCTTCCATGTTTAAACTTGATAACATAGAATAATAACATTAAGATATGATTTAAAATTCATTTTTCATTCAAGTTCTCACTTGGAATTACAGTATGATATAATTTAACACTGTCCCCTACCTGTAACTAAGATATAACTCGAGTTTGTATCTATTTTAATACATAGAGGATAAAGGGATAATTACATTTCCCAATCATCCACACTAAAACACTAATTAATCTTAGTGAAGGGCATGATTATAGTCATGAAAATGGTATGTTTAACCATCTCCTGAAAATAACCACCAAGACATCCGATTACGTTGGCACAAAGCGAGCTCTCTGCCAAATTTTAAGGCCACCGGTCATAATCTTATGCTCCTATGAACAATGAGAAATGAAGGATTTAGGTAAGACGGATGAATAATAAATATGGTTAGTTGCAACTAGAAACAACAATATCGAAAGTTGATTTGGGAGTGCTAAATGGCGTTTTTGGAAAAGGTCTCTTATAGTTATGAAATAAGTTCCAGAATCATGATCACCTCAACATGAAGCAAACATAAATCCAAATTTGTAATGAGTAAATTTACTCCGGTATAAAACATCCATTGTAAGATAATTTTTTCCATTTAACTATTTTTCGATTTAATTTATATGGAGCTCATTGGGAAGGTGCATATATAGCAATATGCTATTATCCAGATTAACTGGAATACTTTAGAAAGGTTAATGGTATTCTTCGTGTATCATGATACATGGTATATCTTCCTTTATTATTATTATTATTATTATTATTATTATTTTGAAATATCTTCCTTTTTCATTTTGTTGTGTGAGAAAAAATATATATAACTTAACAAATTAATCATATCAGAAGATGCATTGCATGGGATGCCTACTAATTTTCTCGTTATTAACATCAACCCTTCCAGGTTCTTGCATGCGGCCATAAGGAATATTCTGTCTACCAAAGACTTAGTGAAGGATGGGTCATCCAATTCAAGATGGTTTCTTCTTTGTAATGATTTATTTGTACTTGGAATCAGTATTAGGTCAAAACCACACCACGTCATGTTGTATAGTTTTTGAATAAACTCCTACACATGAAATCTTAAATGTGTGAACATGCATTAATATTTGATTAATAGGTGATTCATAACTCCGGCAAAAAGAATGTTCCTCCACTTGTTAAAAGAAGTAAAGCACATAACAAGATTACAAGATAGAAGATTGAACAATTGCTAATCCACACGAATTTATTAAGAAAATATCAAATATCAAGCTTTTGAAATCTATCCTCATTTCATTCGTCTTGATCCTTGTGATCAATTGAAATTCTTAAAGCTCAATTAAAACAATCTATTTTATTTCTAACATCCACAATTTATAATTTTATCATCTAATCTAAAGTTTATGTTAGACACAAAATTCCACGACGTAAGACATTTAAATCCAAATTTTTGAAAGCGGTTAGATATACATACTAATCAACTTAAGAGCTTGCATTCAAGATTATAAATAGAAAAAAATGGGATATTCTTGTATTCTAGAATCCAACATGGAATGGTTAATTAAGCAAGGTTTTGAAGCTCATAATTAGGATGGATTAATCTTTCGCCCTATAAATTACTCTTCTAGATCTTAGACACATATGTAGTTCCTAAGAAATGATATCTAAAATAGACTCCGTTCCATGTGGACTCAGCAAGCCCAGCCCATGACATTGCTTGGCAATTTGTAACAGTGACTACTACTTCTACTGCAATGGCCTAATCTTTTAAATTGAATACTTAAATTGTAACACACTAGCATTCAATTTATATGTGGATTAATCTTCCACTTCATCTCACACTAACATCAAGCTCAGGTACTTAAGACAGGGACGGAATAAGGCATGGCAAGTCGATAATTTGTTTTTTTTTTTTTTTTTAAAGAATAAATGGTTTATGCCTTATCTTATTTATTCCAACATAATTCCATCTCACCCAATTCGACAGTACCAAAACAAGGTCTATATGTGTACTAGATTTTGGCTAAATCAAGAAAAATCTGGGATGTAGTCAAGATTTAATGTTGGGATGGGCTCAAAAATTTTTGCTCGATCCAACCTTTATGCATAATTAAATTTTTTGAATGTATTATGTATAGTACAGTAAATCTTAACTCAAATAATACATATTTCAAAATAAATAAATCAACACATAATAAGTTTTTGACATAACTCGCAAGATAATGTGAGATGTGACAATGATATATATTATTTATATGCAGATAAAAGTTTAACTAATTCTATTTATGCAATATTGTATGTAAATTAACATGATTAATTAATCATGTCACATTAGGATTATTGAATGAAAGATTTACAATGCATCATAAGTATATTTAGATTTTCTCCTACAAACATTCTAGATTTTCTTGCATTGTTAGGAATGTTTGGAAAAAAAATGAAAAAATGAGAAAATAAAAAAATTTCACATCAAAAAGCTTTTGAACGCTTGCTCATAAATTTGTTTATTAAGAAACCTTGAGTGCACAGACAGTCTAATACAAAGAAAGAAAATGAAATTTCAAACACCAACAAGATCAATAAAAACAAACACATATCTCAATGAAGGGCATGATTATGATCATGATAATGAAAGTTTTTGTAGATGAAATGAGCCAACCATCTTGAAGCTACAAAGCAGCCTACGCCCATGGAGACCACAGTAGTCCTCACAGTGGCTGACATTGCACCCTGCTTGGTTGCAGCAACAGTCCCAATTGAAACAATGGAAACAACTTGCAAAATAACCTCAAGTGCATTGAGACTCTTATATGCAGAATTGCAACTCCTGCAGTTCACTACATGTGACCAGTACCTGAAAAAATTAAAATAAAAATTTCATAAATTCACAACTTAATAAATTGTACAACAAGAAGTGCTTGAAGGGAATTTTTTTGACAATTCAAGTCTTAAATTGGAATCTAATTTGGATATCCTTTACAAACACATTAATGGTTTTGCTTACATTATGGGAAACAAATTAACAAAATTGAAGCTTGGAACATTGTTTGTATTGTGTGGTGGTGTTACCTGTCCATGAGCTGTTCTCTTGGTGGTGTTGGTGGAAGAGTTCCACTGAATTTTCCTCCCCAGTTGACTTGGCCACCAGTATACTTGTTCAACCACCTTCTAAAGCCAAACACAAAAGCATCCGATGTCGTTGGCACAAAACAAGCATTCTGCCAATTAGCAGGGCCTGCGTCCATTATTTTACGCTCCTACAATAACAATATAGAGAGTCAAATTGTTAGTGTTTAGATACTACCATTGACCACTTCCTAACAGTTTAAATATACAGTCTAGGCAATTTCTGACATAGATAATACTACCTATCATACCTGAAACTGTGATGTTTAAGAATGAAATTAACAGGAAATTTTTATATGACATGAGGTTGAGTCATAAGAGTAGCCACAAAATGTCAAGGACCATGTCAATAATCAGCCAACTACTTGGGTGCAAAGTAATCTTTTAAATAGGCATCACCTCAACGTGAAGCAGATATAAATCTGAATCCTGAACAACTAGGTCTAGTCCAATATGAAACATCCATTTCGGAATGAATTTTTCGATCCAACCTCCAAAGTAATTTGGGAAGCACCATATCAATCTGCTGTTCCCCGGACTAACTGGAACGCAAAAGAAAGTAAACAACACTTTTGGCCTCTCTAATTTCTGTTTGAAAAATAGCTGTGGCTGCAAAAGAACAGAAAATGAGCAAATATCAAAATTAGTAGATACTATAATGAGATGGTCATCTAATCATTAATTATCTAATTAAAATACAAAAGATACGGATCATTACCGTGTTGTTGTCTGTTGATGATGCAGATTCATAACCTTTAACAGCTATAGGATCTAAGTAAGCATGATATATATAAGGTGCAATAAAATTGCCTCCACCCCACTCCGCCTTTCCAATGAAACCATTTATGTCCTAATTTCTTGACACCTAGTTCAATAGGTTTGCCCCCTTCTCTGTCGATCTTCACTGTGGAACGAATTCAGGATCAACGCTATTGATTTCTTGTGTGAAGATAATAAAATTGACATAGATAATGTTTATGTAGAAGTTTTTTTCTACCTTGAGGTGGTGGAGCTTGTATTATTCCGTAATGTGCATATGGAACATGAGCAGGATCAAGAAGATTCTCAATTAAGACCTCATACCTGGAGACACATATAACAATTTGTACTTAAACAAGCTTCAGATACACAACACTTGAATGTGTAATTTTCTTGTAACTTCACAGGAAAAATCTTTTTGTAATTTATATCTATTACTTCAAGTATCGTTATTTTTACAACAAAGATTTTGAGTTATGAAGACATTATTATTTTCAGTTTCAAGTTCAATGACGAGAAGTTTGTGAAAAGCAGAACAGGAGATAGAAACAGATTCATACCCATAAGGAAAATCTCTATTTCCAAACCACTTAGTAAGTGATGGATCATCCAATTCCGGAATGTAAGGCGGTTTCTTCCTCTTGATAATGTCTTTGTATTGAGGATCTTTGTTTGGCCAAAACCATACGATGTCATGCTGCACAGTACTTGGATACACTCCTACACATGCTTTCTTGAATGTGTGTACCTGCATAAATAATTTTCAACAATATGTCAGACAGATACTAAATATTAAAGTGAAGTGTGTTGCAAGAAAGTGAACAAACCATAGCCTTCATATACATAAAAGAGATCTCAGGAACAGATGAAGGTATATAGTATATTAAGTTTTATCAGGTTCTGAACTTCTGATCTCCAGATTTTGTTAAGTTACAGATTTCTTGTCTAGTGGAATAACTTAGCAAATCTTAACATCTACACACATGATCATTACTATATATGCATACACGAGTACACGTAAGAGTCAAGGGTTGTCACATAGCCATTTAACTCTAGAGTCCAACTACAGTATTTGAGGCATAGATCAATAGGTTCTGATACAGTATAGAGGTGACAAATATCAGACACACATTAGATAACCGTCTAATTTATGCAAAACAATTAGCTGAAAATATGTTTCCTCTTTTATGAAAGTTTGAAATGTTAGACAAAAAAAAGATATTACCGGAGGACCATCTGGAGGTGCCTGGGGGATTAGTTTGCAGTGACCGGAGCCATTGAAAGCACCAACCATGATATGCACACTGCAGTCTGCCCCGCTTGTCAATTCTTCCATCAGACAATGGAGCCAATCTGTGAGGACAAGCATCATCAAACACTTTCCATGAACTCTCATTCTTGTCCCACCACACCACTACATCAAGCCCCAGAACCTTTTTTCCGTGAGGCACTCTCTTGTCCAAGTCACACAACGGCATGATTGGATACCATTCCGAGAACCAATCAAACTTTTCACCTTTGGTCTCAGTTTCAAGCTCTGGCTCAGGCGGTGGGGGTGTTGAAATTGTGGACTGATGGTGATGGTGATGATAAGGTGAAAACCTTAAATGGTTTTGATGTGTTTTTGTGAAAAGTTGATGAAAATGACCAACTGGGTATCAGACTTGATTGAAGATTCATCAACTTTGGTTTAGAGAGAGTGCTTTTGTGAATTGCTTTTGGGATGTAATGAAGTGAAGGGACAGAGGATGCTCTGAGAGCTTCCATGGCTTCTGCTGAAATTTGGTTGTCTGAAGATGGTGGTGGTGTTAATAATAGCATATGGGCATCATTTCCAGCTTTATTATATTATATTACAAACATAGGGTCCATAGCTTCATAGGCATTATGTACATACAAATAGCACTAAACAACAGCGTTATTGTTTTTGAAATGCACAACAGTGTTAATGTTCCCATAGTTGTCCTCCACCTAGCCATCCATAAGACAACATGGACACATGACCTTCATTCATTTATATTGTAAAAGCAAGACTTGATCTTGTAAAAACTGGCTTCAGATTGTTTTGTTTGCCTATCTATTGTATCAATCTTTTGTAGTGAATGGCTTTTAGCCGAGTTCAATAAAAAGCAATTCTACCTCCTCTCATTTCTCTGTCTCTCTCTCTCGTATCTGGTTTTGCTTGAATTATGTTGTTTCTACTTTTCCATCTATTTTCTATTTATATAAATTTTTTTAAAAGATTTCTATTTATATTTACAACAGTTAATTAAAAAAAAAAAAAAGGCACAATAATATTAATTGTTGAAGCTCTATCACATCCTCTTTTAGTGTGTACCTTCCTCCCCATAGATAACTACGTATAAGGAGTTTTCTTTCTATTCTTATAGAGTAAGAATAATTATTTTAAATAAGATATATAGGGTTTGATTTTGACAAGCTTTGGTTCATCTCTAACTAATTTAATATCATATTTCAAAAAGATATCTCAGTATAAAATTAAACTACTAATTGGTTATAATATATATAATTTTAATTTATTATATTTAATAATATTGGAAATATTTAGTGGTTATAAGATGAGATTAATATAACGGTATTATTTTTTTCACTACCAAATTTGTTGAGTTCAAGAGGTGGTATGAAAAGAGTTATTTAATGATAGAGATGCACAGGTGTATCTACTGATATGGTTTTGGAAATGAAGATTATGATCAAAAGATGATCATTCTTTAAAATAACATTTATATATACTTTTAAAAACATTTCCCAGTTTTCTTTGTTATCGTGATCAAAAAGGTTCAAGATTGTGGATTATAAAAATTAAAAGTTCAGTTTATTGTCGTTTTCCTCATCATTTGGAAATGGCTTTTTTTTTTTTTTATTGTTATTATCTAAAGGTGAAATGGCTTATTTTTCTCTACAAAAGAATTTTTTTTTCCTGAAATAGTCTACAAAAGATTTTTTATTTTTTGTTTGAAACTAGTCTACAAAAGAGTTTATCTGACGTATGTTTCCATTAAAAAAGTTAGTTGACGTGACTGCAATAATCTATTATCTTAGCTTTTAATAAATAAATTTTAATTAATTTCTTTTAATATTATTATTGAATATATTAGAAACCGTTGAAACTTCTCAAAATGGAGAGCAAATTTCATTTCTCTTTTTTTTTTTTTTTTGAAAATAAGGCAAATTTCATTTCACCCTTACATTTTAAAAAGATATTAATTTTTTAACTATATTTTATAATTGATTCAATCATTCCTAAAATTTCATAAATAGATCAATTTAGTCTTTTTGACTAAGAAATTGATTAATGATGAAGATGATGGATTGTGTGAGCTTTATTGGATGAAGATGATAAGGACGAGGTTGATGAAGAAGAAAATGATGAGAAACGAGAGAGAAGATTATGGTTTTAAACTCAACCTTCAACTTAAAGATCAGGATATGATTCATATTTTTAAGTTGAAGATTTGAATTTTTATTTTAATTTTTCTTTTCTTAATAATTTTTAAATTTTTATTAAATTAATCTCATTTTTAAAATTTTTGTAAGATCTAAATTCTAAATCTTTAAGGGTTCCAAATCTTGAATTGGATTTCTTTTTTATTTTAATTTTTTTTTCAACAATTTTTTAAATTTTAACGTTATTTTCTGATTTTTTGATTTTCTATTTTTATATTTTAATATTATTTTAATAAAAGATAAATTCGATACTTTAACTTCTGACTAACTTTCTCGTTAAAAAATCGACGATCCGAAAAATTCTGAATAAAAGTCAAGCTAAAGTAATAAATAAACAAAGATTTTTCCAAACAACGATGGTTTTTACCAGTTTTCCTTTTATAATCTCGTTCAACCTTTTCAGAATGGTAGCCTCGCCATTGCCTTAAGTTGGGTCGTCTAGACTCACAGGTCTCCATAATCAAGCCCAGCCACGACAATAGGGTTTGGACATGGGCCCGACATCTTTCTCACATGGTGCACTGTCCAAGTTGTAGTTTGGATTTTAGAACACAAAAGGGTTTCGTTGTGCTTGACCGCATTGTCGTGCATGCAGCCCATCGGTGATCTCCACTGTCCTAATGGCGTCTTTTTCATGGAGTGGTTTCCAACATCTGCTAGCATCTATTGCTGCCCACTGTGCTTTGCTGCTTCAAGGTGGTTGTCCCACTTCATCTGCAAATATCTTTCATTTCTATCGTTACAAATCTATGACCATTCTCTTGTATAGGGAAAGTCGTGGAAATTTAAGTCGTGAACTAGATATGATTGTTAATGTTTCCTTCGTTATAAACTTAAGAAATTATAAAATATCGAATAAATTAATCATCAACTTATCAAATAATGAAATATCATATGTTGTTTATCTTCAAGATTTTATTCATTTATAATTCTGAGCGTCACAAGTAAGTTTTTCATCTATAAACCGTATGTCTTTACCTATTTATAAGAATTTAAAGCTTATCAATTTCAAAAAAAAAAAAAAAAAAGAATTCAAAGCTTATCAAATGATTCACTACTTACAGCATTCAAACTCATCCTTTATGAGCAGTATGATATGTCATAGTACTCCAAGACAACAATGAGAGATTGATTTTTTTTATTCTGTAATCATAAGTTGAAGAATCACTATTGATTCTTTCAATTTTCATTATATTACCGTTTTATTGTCATTATCACATTCCATGAACATAAGCGACTACTCAACAAATTAATCAAACTGAGAAAGCAACAAGCCACCCACCTCCACGTCTCTCTCTATCTCTTCGTGCCTTCAAAATGAAAATCATTACCTACTGCTATATATATATATATTGTAATTTACATTTCATGCCAATTAAATTCCTCAAATCATATCCACTTTAAGGTTCTTTCTTGTACTTATGTATTTGAATAGGTTGCAAATCAGCAATGATAAATAAATAGTATTATACATATGTAGAATTCAAGATATTTTATCATAAATAGTTCCAAAAATAGAATTGAACCAAAATGGCTCATATGACCTTCTATCCTCAATAATAATCATTATTAAAAAAAAATAATAAAATTTGATTAATCTCTAAACTTTTTATCTCAATTCCACTTAATTCAAAGTAAAAATTTTAAACTCTCAAAATTATATGACTTAATAGATTATAAATTAAACGATTGAGATACAAACCTTTTTTATAGCATTAAATTACTCCACCATAGCAAACGCATTTTTTCAATTAAACAATTAATATTGCAATTTTATTTTTATAAAAAAGTTATTTAATCAATTTAGATTAGATGAATTATTGGAAGCAGAATTTAACAATCAAATTTAAATTTAAGCATAAACAAATAAATAAAAATTGTCTCACTCTAATGACGCTGACGTGGCACCACCACTTGTTCACAGCAGTGAACTGTCGCCAACTCACTTCTTTTCTTGTAATGAACTCAATCTCCGACACTTAAATTTTTCTCTTTTTTTTTAGGGATAAATCTAATTTCCCCCTGTTGTTTGAGTAAATCGCTATGGACCTCCCTATAGTTTGGTATAATCCCATTTTCCCCCTTCTGTTAATTCTGTTACTGAAAAATATATCCTAACATTGACAATACATAAAAAGACGATCTTGCCACTTATAATGATAGACAAAACAAATTGTTAAAAAAACTAAAATAAAAATGAAAAAATACTTGAAATGAAAAAAAAAAGTTTCCCGTTCTTAAGTTTCCGATGACTGAAAACCCATTTTCTGGGTTCCCAGCAGCTAGAATCAGGGTTTCCATTTAATTGGATTTGCTTGGAACTAATCTCCAACAGCAACATCAAATAGACAAACACATAAACATAAATATTTAATCACCACAGACATCAAATATCATCATCAAGACAGCAAGCACAATTGTAACAAACCGCATATATAGAAAACCTCATTGAAAACAAAACAAACACAAAAACGCCTAGCACAATCCATCCAATTTCATCTAGGTTCGATCTCGAACCCAGATTTTCATATGGGTTCGATTTCGAACCTAGATGTTCACGTCTGGGTTCGAAGTCAAACCTAGATGTTCGTATCTGGGTTCAACTATCTGGGTTCGATTTTGAACCCAGACACAAACTTTTTGGTTCGAAGTCGAACCCCAGAAGCTCGCGCCTAGGTTTGACTTCGAACCCAGACGCGAGCTTCTGGGTTCGATTTCCAAACCCAGACGCGAGCTTCTGGGTTCGATTTCCAAACCCAGATGATGGGGTTTGAGAAGGAAAAGGAGAAGAAGAGAAGGAGAAGAAGAAGAAAAAGAAGAAAAGAAGAAGAAGAGACTAGAAAGCGAAGGGGATGGTGACAAACGAAGAGCAGAAGAATGAGGGAGATCGGCGTTGGAGATCAGAGAAGAGAAAAAGATAGAGAGAGAGAGAGGGAGAGGACGGAGGTGTAAGGTGTTCCTCATTTATGTATTTATTTTTTTTAATTATGTCCACCGTCCATCATGTTGACGGACGGTAGACATAATTTTTTTAAAAATTATTAATAAATTTATAATTTTTTTATTTCTTATTTTTATATTTTTAATCATTTTAAAAAAATATATAATTTATTTTACATTGAATTGATAGTTTTACCCTTCTTAGTTAACGATCAAATATTGACTCTTAACGTCCAAGTTCACGGTAAAGGGTTTTTTGACCATTTTAATAAACAAGAGGGAGTTTTTTGATCATTTTAATAAACTATAAGGGTCTGTAGCGATTTTTTTAAGTTAGGGGTTTTTTGGCTATTATATCAAACAATAGGAGGATATTAGATTTATCCCTTTTTTTAATTATAATTATTAGATTATATCTGATTTTTTTTTTTTGGAAGTAAACTTGAAGTCCAAATGTTCTAGGACAATCAAGCTCAGCAGATCGACTTCTTCGTATCATGTAAGCAAAAAAACCCTATCCCTGTTTTCTCTGTTCCAAGATTTGCCTTCATTTTCTTGCATTTTGTCAGTCGCCAACCCAAACACCACCTTGAGAAGTTTCTTTTCTATTATTTTTCTGATTTGATTAGTTTTTTGAATTGGGTTTTGGACGAAGAGCAAAACCCACCAAGGAATTGAAGTGAGTTGGCTCTGAAGGGAAGCATTCACCTGCATTTTCTCTCTCATTTTCTTTCATTTTCTCGGCTACCGAACACTAATTTTTGGATGTTCTGACAAGATCTGATTGAATCAGAAAGTTGGGTGTTCAACTTTGAGCAAAACCCATGTGGCTATCCATCCATGTAAGCAAGCTCTGAGCCTAGTCTGTTCGGTTTAAATTTTCTTGCATTTTCTGTGTCTGTCACCAAACACCCAATTTGTTTATAATTTGTGAAGATCTGATTAGTTTAAAAAGCTTGGTTCTTTATTTTGAGCAAAACCCATGAAGGAATCATCAAATGCAAGTGCAGAGCCAATAGGCCAAAACTTGATAAAGCTGATAAGCAATTTATGTTTCTCAGTTTTTGTGTTCTCAGTACTTGTATTTACAGTCATTGCCATCACATATCAGCCACCGGATCCATGGCTTGAATCTGCTCCAGCTTTGACTAGACTCTTCACCCAAACTGAAAATGCAACCTTCAAAGATGACACTTCTATGATCAAAACCGGTGAAGATTTGCAGTCTTCACCTTTTGCACCTTCTGTGCCACCTGTTAGTTCAATCACTGAGGAAGCGATTGAGAAAGCTGAGGAGAAAATTGAGAAAGCTGAGGAAAAAATTGAGAAAGGTGAGGAGAAGATTGAGAATTCGACTGTTGTGAAACAGCCTGTTTGCGATGAATTGAAGGTGGTGAATTGTTCCGACCCTAGGGTTTTGATTGCGGTTGAAAGGTTCAATTTGAAGTTGTTTAAGTCAATTGTGTTTTTGGAGTATCAAACTCCTGTTAATGGGTCGAAACCAAATGAGTGTGATGTTGCTTGGAGGTTTAGGAACAAGAAGGAGAAGTCTTGGAGGAAGTATAGGGATTTTAGGAGGTTTAGGTTTGGTTACGGGGAGAATTGTACTTACAAAATTGTGCGCGCAGGTGGTTGGCATTCTGGTGTTAATGCCAAAAGGTTGATTCGGAGTAGAGTTAATGCTACAAAAAGTGTTCCGAATGCTAAAGTTGCACCGGCTGTTCATGATGAGGAGATCAATGACACACTACCAAGCTTGGGATCGGAGACGAATTTTAGGAAAGGGAAGTACTTGTATTACTCGCGTGGAGGGGATTATTGTAAGGGAATGAATCAGTACATGTGGAGTTTCTTGTGTGGTTTAGGGGAGGCCATGTATTTGAATAGGACATTTGTTATGGACTTAAGTGTATGCTTGGCTGCAACTTATAACCCAAGCAATAAGGATGAGGAGGGGAAGGATTTCCGTTACTATTTTGACTTTGAACATCTTAAGGAGGTGGCATCTGTTGTCGATGAAGGTGAGTTTTTGAGGGATTGGAAGAAATGGGATCGCGGTCATAAGAGGAAAGTGCCAGTTAAGAAAGTTGTGACCCATAAGATGGCACCAATGCAACTTAGAAAAGACAAGAGCACAATCATATGGAGGCAATTTGACGCTCCAGAGCCAGAGAATTATTGGTATAGGGTGTGTGAAGGGCAAGCTGCAAAGTACATTCAGCGGCCTTGGCATGCACTCTGGAAGTCTAAGAGATTGATGAATATAGTGTCAGAGATCAGTGGGCGAATGGATTGGGATTTTGATGCGGTTCATGTGGTTCGTGGAGAGAAAGCACAAAACAAGGAACTCTGGCCCCATTTGGATTATGATACATCACCTGATGTGCTTCTTACAAAGCTTCAGGGAATGATTCAGCCTTGGAGAAATCTGTATATTGCCACGAATGAACCATTTTATAATTACTTTGATAAACTGAGGTCTAAATACAAGGTTCACTTGCTTGATGATTACAAGGAGCTCTGGAGTAATACAAGTGAGTGGTACAACGAAACAACACTTTTGAACGATGGACGGCCAGTGGAGTTTGATGGGTACATGAGAGTCGCTGTGGATACTGAGGTCTTTTACAGAGCCAAGACACGTGTGGAAACATTCTATAATTTGACTAAAGACTGCAAGGATGGAATTAATACCTGCTGACCAGGTTGGAATAGCTCTTGTTTGCCTTTATCGTAAATCGATTCACAGTCCTGTTACGTTTTTTAGTATCTTGATTCAGTCTCAGAATTAAAGTCATGAGTTTATTTTCGGCTTCTTATTTTATTTGCTTGTTCCTTCATTCTATTGGTGATTGGCAATTCCTGTTGATCATGAAAACCCTGTATCTTATAATATACATTCAACATATATTGTTTTTTCATTTTGTTATGATTAACATTTTTTCTTTAAGTGATTGAACACTGTTTTCCTAATCTTTCAGCTATTTTCATGTGGTTGTATCGATATATCATATATGAATGTGATGATAGTATTAGAAATTAACAATCCACTAGAGGGTTGAAGGAGCTGAATATTTACTCTCTCTGTTCCGTGATGCTCAGAATAAGGTTGTGACCAAACACTGTGCCTCATTTGTATTCCTGTTGCTCCCTGAAGAATGTCAGGGCTTCAAGAGCTTCCATGAGTCAGCCTTCAAATGAAGTGCTCTTCTTTCGTCAATGAAGTATGTTACCTTGTTGCACTTATCGGTGTGCACACTCATACATTTGTTTTACATTAAGTATTGTTGGAGCCAGGGGCAGGTAGCATTTGTGCCCACTTTGATCACTTAAATTAGTAATGGAAAATGCAGGACTTGCATTGTGCTTTTTTGCATCTTTAATAAAACTGTGTGCTGTTCCTCAAATTTGTGAATTATTATTGAGATGTAGAGTTCAATAACTGTTTATGCGCAAAAATTGAAATAGCTGTCACATGTATATATTGAATCATGATTCGTTAGTTTCATGTTAACATATTCTTGTTGCTGTGTAAGTGCAGTGCAAGTACATGCTGATGCACATACCTCAGGTGTCTAGTTGTGTTTAATAACATCTGTTCTAGGTGATACAGATGTGGCTTGTTCACAAACATTCTCTTTTAGACATTCTTATAGAGTGTTATGCTCTTTTGGGCTCACAGTTGTATTCAAAGTCTTTATTGAGACTTAGGTTTCATGACAGAATATATTTCCTTTGGGGAAACCATAGGAAGCAAGCTGCTGCATATCTGCTTCTCCGTCTTCTTCTACATTCTAGCTCTCAAACCACTTGATCATGCACAACTGTATGTACATTCATGTAGAAACACAACGATTGTTTGTGGTTAAAAACAAGTTTTCTTTGTTTTAGAGGTTATTATGAAATTTTTCTGGCTTGGAAATCCAGCTGAGTGACCGCCTAGTTGAAGAGGTGCTAGTAAATAGTGATGTTTAAAAACCTAAGCTTAAAAAAAAAACTAAGCTTCGAATAGAGATGTCAAAATAACCACCTTCAAACTCTCTCCTCTCCACCGCTCACTTTCTCATCTTCTCTTCCTCTTCACCCTCAAATTCCCGGCCAAAAAACCCTACTCTCTCCCTCCCCAAAACGACGTTGATTTTCACTCCGACCTCCAAGACCTTGATTTGGGCGATGCCTTCAAGAACACCATGTCCGAAACACCTTCGTCGACCAAAGCCCAAATTCCACTAAACCACCACCCAACCAAAAAAGAAAAAAACCCACGAATGGTGTCTCGCTAGTGAATCTAGTCTTGGAGAAATGGAGGCTGGTCCGAGCAAAACTCAACTTGACGAAGAAAGAGAAGCGAAAGATCGCTCAGCGGACCGAGTTCGGTAGCAAAGTTGAGAAGTGAAGACTCGGGTACAAGCCACTGAAGAGCATAGATTTGTGGGAGCATTTGGAGTACAAGAAAGCCAAATTGGCTGAGTCGAAACCAATTAAGCTCAACAATCCAACTAGCTTTCGTGTAGATAACGTTGAAGCCGAAAAATTGAACGAGGGTTGTGAGTTTTATTATTGTCGAATCCTGTTTTCATATTTATGTAATTGTCGTTCTCTTCATGTTGTCAAGGAATAAAGTTGTTGTCTACATGTTTAGATACTTGAACAGAACACTGCAAAACTAAAACCAAATGAAATTCCTCACCGTAAGATTGAATTTATTGATAATTGAACCACGTGTTTTTGAGGGAAATTGTGTAAATATATTTGTTAAAATGATAATTGAGATGTTTAATTATTTTTTTAGCTGAAAAACAATTATTTAAAATACATATATTTTTTAAATTAATAGAAAGGGCATATTTGGTATAGAGTGGGGTGTGTTTAAAATAACAGATTTACAAAAAAAAAAAAAAAAAAAAAGAAGTTTAATGGTGGTGCACAAACAAAGAGGGGTGCACATACAACTAGAGGTGGCAATTCGGGTTGACAGGTCGAGTTGGACACGACACGATAATTTTTGACACGATACGAACATGACACAATAAGTAAACGGGTTGAACTCAGTCGATAACGGATTGAACTCAGTCGACAGGAACACGACATGATAATAAATGGGTCAACACGAAAACGACACAATTAACCCATTTATTAACGGGTCATTTAGCTGACCCGTTTATTTAACCCGTTTATAAATTTAACCATATTTAATTCATTTAAATTTTAATTCACATCTAATAAAAAATAACATTAAAATACTCAAATACAATCCAAGACTTAAAAATACAATCATTCATATTTCTAAAAAAAAAAAAACAATCATCCACAAATATAATCCAAAACATAAAAATATAATCATCGACAAATACAATCCAAAACATTAAAATACAATCATCTACAAATACAATCTAAAACATTAAAATACATCCAAAACATAAAAATACAAACATCTACACAAATGAATATAAAAACATAGATGCAAATATCGTTTTTAATATTAAAAAAACAATATCAAAAATATATCTGCAAATATAGTTCTTCATATTCAAAAACAACATCAACTATTGATTGCAATTGCATCCACCAACTACAACCTGCAAAAAAATAATAACTAAAAGTTAGTTAATTAGTAAATTATACATTTATACATGAAAAGATATTATAACAAATATTTTATCAAAACCAATTAAATTTTACCACTACAAGGCAATTTATGATGCAACAGATTCGATAGTGTGATCATTAGTGCTAACAGTTTCACTATCAACATTTATGTTCATCACATCTTCGGTAAGTTCATTCAATCCAAGATTTGGATTCTCTACAATAATGACAAATAAAAAAATTAAGAATATCCCATTATATAATGAAAATAAAACTCATAATGATAAGACACATGTAAATTGAAATTAACACTTTCTAGTAAAAAATTACCTTTAACTCCATATATCCAATCTCGAGTGCAAACTATAACTTTCCATCTTTACTTCGTGGTAGCTTTCACAAAAACAGTCCACACTTTTGATCTAAGCTTTCTTTGCAAATAGGCTTTCTCAGCATGACATTCTTCCCTTTTCCCGTATCGTTGGCCTTCTACTTCGATAGAATCATCTCTTTCCTCATCGAAATCCTCTTCCATACTATTGGTTTCCCAATCGTCAATATTGACATCATTATACTTCATAAATTTAACCTATACATGAAAATTGATCAATAATAGACAAAATTAATAAAATTACAACAGAATTAGATTGTATCCAAAATCCACAACTCAAGTACTCAACTCAACTATTTAAATTCCCAAACAAATCAAAAAAAGAAAAATAATAGAAACACATCAAAAAAAAAAAAAGAAAGAAAGACATCAAAAAAAAAAAATAGAAACACATAAAAAAAAAAAAAAAAAAAAAAAAAAAAAACAGCTCACCGAGGAGACAACATACTGTTACTATTGCAGATGCTGCGTGAGGAGACGACGCTACACGAGGAGAAGATGGTGCACGACAGAGATGACACGGCAAGGCGACAGCAGCTCGACGACGCGACGGGCTAGAAGAAGCTATGCGGAGGAGAACGGTAGTAGTACTGCGTAACGGTAGCAGTACTGCATGGTAGTAGCAGATGCGCTGTGACTTGCGAGCAAATGACGCTGCGCGGGACAACGAAGATGACACGGCGCAGCGGCAACAACTCTGGGGAGACGATGAGGAGGGCGAGAAGAAGCTACGCGGAAGAGATGAGAGTAGTAGTGCTGCGCAGCAGTAGCGGATGCGCTGTGAGCAAACGACAGTGTGGCGCTGTGCGGTAAGGCGGGAGAAGATGCTGGACGACGGGTGACACGGTGCGGCGGGAGATCAGCGTGTGTGGACGGTAGACCGTGGTGCCGTTGCTGCTCAAACTTGGGTTGGGACGTTGGGTGGTCGGCGGCTGAAAGAAAACAGAAGAGAAAATAGAGAACCAGAGATAAAAATGAAATGTTAGGGTTTTGACTTTCAAATGATGTGTATATTATCAGTAAAATTACATAAACACCATTTAATGTAAAATTAATATTTTACCCTCCTTAACGGGTCAATCCGGAACACGATTAAAGGAACACGAATCCGACATGATTATTAAACGGATTAAACGGGTTGACCAGTTAATTTATTCAACTCGTTAATGCTCAACTCTAACCCGTAATATTCGTGTCGACCCATTATGTCGGGTTCCAAATTACCACCCTATATACAACACGGCTCGATTTGCCCATTTGACACTTCGAGTTTGGAACTTGGAAGTAGTAGCTACGTACAACCATGACCTAGCAAATGCCAAGAAATTGCAACAGGTCAATAATTGATCTCTGCATTTATTTAAATCTTTTTTTTTGGGGCAAATTGACCAAGTCTTTGAAGTGAGAAATACGAACACTTCCTGGAAAATAGTCTAAAATGTTTCTTGTGCTTCACTCAAAACGAGTAGAAGACTTCTACACCTTACATATTTAACTACAAATTCTTGAATTAAACTTACTTTTGAGTAATTTCTTACACACATACACATTATACATATCAAAGCAACAATGTAAATGCACACACACATATATAAAACTGTAAATGTGTTTACCATCACACGCACATAATTATTTATTATCACAATATTATCAAAATTATAGAATCCTTAGATAAATAATCATACAACTAAATATAAAACACTTTGGATTGGATTAAACTTCTTGTTTTATTATAAGTCATTAATTTTTTTCTCTTACATAAATTGACTAACTATTTTTCCCTCTCCATAATCTAGACTGGAAAATAAAAAAGAATACCCAAAAAAAAAAAAAAAAAACTTTGATGGGCCATAAACAAAAAATAAAATTACGAAAACACAAAAGCAAAATCAAAGAAAACAAAAAGTAAAAGAAATTCAATTAAATTGGTTGTGCAACTCAATAAAAATATTGGTCATAAACTTCATTCATTCCATAGAGAGAATGGGTTATAAAGTGAAAGAACCTCATTATATACTTTTAGATACTGTTTAAATCTAAAGTATACAGTGAATTTTCAATTTTCTAACATTATAATAAAATAAATTTAAATATACTTACTTCCACACAGTTCAGAAATTAAAAATTCAAAGCAAACAATGGGATTTTTTGAAGTGTAGTTTGATTTTCACTAACACGACAATGAATGTTTTCCATATTTAAACGGATTCATGGGACATCCGTGATCCAATGCCACTTACTCCAAAGAGTTTGAATATGATCATCCATGGACGTCCACATCGCATGACCATGCATCGTAATACATAACATGTTAGTCCACACTACGTAAGTTAGACGAGAAGGGTAGACTGGCACTGCCCGCTTGTGTTGGGTTATTTCGTCCGAGACTTTTCATACACGGATTCTTATCAAACGATGCCAAAGCGTGTTTAATAACAATTGAATCAAATCTCCACCACACACCCCCCCTCTCTCTCTCTCTATATATATATACACATGTAATTTCCCATTATTATTACAACTCAATCCTCAAATCAAGGTAACACATATAAACTCTTTCTCTGTTTTCTAATTCTACTTCTTTTTGCTTGGTTTATAGAGGAAATTAAAATTATAGCATTGTTGGTCGGTATTTGTTTGTGACGCTTAATTTGTGAAATGGGTGTGCTAGTTTTTGCTTGAGGAATGGTTTTTGATTGGTGGACGCCTTGTAGATTCATACTTCTCAAATATGGCTTTTTTTTTTTTTCGCAAAGATATATATGGGTTTGTTTTTGTTCATTCAAATATATGCTAGAAGGAAGGTTAGAACTTAAAGTAGACCACATTCTACTTAAAGGATATGTCAAATATATTTCTTGCACATGTTTTAAGGATCAGGCATTTGTCGATAATAAAGTAAATACTTATACTATATATTTACTATTTAATCTCAATAGGTTTTGACAGACTCTAATATAGTGTTCTCAAATTTAAAAATAAATTAATAAAAATATGGTTAAATTGTACAAACTTTCTTTGAATGCATGTCTTTTTGGTTAATATATCGTTTATAGTGCAATAACTCAAATATGAAATACTACCGAATTGAATAAAAATTCTAGTAAGGACATATTTTAACTCATAAATAACTTTTCCTGCGTTTTAGATATATTAATAGTTAATTGTTTAAAATTTAAAAGTAAAATGATTATTTACCATTCATATTAAAAAAAAAAAAGGAGGAAAAATTCTGAAAACCTTTTTCTAAATACAAATAGACATAAAAATAATTATAAAAAAAAGTTAGATGATTCTAGCTAATTATAAAATTACCCTAAAACCTAGAAAAATGAATAAAAACAAGAACTCCACTGCACCTCTAATAATTTCCGTAATTTACTATAAAATATTCGTAGTGATAAGTTACTTCAAAATAATAATCTTAGAGCTTCAAAGGTTTGATGGATCATGAAAAAATAAAATATCATATATAATAAACAGATAAAAATCTATCAATATGGTCATCAACTTTCAGATGCTGTATTGGAGAGGCATGTTAGTGTTGACTGACCAAGTCAACTTTTCTTCAAAAGAATATCCGCTCTCATTCTGCCGCAAAAATAGTAAGTGCTAAGAAATCATAATCCTCTTCTTCTACTTGAAGCTTTTCCTCGCTCTCCGTTCTTGATCACCACTTTTTCTTCTTCTCTGGATAATCGACGATTTCTTCAATCTTCTTCTCGCCGCCACCTTCCTCCAACCCCGCCTTCTTCTCCGTCACATTCCGTTGGTCGACCGCCACGTCGGCCGTCGAGTGGTACTTCTGCATCTGCAACACTGTAATTCAGTTCAACCTCCTGCGATGAATCGCAGCGAAGACGGCCTCGTACTCCCATCCTCCTCCCCCAGGTGGCCACAGAGAGCGTCGATTATGGCGTTGGCCGCCGTGAATTCTCTACGGAACCAGGCGATGATGGCCTCCTCGGCGAACTTTGCACACGCCTATCTCCATATATATATAGATATATATATTTGCATAGAGGTTCTGAACGAAGAAAATGTTTAACAAGCAAGCTTCTTAAGAATGGGAGGAGAAGCTTGTCTCCTCCTGCAAACCGGAGCCACCTCTGCTGGTTTGGTGGAGGGAAGAGCTCAGGTGACTGCTTCCATCTTCTTTTTGTTCTGTGTTTGCTGGAATATAAGATTGTGGAAGAATCGTTGTACACTTACTCTGTTAGCTGTGGATGGATGAGTGCAATTTCTTTTTACCATTATAAACAATGATGTCTAGACAAAAGGTTGTTTCTTGTACATGTAGATTTGTGTTTGTTGTCTGATGGAGTTACCTCATGAGAATTGATTTGGATTTTGATTTTTAGCATGTTCTTGTTTTTAATGCATGTTGTGAAACAGCTTTATAGTTTCATTGATATTGTTGTTGGTTTTATGTTATGATGTTAACATTAATGTATCAGCAGGAATTTAGAGTGAATAAGTAGCAAAAATGTCAATTTCATTGTCCTGCCCGTTTGCTGATTACAGTGACATGGAAAGTGGTCTAGAATCCATCACATTGAAATCCATTAGTTCCGGAGATGATGGAATAAGAAGTCTGCTTCGATGTGTTAGTTTAGATAGTCGAAATATGGAACCCACCTTATTGAAATCTTTAAGTTCAGGGAGGATGGTAGTAAAAAGATGTGTTAGCTTTAAAGAAAGTAAATCGGAGGCAATGATCTCTCAGATGTCTTCTTCACCAGAGAAAGAAGAGGATATGGAAACATGCCTAAAATTGTCAGTTTTGGATCCCAAGAACCCGAATCGTGAAACCAAGAGAAGGCTAGCATATCGTGCAGTCCCTGCTGAGCTTAGCTGGTGTGTATAAGTTGGCTGAACCTGCCTTTTCCACAAAATGATATATGTTTTTGTACCTTGTTCTGATGCAACTATTTGTTATGTTTATAGGTGGAAGCTCTTAGATTCTTTTGAACTGGAATGGTGTTCGAAATCTTACTTTGATATCAAGAAACCTGAAACTCCCTGTTCGCGTTGGTCAAGAGTGAAAACCAAAGTTGCCAAGGTAATATTTGGATAGATAGATACATAAGTGATTTTATTTCAAAGTACTACGTTTTGAACATCTTACTGTTTGTTTATTTTCCAGGTTGGAAAGGGTCTATCGAAGAATGACAAAGCTCGAGAACTTGCCTTACTACACTGGCTCGAAGCTGTAAGTGAATCGCATTAATGTGAACTTTGTAAGCAAACAAAGTGGGAGTGCAATTGTTTTTGTACTGGCAGTTACTGGTTTCAGTTTTGTCATTCTTGTTAAACAGATTGATCCACTACATCGATATGGACATAATTTGCACTTCTATTTTAAAATATGGCTTGAACGTCCGAGCAGAGAACCTTTCTTTTATTGGTAAAACTCTTAAACAAAAAGCTTTAGCCTTCATTTAGAGTTTATAGTTTCAGATGTTAAAGAATTTTAAATTGATCTTAAATTGACTGTTATTGAAATTTCAGGCTTGATATAGGGGAAGGGAAAGGAGTAAGCCTTGATCACGAATGCCCTCGATCAACACTTGAAAAGCAATGCATCAAGTATCTCATTCTGGTGAGCCTCAACGTTTGGCCTTGGTCATATTTTATCTTAATATCATCTTTAAACTTTTACTGATATTTGCTTCTTATCTATAGATGGAAAGGTTAGACTATGAGGTCATTGTGGAGGATGGAAAGTTCTACAAGCAGACAGGGGAGCTGCTACATGCAGCTGGAGACAACGATATGAAGTGGATTTTTGTCCTCAACACATCAATGACCTTGTATGTTGGCGAAAAGAAGAAAGGGGCATTTCAGCATTCTAGCTTTTTGGCTGGAGGAGCCACAATGGCAGCTGGGAAGTTAGTTGTCGAAAATGGCACACTTAAGGTATAGCCATAACATAATAGTTCAATAAATTCTTGTTTTCTCTCAATGTTATGTTTTTGATAAGTTTAGAGTCTCTAGAAGTTCACATGGTCTCTTAATTTGAATTTCTTGTCTCATTGCAACAGGCAATTTCTCCTCACAGTGGTCATTATCGGCCAACAAAACAAAACTTTAATGACTTTATCTCATTCCTTGAAGAAAACAATGTTGATCTCACAGATGTCAAGGTAAAGATACAAAATAATGAATTCTTTGTTAAAGATTTCCTCATACTCGTAGAGGAAAATAAAATAATTTTTTCAGATAATGGCATCTTTTTTGTTGTAGCCAGATGAATCCAGCAGATGAAGTAGAAAGTGTTCAGTTTTTTTCATTTTGTTATACTTAAAAGTTTTTTTAAGTGATTGAATGGCGTTTTTCTCATCATTAATTTATTTTTCTTGTGGTTACATTGCTTTGTGAATGTAATGATAGTATTCAAAACTAACAATCCACTAAAGGGTTGAAGTCGCTAAATTTTTCCCCTCAGAGTTCCATAATGATCAGAATAGGGTTGTGAGTCACACAGTTGGCCTCACTTCTATTCCTCCTGGACCCTTTTGCCAACCTTAAGTTGTGATTGGTTAGCCGCTCGTAGTGAAGGCCTTCCCACTTAGCAGTAAGCCAATGTTGAAGAAGCAACAACTTTAGTAACGAATAAAGGAATGTAAGGATTGAAAACCAAACTATGAATCTGAATGTCAGAGAAACATGAATCAAGTAGACATAAATCATGAGAACATCCACTAGGGTCCCTACTATGAGGCAAGGGATCTTCTTTGTAAATTAGAAGGTCAGAAGTTAGAAGTCAGGTGTTAATGTCTGCCTCCAAATTGATGGTATGTCATCCAACACCAACAAATCAAATAACATTGCCAACTCTCAATTTTTTTTTTTTTTCCTTAGTTTGTATATACTTTCTATCTGCATATTTCTTCTTTTCCCTACATGAAGCAAAAGTACAAGCATATTTATATCATCACTGAAGAATATCACTCTTTTGCACTCTTTGTTGTGCACACTCCTACATTTCTTTATAATTTAAGTCCCATTTAAGCCAGAGACAGGTAGCATCTGTGTCCTCTTTTATCACTTAAATTAGCCATATGGAAATTCCAGGACTTTGCATTGAGCATTCTTATCTCTGTACAAAAACTGCAGGAGTGTTCCCCAAATCCATCAATCATTGAGATGTGAGTTTGATAATTGTTTCGATTGTGCATAAATTGATGTTGCCACAAGTACACGATGAATCGTAGTTCTTTAGTTTCTTGTTATCATATTCTTATTGCTATGTAAGTGCACTGCAACTACATACTGAGGCACAGCGCTTAGATGCCTAGTTGTCTATTATAATATCTGTTCTAGGTGATACAGATGTAGCTTGTTCTAAATGAACCATGATTCTGGGCCTTGCTGTTGGAATCAAAGTATAATCTTTTACAAGTCTTTCAATAATTGACAAACATTCTGTTTATATAAGTCTGGTGCCTGTTCGACACTCTTACCAAGTATTATGCTTTTTTTTTTTGCTTGCAGTTGTAATCAAAATATTCATTGAAAATTTGATTTCATGACAAAGAATCAATTTCTTTATGAGAAATCGTAGAAAGAAAACTGCTACAAATCTGCTTTTCTGTTTTTTCTATACATCCCAGCTTTGACTTGAAGCCCCTTGATCATGCATAAGTGTATATTCCTGCAGAAACACAAGTAAGTGCCTCTAAGCATTGATTGATGAACACAAATTTGGTAAGTGGTGCAATATGTCAGTACATCAAATCCCTGAGAGTCATCAAGTGTGGATGTCTAGATTTTGATTCCTAAATTCTCAACAATCAGATGTGTCAGACAATTGAGATTTCACGTCCAGATTTTTATCCTTGCACTAGATTAATTACTCATGTAATCCCTTCCATATTTACTTGTGTTCTAGTTGAATGCTAGTCATTTTCACTGCTCAAACTTGCTGCCATTTTTTTCATTGCAAACAAGGAATATGAATGTTTTTCATTGAAATAGTAAACCATGAATGTTTTTTCATTGAACTAGTAAAACCACTTGTTACATTTGTTCTAATTTAAGCTTTGAACTATAAATTCATGTAAGCTTATAGATCTGTGACAAGTAAATTCATATCCGCCTGTTCTTCTTTTTCTGTTTTTGCTATCTGGTGTCTAGAACAATGTAAAAGCAGGAAAAAATATAGATGAAAATACAATGAATAGAATTCTCTACAAATTACACACCATCTATTAGTAGCGGTGGTTGAGTACCTCCGTTGATTCTAAGCGGTTAAAGGTTCAAGTCTCATGTTTATTCTATTCAAATACAAGGTGTAGGTGTGAGTCTTCTCTTCTAAGAGTAGTCATCTCTCGGTTGCGAGAGTAATCATCCGAACTATACTATCAGTGATCAATCTCAGCAAGTCCCGGTCTCCTCTTGTAAGAGTAGCCATCTCCCGGTTAGGGGAGTAATCATCTAGGTCACACTATCAGTGATTGATCTCAACGGGTCCCGATAGTCTTTTGTATTAAAAAAAAAAAGAACAAAATGTTCTCTATCGATCTTAGTTGTGCTAATCTTTGGATAATCCTATAATGTGGAAATCAAGTTGATGTATGTAGTTTATTCTTATTTATTTCAGATCTTTGGATGATCCTGTAGTGTTGGAATCAAATTGATGTATATAGTTTATTCTGTTATATTTGCTTAAATGAAAATCCATATCAATACAAGATCCAGGTTCGCGAAAACATTGCAAAGACATTTGTAGACAAGTAATTTTCGTACCTCCATTCTTTGTAAAAGCTCTTGAGCATTCTTTGCTGAAATGACAATGTCCCTAAATGAAGGCTTGATAAATCCCTCTTGTACTCCTTTGTCGAACAAACTTAGCAAATAATCATAATAGCCATCTACATTCAAGATACCTACCTGTTTTTGTTGGTTTGGAAATCAAAAAACAAAAGAAAGATATATCTCAGCAGTCCATATTGAACCTTGCCAGAAAAAGATGTATGGAATTATCAGTTATCTATTAAATCTTGTAAGAGGTCTAAAAGTTATGAGATATAAACCCTTTGAAAGTGCTTATATTGAAAGCATATTATCTAAGATGTACTTTTATATATTAATGCTTCCTGAGGAAATTCTATAAATATAACATATATATATATAATATATGTATATATATAATATTGGTACCAATGGTTAGAATTATGTCATTTTCTAGATTAAACAATATATGTACGATCCAAAAATCTATTATTACTAAAGAAATCTATTTCACAATAGAGAATAACATTTTTCAGACATAGAGAAAAATAAACGTAATGAGATTTAAATTTTTATCACGGATATAAAGAGAAAGTACATTAAGCATTTGAAATGTGCAATGTAGGTTTTGAAAAGAAAGAAAAAAACGAACGTAACAAACGATCGGAAAAGAATTGATATATTTTTAAATATTTTTAACTTAAAGTGCACCCATGCAGCCACATTATTCAAAAAAATATCATGATAGATAGGTTCACAATCCAAAAAAGTCAAGAAGACAGCCCAAAAGACCAATCTTATTTTTCACTGTGAGTCCATATTTTATTTATGTATGACTTAGTAAATAATCTTGCATCCGGAAGTTTGATACCTTTTTTTTTAGTCTTTGTTTTATGTCCCATGTAATTATAGAAGTTGAGAAACTAAGATAGAAAAGTGTTGAAACCAGATCAATTTATTCATGTGTATTACAATACTCTTTATACCAGAAGATACAAGCTACAGATGGTAAGTAATTAACTACAACAGCAATAAGAAATATACAAAGCAATATACAACACATGACTTAGGGAGATGAGTCAAAACTATTGATTTGAGAGATTGGTGAAGATTGAGAGATTTATAAAGATTTAGAGATTGGTGAAGATTGTTTCTTAATAATAATTCAAGTGTGAAAAACGAAATTGAAGGTTGGGAACATGTGACAATAAACACTCACCAAACTTTGCACTTTCAAGGAAAACATTTGGCTTTCACTTTGGTCTTAATATTGGGTGACATGTCTATTTCATGGCTGTCTCTGTCAAAATTTGGGCAGCCTTAAAATGATTTAACAATTTAATTTGATGATTAAGTGCATGATTATAAGTTAATACATATCAAAGAGTAAGCTTTCAATAAAACAAGTAAAACGAAAGAATTATAATTCTTTAATCTTTATCATATATTATTTGATATCATCCAATCATACATACACATATCACAACATCTTTTATAAGCAATATGAACTCGCATCGAAGCAAAATTTAAATCCTTATAATTAACTAATATCACCCAATCAACTTCCTCATTTTTAATACATATTTCAGGAAGAAGTTAGAACTACATTAATTTATAACACTTTCTAGAGAAAATGTTTTCTATGGAACATCATGTTTTCTGGAGAAAATTTTAGCAGTAATAAATAAATAAATAATAATAAATAAAATTAACAAAAGTAATGGGGACTTACAGGTTTGTTATGGATGCCAAGCTGAGACCAAGTTATCACTTCAAGTAACTCTTCCATGGTTCCATACCCTCCTTCACAATTAATAATAAAACAAACAAAATATTATTTATATATAGCAATAATATTAATTACTACATCTTTTTAATTTGTTTTTTCTGAAACAAGATATTTTTAGTGCCCATTTATTATAATTTGCATATACCTGGAAGTGCAATAAAAGCATCAGCTCTTCTAGCCATTTGTGCCTTTCTTTCATGCATATCTGATACTATCAACAATTCTCCCACTGTATGCTGCTCTGCCTGCTCTTTTATCTGAAAAAAACAAAGGCTCCTATCATTAGAGAATCCTGATCATCTAGCTTTATATCTGATAGGCATAAATATAGAAATTTTCTTTACCTCGATTGGAATAAGAGCTCCAGGGATAATTCTAGAAAAAAAAAAAAACAAAAGGAATAATTATAAGATATTTTGTTGGCTTACTCATAAAAATTTCATGTTTATTGTTTCCTCTCTAATTAATTTTAATTAAAAATATTAGTAGTAATATATACTTACCCAAGAACATGACACCCACCGTCATATACTGTCTGAGAAAGCAAGCCCATTAACCCAATATTTCCTCCTCCATAAACCAAATCTATTTTCTTCTCAACCTGCTAGGTTTGATTTCTCATAATTTAATACAATTAAAAATCAAAAAGAAAGCTTCAAATTCACCATTAAAAAGCGAGAGAGAGAGAGAGAGAGAGAGAACAAACCAGTTGTCTTCCAAGATCAACAGCTGCATCACTGTATATTTGTCTAGTCCCTGAGTTACTTCCACAATATACACACACCCTGTTGAACTTACTCATTAGTTATCTGTATCTTCACTTCCAATGGAAATTAGAGAGAAGATTCCTTTTTAACTATACTAAACCATACAAGACATTCAAGTCCTCCAACAATATGTCTACATATCTCAGCATATATATATATATGTATTCTATGATTCTATATATATGATTAATGATATAACTAGGGATCTTGCTAATGCATGTATATATATAGGGTCGGCAAGTAAATGTTGTCTGCCTTAAAAAGTAAACAATCTTGGTTACATAACTAGCGAACTTGTTAACGTATGGGGTCGGGTCCACCACTGTAGATGTTGTTTGTATTGGAATCAAACAATCGTGCTTGAATTCCACAAATTCGATTCGGGTCATGGATTGAACAAATATAATTCATATATGAACTTAAAACATGTCTACTTAATTAGATACGAAAATTCATGACTCCATGACTCATACATCCATTATCGAAGACGTGTCTAGTTATATAATTAAGTTGTCACAATATATTTAGAAAAATATTTATCAGTTTTTTAATGAATAAAATATTGTATTTATTAGTTTGCAAGAATAAAAAGTTTGGTCGACGATGCTTTCACAACTCTGTGTAGAATAGCATCAAATAGTCAAATATTGTTTAAAAGACTTGTATAACACGCGAAAATGATTGTTCATTTCTGGTCCATCATCTACAAATACAAATTCACGTAATTAATAATGTCACAAGTAGTTCTATTTAAAAAAAAAAAAAAAAAATTGAGGAGAAAACTTTGGATTCTCAATTTGGTTAAGAGATGGGATCATCAATTGTCACTAAAGCATGACTGCGAACACAATAATGTAATAATTCTTCAGTCGATTCTCACTTTCTTTTGTTTTAGTGGATGGTCCACCACATAATAATGTAATCTGTCTCTTTTTTTCGGAATTTCTAAGAAGTTCATCTCTTTACATTAATACATAACATTAATTAAAAGAAATGCTTAGCAAATGAATTGAGAACTAACATATATATATATATATATATCTCTTAAATTGTATTAGATAATTAATAAACATTTTTGGAATCATGTAATGTCCCTTTCAAAAGGGGTTTGGAGAAGAGCTTATATGAGAAACCCTCCGTCCCTCCTAGAAGCCGTGAATGATAAGGGATACTCACATGTTTATGTACCATACAAAACCCTTATAGAGGGCAAATTAAGTCAAGCACGAGTATTTGACAACCAATCACATTAACTGAGTACACGTAATGTATTCATGTGGCATGCTATTTTTGAGGCAGACACATATACATCCCAATAGGTCTTAATGATGAGATTTTTGTAATTGAAAATGACTACTTTATACGGATACAATACACTGATACAATAACTTCGATCTTACACTTAATTATGACATTATAATCTTAAAATTAGATTAAAAATAAAGCTTTAAGTAAAAAAGGAAATGGAGCTGGTAAACCAAAGAGTAAATCCAAATTAATTAAGCTGAAACAATGCAAAAAATGGACAAAATAATATGATGATTATGATCATCTAAAAATCTAAAGTGGAAACACAAAAGGTGAAAAGAAATGAATTAAGAGCACTCACTTGGAGATGGAGTGAAGAGTGGAGGTCATGATTGACAACGTGATGGGAGGCTGCTGTTCGACAAAAGGAGAGAAATTTGGATTGTTAGGGTGGTGTGGTGGTCAAAGCTGGACTCAGCTGGTTGATCAGAGCCATTGTTTTCCACAGGAGTGAGTGATAAGACAAAAAATGAAAGAAATTGTGATAGAGAAATTTATGAGACGCATTGTGATCTCTATATAATAATATAATAAAGATCTGCAGCTCCACGCACGGATGCTACGATCGATTTGTTCCTCTAAAGATAGTGTTGACACCAACATCTGAATCAACGATAACAATCAAAATTTGTCCACTCAAAAGATGATGTGATGGAAATTGAACCTGAGGCACGTAAATAATTGCCTAGTTTTTATTTTTAAATCAACTTAATTAATACCTCAATGTCTGCAGGGAACTAGCTCCCACCTCTCCACTTCACAAGGCAAGCTGAGAATAGATACGAGTTTTTACTTTTTAAAAAATTTAATAAACTCCATGAGTGAATTTGCGCACACACGTATATACATAGAAGTAAAAGATTAAGTACTTTAATTTTATGCTGTGAAAAAGTTACAGATTCGGTCATATATTTTGAATTCGATCCATATGAGTACAAAGGTGCGGATCACTTAAAAAATTGTTATTTTATATTAGTTTAATGTTATTTTTTAACTTTATGAAATTTATTTATTATTTTATTTGAATTTATTTTGGTTGTTTCTTTATTATATTTTGAATTATTTAAAGGTTTTTTTTTATTATTTTAGAAAACATTTTTTAGATTTTACTCATAACTCAAGTTTGACGTTCTAATTAAATTTTGAGATTTTTTATTTGGATAACTAAGAAATTTTTTACTTTAAAACAAATATGATAGTAAGTTCCAGCATAATAAATCTCATCTTTCTTTAAAGAGTCATCTCTCAATATTTGAAAATAATTATCTGAATCATATTATTAAAGTTTTATTGGATTGATCTCAATAGTTTTCTATTATGATAATAAGATGTTGTAATATATATATATATATATATGTATGTATGTATGGATGTATTATATATATATATATGTATTTTGTCATGATTGGACTTTTGTAGGTTTCCTAAGGCAATTTGACTTATGTAATGTGTATGTGTGTGCATGTCATTGTACTTTGTCATGATTCGACTTTTATAGGTTTCCTAAGGCAATTTGACTTATGTAATTAAAAATAAGAAGATAACATCCCAATGAATGCGATCAATGATCGGATCAATCCAACGATTTTTGTCGCCTATCTATATATCAGACAGAGTGTGATGATTTTTCTTAAAAGCGGACAATATGATAAAAAAAAGAAAAATTTCATTATAATCCTTAAAGTTTTGAAAAAAAGCACGTTTTTAGAGTTCTTTTAAAAATAATTTTTTTCATCTCTAACTTTTTACAAAACTCTTTAAAAATATATAAATCATCAATTAATTAACGGTCAACAGTAACTTTAAATAATTTAAATTATAATTTAACAACTTAAATTCACAAACTATTTTATGCAATTTAACTTATAAATTAATTATTTTATAAGAGTAATCCGGTAATTTATATATCACTAACAATCATCAAAATAAAAATATTTTTTAACACATTCTGTTAATGTTGACTATTAATTCACTGACAGGTTTGAACTTTTTCAAAAAGTTTTGAATAAGTTAAAGATAAAAAGAACTGTTTTCAACAGATATTTAAAAACCTGATTTTTTTTTAAATCTTAAAGATTAAAATAAAGTTTTTTTTTCCAAAAAATTGTCACTCGCATACTTTAGGGGCAATCTGTCCAAAAAAAAAAATACAACTTAGATGTCATATGTCTAATATTTTTAGACCAACATTGGGATAGACGGTCATTTAAAACAAATTAAAAAATTAACTCATGATTTAACAATCTAGAGCTTTTTTAAAAGTTATTTTATTATACTAAACTATACATTGTAACATTTAGAATAACATTAGACATTTCAACTCAAAATAAATCAATTAATAAAATAATTACTTAATGATAATATTTTTATCATCGTAAATATACTTTGGTTGATAAACTGACATTTTAAATTCAAATTCCGAAAAAGAAAATTATTTATTATATATGAATTATATTATTATAACACAAATTAAGAATTTTAACATTATCATATACATTTATAAAAAAAGTAACATTATCACATATTTATTTCAACAGAGCTCGAAGTAAAACATGACCATTAACCCATTATTGCCTAAACTAATTACATGGAGGAAAATTGGATTCGAAACGCAATATTTTAACTCTATCCCATTTCAAATGTACACATGCTTATTTTGTGTTCTTCTAAAAATGTCAACATACAGAAGTAGTATGCACTAGTTTTTGGTGGCCACTGGCAAGTTTGTAGTGTCAATATTAATTAATCATAAATAATTATTGGTGGTGATAAGTACTTCTAAATCCTACCTAAATCCAATGTAAAACAACTAACACAGCATATATGCATATTTAATTTGTGGGGTAATTAATCTAATTAATCAATCAAATGCGAAATCATGATGTCTAAAAAAGTGTTGAAGGATCTGAAGAAGGACAAGTAATTCTATGCCTTGTCATTTGTACTAATTCTCCCTTTTCTCTTTTATTTTATTATCATGACATACAAGTATACAACACGATAGTCATACTATATTAAAATGGAAGAGCATTATTTATCATACTAATATTTTATTTAAGCAGATCTTGATCATTTCAATACTTGATCTGCCTTTAAGCAGATTTCAATCATTTCAATACTGTTGATATAGACAAATTGTGACAGAATTTCAATTTTGTTAGTTCTCTATTTGCTATAAAATGATCATTAAGTTGTAAAGTTGTATTTTGAACATAATAATCCATTATATTTATTAATTGTTTATTATTAATTATTGTGCATGATAATTAAGAAACCAATTTCCAGTTGGATGGTTATACTGCCACCTAAAGATGTGGCTTTTACAACCATTTTTCATTTAAAAATTTAATTACAAATATAATTCTAAATAAAATGACTAATAAGGACAAATAATTTAACTAGAATCAAAATACTTTTTTTTTTCATCAACATTAATAAACCTAATTTTATTTCAATCATCAATTTTTAATTTTTTTTATTCTTCATCATTTTCTTCCACGAGACTTCATATCATGAACTCCAATATCATCGGGGATAAATAAGAGGACTAACCATCCTCTCACTTATAGCATCTCTATGTGTTGGGCTAATTACAATTTATCAATAAATAAGAGTTAGATACAAGTGACACCCCTTGAAGGTTTTTATTTTTTTAATTTGTTATTTACATCTAAAGAAAAAGATCTCCTATAGTTCTATAAAGAATTAAAATAACAAGACCAAAATGAAAAAACCAGCAAGACAATGGCTTGAAGTTGATCTTAAGAGTGCTTTTGCTATTTGATTGAGTTTAACTCTTATTTTTATAAGAGTATTTTAGGATACGTCATCAGTGGAAAAGATTTTAGAATGTTTTAACCAAACGGTTTTAAAAGTTCTTCTAAAAAGGTTCTTCTAAAAAATATTAATCAAACATAAATTGAAAGTTTTGATTTCTTTTTTTGTACGGTTAAAAGTACAAAGTAAAAGCTAACCCAAACAAATCCTATGTATGCCGGTCATTCACCTTTCCTGAGCACACCTTGTACAGTCATTTCTTATTTGAACTTCCAACGGCGATTGATCTCTGGTGGACATCATTGATTTTGTGTACATATATGTGAGGAGCCTCTTCTCTGTCATAAGCAAAGCAGACATGACACAGTTAAATAACTCCCGAGTCACAACCATTTTGTTGCCAAATTTGTTGTATTTAACATGCAAGGAACTCGCATAGAACTTAAGCTGTGGAATATTATGGAGAAATATGCATAACAGAGTAGACCAGATAGAAACTCAGACCAAGATGATGATGAGTTTGCATGACAGTACATGCATCCAGCATCAAAAGATAACAGAAAATTACAGGCTGTTCAATTTGCTACCAGCAGATAATTATTTTTTCCAAAACTAGTCACAATAATAAAATCTGAAAAACCTGTTTTGCAGTAATTTTCAATTATAATCCTAAAAATTTAGTTTTGGAATCAGGAAACAATGAGAGGTCGTTTATACTGTTTTCTGTAAGATTGTATTCAAGTTATATGCAAAACTCAAATCATCTTCTAGTCAGTATAACCAACTTCTGTTGCAAACTAGATAGTATATAATACACCCAGAACTCTTGTCTCCATCGCATGACAAAGCAGAGACTATAAATGAGTAAAATAGATATATTTGTACTATCACTGCATAATCGCATCAGATATCCTCATATATCCCCTTGGTCTGTCATAACTCTCACCCAACTCATGCAATTTTTTGTGAGTAAGGATGCCATGACACCAAAGTAACAGGCACTTGAAAGTCTAATTTCGAGCTATTGATAAATAACCACCACAAATATTATTATTGTGCAGACATTTTGTACGCAAGAAGTTCTCAAACTGATAAGTAATTTACAGAAACAATTAAAATGAAGTAAAAGAAATAAGTATGAGATAGTAGCTAACTTTTCTGTAGCTTCTTGTTACATGTAGCTTGATGCAACAGCCAACAGTTGCCCTTGATAGTTGCACGATAATGATGCCAGTGCCACACTATTTGGGTATCCAGGCAACTGAGAGAAAGACAAAATTACCCTGACTGCAAGAGAAGCAGGGATATGTACTAATTAATTTAAGGAGTCATTTATATCAGGGAGAAGTTAGGACATCTGGACTATTGAGTGAAAACAGAAATTCAAGTACAAATGCTAGGAGAGAACCTGAGAGGACTCTTTCTTCGGGCATCGCAATGTATATCAAAATAGTACAAGACGCTAGTCGATGTTTCAGAAGATTTTGGACAAAGTCAATTTAAAAGTTGCACATGACTTAAAACCAAAGAAGCTGCATTAAACTATTGACAGGCACAAACATGCTCTAGCAGTACACAACAGTTTCAGGCTGAAGTACCAGTGCCAGATAATTAAATATATAGCTATCATTAAGATACAAGTAGCATTACAAGCTAGGCTAAGTCCAAGACAGGAATCAAACGATACTTTTGCTGCAAGAACCATTATGTGCAAAGTCCGATTGAGAATCATTTGAAAATACATACCTCAAACAGTCATCTTTTGCTTTGGGCATCCCACGCGATAACATAGCCCTCGTTGTCAGCCAGTAACAAAAGGCCCACAAATTCTACAGTAATAAAGATCTAATCATCTATGTGACACTTATGTCAATTCTATGAGCGTGAGATACACAATTAAATACGCATACTTTGGATTGAACACAATGTCATTCACCGGGACTAGATGACATCTTCGATCTTCCATCCTTCGACTTTGGATGACACCGGAAAGTATATCTGTAATAAAATACAAGATGCATAAGAATGTAGCATACAACTGCTCTTTTCGATAAAAGGAAAATATACCATAGACCTCAAACATCTATTTGTTCCACAGTAATATAATCAAAAGCATGCTAAATTCTAAAGATACACAGATTTTTAAAATAGAGTAAAGAATTTTAATTTCAGTTCATGACATATTATAAAATGGAAGAACCTTAAGGTGTATGCAAACTAAAAAGATTAACAAAATATCTAAAAAAGAAAAAAATTCTGGAAATCAGATTTTATTTAGAATCCACCTGATGATCAACTGGGTCTTTATCTACTTCGAAAGTGACTATAATGTTTATAGTATTTCATTATGAAAAATTGTAACAAAGGTAGGATCTATACATGATTGACATAGGAGTGGAAAGAAAGTTAAAACTGGAATCTTTAGGTTTTAAACTATAAGCAATTAAGAATGATCTAAACCACTATAATTGAAAAATGACATCGTGTTGTTTGAGTTGGATAAATTCAAGACCTCCACTACTACTCGCCTATCGACTGATCCAATGGCATATCCTACACAAACATGGATTGTTTTCAAACAAGCGGAGAATAAGTTCAGAAAATTCAAGTGTTTGCGACATTAAATCACAAGTTGATCACTAACTGTTATTCTAAACATTATGAATTGGTGACACAAACCCAGGCATAATATTTGCAATTATTCATGCCTACAGATAATTAAAAAGAACAAAACAAATTCAGCAACTGAATTATTCTACACCATAGTGGTGTTTTTCTAACTAAAACGTTACTACCTTCATATAAGGCTATCGCTATTCACATTAATCAATAAGGACAAAGTTTATAATGTACAAAGCTGACAACAATTTATTTAGAATACCTCTCAAGTAAGGAATTGAACTGAGACATTTTATTTGAATGTCCATTTGGTATTCACTTGATTGAATTGAAATGTCTAAGTTACGTAAGTCATATGTATTTACTGATGCTCCAGTCGCTACCAGTCAAATCAAAGCCGGAGAGTGACATGGAGTACTCCACCTCTACCTCTAGATTTCTCCAAAGGGCAGGAGTTGTTCCCATGCGCATGTCCAGGGACATTATCTTATTGTCCAACCCGCCGGTAAGTACTTAGCCTACAACAACCCAAGAGGAGAAGTTATATACAAGTTGTTAATAAAAGAACAAAGCATGACAGCAGTAAGGGTGCGCTTAGCATGAAAGCAGTAAAATTTGAATAGAGGGGCAACAGAAAAGGGCTTTCCATTATATCTTCAAACTTGAAGTACATGTCATCATTGTTAAGCATATGGTGGTAGGCACAGACAAAATGCAGTTCATAATAACCTTGAAACCAATTCCAGCACAATAATATGTGCATACAGCAAAAGTACCTCTCAACCAGGACAGCTTTGTCTGCCCTTAAAACCCACATGATATAGAAACCGATTAGAGATCAGATGAAAATCACTTGCTAGTTCATCACCTCTTGTAATGACATTATGGCACTAAGCTTATGTTTGTTAATTTGTCTAAAATAGAAATGGACATTAAATACAATAAAAAGTATAAGTTATATATAACATAAGGGGTAACTTCATTTTAGTCCTTAAGGTTTTGAAAAATATCAAATTTTTAAAGCTCTTTTATAAATAGCTCTTTTCATCCTTAACATTTTCAAAACTCTTCAAAAAAATCTCATCCGTTAGTCAACTGACGGTTAATTGTAACTTTAGGCCATTTTTAACAACTTAAATTTAGAAATGTTTTAGATAATTTAACTTGTAAATTCATTATTTTATTAGAATAATCCGGTAATTTAAATGAAACTAACAACTATTAAGATAAAAAATATTTTTTTACACATTTTGTTAATGTTGACCGTTAGTTGACTGATGGTTTTAGACATTTTTAAAGAATTTTTGAAAAGTTAAAGATGAAAAAAACTGTTTTTAAAATAATTTTAAAAAACTGATATTTTTCAAAATATCAAAAACTAAAATGAAGTTTTTCTATAACATATACGTTAAAATCCGTTTATGTTACAAAAGAAACACCTCAAAATTAGCATTTTTGGCCTAATAAACCCTTGTAAGTGTTAAATATGAGTTCATTTGCATTTGAGGTGCTAGAAACATCTAAAGGCAAATAGATTAGGAAAACCTAACCCAAAATCGACCATCACAAGTTTAATTATTAGCTTACTCATTTCAACAAGATATCGAATGCATGTAACAATATCATCATGATTTCCTAGTCGTATCAATGCTCCCTTGAATGCAAATCACACCTATAAACAAAAGTTGTTCAAAAAGAGTCAACACATATAGCTTGTTATTAGTAATCAAAACTCCAACAAAAGAATACAAAATCAACAATATGAACACTCAAACGAAGACAATTTAGAGCATATATGTAATCACTACCGTTCCAATTTTGGTCAAATCTTAAGTCAACACAAATTTTGACTCCATAATAGGCTTTAATGTTATCAATCACGTGATAAAATAAGAAACCTTCTAATGAAACCATAGAAGGCAGCAGTGAAGACAATGGTGTCATCTTGAAAAGAGCAATCAAGAAGTGCGGTGTCGGAGTGAGCTTCTAATTTGAGTAGAGAATGGGCGAGGTCGTACAATATAAGAGACTACACACGTAAATGAAAATCCCTAATTGTTGTTATTGAAGCCAAAATAAAAGAATAAAATGAAAAGAGACGCTAATAGATTCCCAAGACGAAATTAGGAGGTCATCGGATTGAGGAGCAAATTGAATTGTTGAAATCGCTTCTCTAATTGGATTCAAGAACTCCAAACAAGCTCCATCCATTTCAAAAACCCTAAATTCTTGGTGAACAACTCTTGACTTCACGACTTCACTTTGAAAAGTAGCCCAAGTCAAATTTTCCTGCTCACTAACAGAAAAATTGGGCTGAGGTAATAAACTGCCCTCTCCAATTTACCTGATTTTTTTATTTTTTTCATTTTTAGTTGGTCAAATTTGCTTTTGAAAAAAAAAACAAAAAAAGAAAAAAAGAGAAAAATTGGGCTGAGTTACTAAACTGTCCTCTCCAATTTACCTGATTTTTTTATTTTTTTCATTTCTAGTTGGTTCAAATTTGCTTTTGGGAAAAAAAAACAAAGGCAGGAATTGAACCCGACGTGAATCGAACACGCAACCTTCTGATCTGGAGTCAGACGCGCTACCATTGCGCCACGGATCCACTTGTTGAGTGTGAGGGCTAATTAAATTATATACTAAATCTTTACTGTCAATGATTCAACAACCAAGTTTTACGTTTTGTGGAAGATGAAAATGTCATTGGCTGCGGGGCCAAGTCCCTGTCAGCCTCCCCGCTTTTATATGTAATAAATATAATGAATAACTATTGGTTTTGTGTAATTTTATATTGGTTGGTAATCACATTATCAACCGAATTTTTCCCACATTTTTTGAGAAAACAAGATCCGAAAGTTTTCTTTTTGCAATTTTTTTTTTTTTAAACAAGAAATATGTTACTCTAAATTAGAAGTATAACTAAACCAAGAGTCCTCAGTAGCTTGATTAAAGAAACTAGGAGAAACACATTCGAAAAGGATAACATGACTATAACTAGAAAGAGCCAACTAAACTAAACTAAGTCATGGGCTAGCTTATTGCCACTTTTTGGTACTAAAGAGAATTTCGAAATTTAATTTTTGATTGTTACCAACATGAATACATAAACATGCGACTTCTATAATCCAAATTTGTAAAATTCTTCTACCAAACTGAATTTAAATTCGATAAAAATATATACAAGTTTGCGGCAGCTAGTCTTTTTGAGCGGAAAACACTCTCTCATACAATTTCATTTAAATATTAAAATGAACGTTATTATTTAACCAACTTAATCAATTTAACCGCTAAACTTTTTTTTTTAAAGGAATTGTCTTAATTTTTCAAAAATTCGAGGTGGGTAGCTTCATAGGTTGATTTTTGGCGTCGACATGCACCCACTCACTTATGTTTGAATCTTTATTTTAAAGGGCGGAAAAAAAAATTGAAAGACCAACGGTCGGTTTATTTAATGGAACAGACTGCGGAGGTAAGTGAAGGTACTTAGCCTAGTTTGCGTATGGAATCTCTGATTTGAGAATTTTTATGGTCAAAGTTGTTTCAATCGCCATTCAAATCATCAACTACAAAAATTAATTATTAAAAGTGGATTAGTCTGAGGGGGTAGATCGGTAGAATATGACGCTGACTAGGTTTTTCAATTATTTTTGGTTAGTTGGGCCATGAAAGTAGAGTTGGAGTGCGGTCAGTCCAATACAACATCAGTGGCCCAATGCAGGGCACATAGTGATGCAGACAAATATTAAAATGCATGTTGTCTGACTGAAGACAAAAGAAATAATTCAATAGTGTATGTATATCACAATTATAATAGTAAGTAAGACTAGGTTGAGATTTAAAAATGTAATTACTTGTTTGTCAATCTCATTCTTAAAGGTGAGACAGTCCAAGCCGGCATGGTAAGTTGACCAAACTAACTGCTCTTAACGGATCATTTGTATGTAGGAGTTATTGATATTTCTTGCACCTTATTTTTCAGCTCTTCTATCTATCTATTGTATTTTTTGGTCATATTCCTGCTGAATTAATCAACAAATTAGGATCTACTAAAATCATTTGTACCGTGATGAGAAAGTGAAAAGAGGGTATCATCAATGTCATGCCATGTTAGAGGGAAAATGTGTCAGTGGACAAAAGGTTGCTTGGTTGGATTTAATTGCTAAATATGCTTGCAGTTGGCCTTTACTAACTGAATTAATAGAGAATAATAAGGAAACTGAGTGATGAATCCAAGATATATTAGGGATCAATTTGGCTGATGTTGAAGGAAAATTGCAATGGTGGTGGAGTTTTGCTGGGGCAAATAGTGCTTGTTGTGCCATTGAATCAATTAAATTGATGGATCAAAAGCAAGCGCTCAAAATATATCTACTGTTGCATGGTTATGATTTATGAAGTCTCTTAATTTATTTGTATCAAAAAATATGCCTATAAACAGTCACAAACTGGAAGTTAAACCAATTAAATATATCTATATCTAATTTTCTATTTCCATGCATTTGAAAAATCTTCATTAAATCTCTAAAACCATAAACATTTCGCAAGAATTGGACTCATCCTTCAAAATACAATTAAATGTTGATATCTTCCTTCTGCTGAGCATTCAAATTTCAAAACATTGAGAAAAGAAGAGTGATGTTTGGGAAAGTGTAGGAAGATCCCAGAGAGCATGATGGTGAAGACTTGGTTCAAATGCATTTTCCAAGTACTCATTCACTCCATTCATGGCATATAGTGATGCAGAGATCTGTCTTTCTACCTTCATTCGTTCGAATTCAGATGGCTCCAGATGATCATTTGATTGGTCAGGAAACAAATAACCAGCATTGTTGTGTTTAGGCAACTGCAACATTTCACCTTGAACTAATGGGAGCTGATGATCAAACCCTGTCGGAACCAGTGGCCATGATTGCTCCAACGGACAAGTAGTACTAGTAGTAGTAGTAGTAGTAGTAGTAGTAGTGGCAGTAGCAGTAGTACTGCTCGATTCAAACTGTCCAAAACAGCTGCTCAAATCCGGCCTATATGCATTATCATCAAATGCAATGGCATCTTGTTTGATCCCGCCAATATTTATAAAGCTATCGCTAATATTGTTCGATAAAATATTACAACTAATATTACTATGATCGCTACTAATATTGCTATTAGTACCAACTATAGTACTTGGTTTTATAACAGCTTTAGTGTTTGTTGTGGTGGCGGTGGTGATGGAGGGAGAACTTTGTTTCAAGCTCTTTTTATGGTTAAGGAGGTTTCTGATCTTCAAGGAGAGATGGGAATTGGTGAAGACAGGATTGGAAAAATTCGTTCGAGTATTCGATCCTCGAAGAAGAAAAGCAGCTTCATCGTAAGCACGAGCAGCTTCTTCAGCAGTCTCAAATGTGCCAAGCCACATCCTGATCTTCTGTGTTGTGTCTTTGATCTCTGCCACCCATTTCCCTGAAGGCCTCTGTCTAACCCCAACAAACTTGCTTCTGCTTTTGCTATGACTTTTGCTGGAAGCACTTCCAATAGTGTCCTCCTTCAGTTGGCCTTCTTGTTTTTGGCGTCCCATTGAGAGAAGTTAGTGTTTGAGTTGAGGGAAAAGAAGAGAGAAGGTGGGGTGGATTATAAAGAGATGGAAACAGTTGTGAGGACAGTGGGGGGCTCGTCGTATGTAATTGTCAGCATGTCGGTTTGAGTTTTTGTTCCTGCGTAGCATGGTCTGATTTTTCAATGTTTGTGTCTGGAGTTATAAACATGCAAGCCATTTTCATTATAAACTGTTTTTGTGGGAGAGCAAGAGTCAACTTCTAGTTTGAGCTGTCCATAAAAATAGAAGATGAGTAAGTCAAAAAAAAAAAAAAAATAGTGAGCAACAAAATTCGTGAAGGCACGAAGGAATGATGACACTTGGAGAGTTTTGGCCTATTGAGAATGTGTTACATAATGGTGAAGGAAATGGTCCCCTCCAAAGAGAAGATAAAAAACAAATGGGGCTTTTGAAGGAATCTCATGAAGCACGCTAGGTTTGGTGGAATCCATCCTAACACTACGTACCAAAACTTGCGATAACCTTGCCTATTCATGAAAGCAGTGACAATGTTTCTATTTTCTTTTCTTTGTATTATAATAACCAAAACCCCATCTGCCACTTGCAACCTAAACCTAAATCAAGTCGTAAATTCACTCATAATTTAAATGGTTAATAAATATATACCATTATTATGAAGATAAATTTCAGGATTGCATATATAATGTCTAAGTTCGACACGCCAAACATATCTCTAACCATAACCCTATATTTTAAAGATGAAAACATAAATCATATCCCTAACTTGATAGGAGCAAGATTCAAACCGAAAGCCTAAAACCTCAACTAATGAAAAATTTTACCATTCAAAATAAACCAAATCGCTATCCACTTCTACTCTGGATAGTTAATGAATCTCTCTCAATATCAAGCAAATATATATCAAAACTGTAAATATAATGTTTAATTTCGATATACCCCAACAAACCTGACCGTTAGCATCAAAGGACCCTATATTTCAAAACAGAAATCATAATTTAAATCCCCAACTTGATGTGAGGTAGATTCAAACCTAAAGGCTAAAACCTCTTAACTAATGGAAAATGATGGGACTCAATGCAAATCTCTTGTGCTCAGATCAATATAATCATGAATTATAACCATGTTCCCCAACTCCCTTATTAATAATAGTTACATTGACATAAAGTACAATAATTAGCACCCACTCCAGAATCCTTTCAATCAAGTATCAAGAAGCATATAATAAAAGAGAATTCTAATAATCTTAATAATAGTTTCCAACAGAAGTCATGCTTTCAACATCAATCCTATCACGTAAATTAATCCAAAAACTCGCTTGTCGAAAAGAAATTTTTAACGATAAATTAATTTATTGGCATAGCAAAAGCGTGATGTCACACAAATTTCGTATAAACAAAAAAGATTTGACATGCATTCCTTTTTATGCCAAATTGGGAACAAAATTGCAAACGTAATGAAAGAATCATCACCATCCAAAATTTTTGGTTTAAATATAATCACAATCACAAAAGTTTGTATGATTTTGAAACAAAAATCACAATGGGATCAAAACTGCAATGGGAATTCGCCACCCTGGCAAAACCCAGAAAACCTCATGCATTTCAATGACAAAACCCCTCACAAGACCCAACAAAACGACCTATTCTTTTGTTTTCTTCTTTCAGACTCGATATGGGGGTCCTTAATTTAACACTTTTTTTTTTTTGGTAATATACACATTCTACAAGAAGGGATTCATTTCAATCGCAAGGACGATGACTTCCACGCTCAAACTGACGCTGGGATGCTGTCAAACATCATGCAAAACAATCGACGAGAACCGTCTTATGGGAAAAGAATGGGTAATAACTATACTTCAAACACATGGGCTGGAGATTGCCTTCTCCACGAAACCAGCAGGATGCTCACTGTTTCCCAAAAATTTGATCATGAGAGAATAGATTGCAGAGCAAGCTGTTGTTGTGGCTGCAAGGATGACCAAGTTGAGGCCAAGGTAGCCGGTGGCAGCGTCTGCTGAAGCTGCCTCAGCAGATTGACCATTCGGCTTGCAGTTTGTTCAGTTGCTAAATCTTTACCACATAGGACCTACACAAACAACTCTCACTCAATATAACCAATTCCTTAAATTTTGAATTCTTGTTCACTACTTTCCAGGACAGCATTCAGTAATTTTCAAGATGCAATTACTTAGTTTAAAATCTGTTTCCCTAACCTACTATAGATCGTCGTCAAACTTAGTGACAACATCGAAGGAAAATAACTGATTTTATGACACAGAAGAATTCTGCAATAGGACATGTTTGATGGAATCAATTACCTTTAGCATTCATGAAAAATCTCAAATTCTTAAACTGTCAAAAGAGCTAATGTAAAAAGTGAAAACTGACCTCAGCAAATACTGCAACAATTTTAGGAAGATATTGATGGTTGGGACCCAAAAGATCGGGATCTGACCTGTAGACAGAGAAAAAGTTGAACCTAATTCATTATGCAAGGCAAAGCTAAAAGCATACGTACAACATGAAAAGAATAATTACAAGCAGAAGGCACAAAATAAAATCGAAAAAAAAAAAAAAAATTATATCATTACCTTTCTACCATAGACGAAAGCTGCTCATGCACAACTTTGGCCTCAATCAAATCACCTTTAATCGGCAAGCAGTTTAACCATGCAGGAACAACCTACCCAAGATTAAAGCTATATCATTAAACCAAATGGCCAAGTAATAACTAGCTTAAGCATTAAAAGTTTCATACTTGCATTGCGCAAAAAAATTTAGACTAGAAAGTATAAGTTGCATATGGCCAACGTTGCAGCAGCCGGAAGCAGTGGTGCTTAGGTGGGCAAGTTGAAGTGGAACCATAATAAGAGTAAAAATGACATCCATTTTTACCTCCAATACTGTTAAATGACTAAATCAATTAGTCATCTATATGCAGCTAAAAGATTTTGAAAATTAGTAAACGGAACACGTTAAATTTTCAGTTCCATAATCATTTACTGATGGTAGATAATTTCTCAACTCTCTCTCTCCCTCTTTTGAAAGAGGGGAGACTAGGTGATGTGGCTTGGATGGTATATAGATTAGATAGCCACCACAAGTATCAACCATAAATTGACAGAACAGAAACATTTAAGTACCTGAGATGCGTCAATACCATCACGGTGAAACTGGCATATTTTTCCCAATGCAGAAACAGCATTATCATATGCCATCACATTCTCTGATTGCAGGGCATTAGGATGTCGTATCACTACATTTAACCTTGATAAAGCCTCTGGAAAAAGTCGCAAATGTTAATAAGGTAACATCTGTAAACAATTAACTTATCAAAGACATGCAAGAAGAATCTACCTCCAACAAGAGGTTTAAACACAGATCCACCAAATTCTGCACAAACACCCAGTCCATATACAGCTGCCTGAAAAGCCATAACAAAACACAGGATGAGATTATCAGCAACCCAAGCCATAAACTAGAACAGCTTATTGAGTATATGCAGACCTGTCGGACATCAGGGTTCTCATCATTGCAGGCCTCTAATAAGAAAGGAAGAAAGGTATCATAATATCTGTCACACAAACATCAGAAAAATTATACTCAAATGAGTATTCTCAAGATAATTTTCACGGGAAAGTAAAAGATCAAACAAAGCTTACTTAAGAGCTGCCTCACGACACTGCTCAGCAACATCATCAAAAATGCAAATTGCAATCCTTCTCTCTTCAGGTGTCTTATCCTTGCCCTGTATGTTAAAACACCATATACCACCAACATCAGATATCCTCAATAGAAATGAGCATCTACCACTTTCAACCAGTGAATACTGGAAAAAAGAAGGAAAAAAAAACAAGTGCACAGCTCACAAACTTTTGTTTCAGTCAACTTAAAGATCCTTGTTTTAAACAGAACAGGCTTCCAACTTCCTTGAGGCTATATCAAAATGGTCAAGTCTACATCCAGTCTTCCTACCTCTGTCAGGTGCATATCACATTCAACAATTGCCATACAATTTCTTCAGGCTTCATCGCACATGTAAACAATAGAAGTCCTTAACAGAGGTACACCCTTATTTCTTGCTGGTTAACTATTAATTCAAATGGACATCATATTGAGTTTTAGTACAGATTTTTATAGCATCAACTGCGGTTCTGTCAGATATCATTACATGCAAGAGAATTTTGCAAAGAACATCAATAGCAATTAAATATTGGTCTCGTCTACTCTTTTTCTCTCTTTTCTCAACCTAGTTTAGCTCCAATCTATCTTTTCCACCAACTTGCGACATCTCCTTCTGATCCTATTTTTCTCCTAAACTATCCTTTCAGTTTCTAAATTTTTTTATAGACCTTAATGTTCAAAACACATCACAAATCAGCAAGCAAGGTCACTGTCTAGCAACCGTCAACCATTTGATAAGCAAAGCTCATACGATAAAAAATACACTTTAAGCAAACCTCAAAAGATAAATATAAAATAATTAATCATATAAAGAAAAAAACTGATGTACTAGGACCCAGACTAAGGGGAAAAAAACAGAGAGAAAAAAATGTCTAGATCTTCGTGATGGAACGTATCCACATAGGAGTTAAATACACAGGTAGCTCATCAAAGAAAAAAATGTCTAGATCTTTGTGATGGAACTTACCCACATAGGCATTAAATACGAAGATAGCTCATCAAAGAACGGCAAGAAAGAAGCTTTAAATGTTTTGATCAAAGTTCCCAAAATTTCACCAACCTGGTACCAAAAATAACCATTTAGTGGATACGAAATTTAACTGATTCTAAACATGGAAAAAAAAAAATTCCCATTTCCAAATGACCATAGAGTAGCTCTATTGATTTCGCTCTATGCTTATAGATGACTTTTTTTCTTTTTTATAAAGCTTATAGCTGACATTTGAATATTCAACAATACTAACTTGGTCAAAAACTTCTTCCTCTTGCTCATTTTCTTCTTTAATCAACTCTGACTCCTCAGCATCAAAGTCTTCAGCTTTAGCCCTCTCTGCTCTCTCTCTCTTTCTACTTGAGCTAGCTGTTATCACTTGTTTAATCCTCATCTACAATGGATCTGACCTGGCCCTCATCCAGAAGGAGTCCCGAAATCTAAAAGTAATACAAAATTTGCAATATACAGTCACAAATTTCATCAAGTGCAACATAAGCACAAATGGTATAACTGCTAAAAGTATTTCTGGTACATGTGCTATTCTACTTCAGCAACATGGTGGTAGTGAAAATAACATCATAAAATTTACTTGCCTATACAGGTAATAAATCAACTAAAATGTGGAACACAAACACGTGCAACACAACTAAACACAAAAATATGCCTTTAGATGTTAGGTACAGGTATTAACTACATATCCTATTCGACCACACCACTGTAAAAATTAGATCGACAAGTCAAGTTACATTTGAAAAGTTTTACTATTACATTAATATAAAAATCATAAAAATGCTCATTTCTAATTGACCCTTTCTTACCCTCCCAGAGTCAATTTAAAAGACAGGAAACCAGGGACTCCTAAAGTAACATGACAAACCTGTAAGCACTCATTCAATGAGTCCAACATACTTGCACAGATCTCAGTATCAGGTTCCTGCAAGCAAATTGCAACTCAATACTTCGTCAACAAAATTAATGTGGAATAAAATCCAGAGTATGAAAAGTAGTTTTCAGCAAAAATATATCAGAAAACCTTATGCAGTGCTTCCACCAACGGTGGAATTATGAAGTCAGACAACTGCTTTATATAGGACTCATTACGCCCTTGAGCTAGGCCTTTCTCTACAGCTAATTTTGCAGAGCGCAGTAACTCTGGCATGGCTGTAAACAGAAAAAATAATTTTTTATCAGGAGATTAGCAAAGGTCCCAAAATACATGACAGAGCAATAAACAATCGCAATTTCATACCTGAAACAGCTGCTTTTCTAACTTCTTCGTGGAAATAAAATTTAAGAAGAGGAACTAAGGTTGGGGCAACCTGACGACAATGACACTCATGTTAGTATAGGAGTAAAGAAGAGTACAGAAATATAGTTCTAAAAGACAGACCTGATCAATCCATGGAAAGAATCCCTCCTTCAACTCATCAGCATAGCAACATAGCATGTTACAAGCTGTCGCTTTCTCTTCCAGGACACTAGTCTTAATTCCTATCCTTTTGTCCCCAAGAGTAATGGTCTCCATACTGTAATAGATAGAGAACAATTATTAATGTGCCAAGGACCATTGTGCAGCATGCCCATGCTAATGCTATAAGTCACCACTTCATTGCACATAAAACAGCAAAGGAGAAACTTAAAATAGTGAAAAGAAGAGCATGAAAACCGAAACAAGGAGACAAAGAAGTAGAAAGAGAACTTTGTATTTATCACTCCGCCAAGAAGCCTCTTGAATTACGATCGAAGTGGCCACATATATACAAGCAAAAAGTGGCCGCTACAAGTGTTGACAAAAGGACACCTGATGCTTACATTTAAAGCAACGAGAGTGGTGGAAAGACATGTTATCCACAAGAAGACAATGTCCATAACACTTCCATACACCCATAGCATTAACTGTATGCATTAGGTGTTCTTTTCGTAACTCATGCAGCAGCAGATCTTTGGCTAAATATATTTGGCAAATTCATTTGTAATCAAAAGGCTTATCGGCCAAATGATAAATAAAGAGTTCTCTCTCAATTTCTCGATCTCCTTATTTCGGTTTTCATGCTCCTCTTCTACTATCTTTATTTTGATTCTCTTTACTTTACAACACGTTAAAGATGATACTAGCATGTGGGTGCAAGCATGGACCTTCATGAACTTCTCTGCATGTCTCAGTGTGTGCAAGAGAGACAAAAAGGATAGAGAGAACAAGAACAAAAAAGGTGAAATACTACCACATGTTCTAGCTGCAAATAAGTGCTTAACAATTTGACCAGATAGATGATTAGATAAAACAAAATGACTGGTACATAATTATGCATAGGTGCGGCAATTATTGGCATTAAATGAAATCCTAGAGGGAATGTGTACCTTTCATCATCAGAGTCTTCAATATCATTATCAGAATCTGCAGACGTAATGGTTACATCCGGCTTAAGTTGAGCAGACTGGAGCAAAGGTGGCATGACAACATTCATATAGGGAAGGAAATCTTGTCCAAGACATTTGCAGAGTCTGGCCCATGCCTGTAACAATATACGTGTTGTCAAAAGCAGAGGACAACAACCACATACTATGAAACTTTCTGTGCATTATTTTAGACATAACATATACCTGTAGCATGTAACTCGTTGTTGGATCATCTGTCTCCATTTGAGATCCTTGTAATGACATAAGTACTTCCATAACCTTTCACAAAGTATATGCAAAAACGTCAAATCTGATATGTCTATCACTATGGACAGATATTTAAGAAAAGAATCCACAGAGACTAAGTTACTATTCAAGTAAACCAGTTCCCAACCCCACCAGCCCACAAAATGTGCCACACTACAGGCTTCTTGTTGTCTCAATGGACAAGGACGAGTTCCAGTAACAGTTTATCAGAATTATTTGATAATTCTCCACTCATACATAATCATTGAAATGCAAACAAATTTGTTAGTTGATTACAATCTCAACTGGACACTAATGGCTTGGGCAGGAGTAGTCCATCAGGAATAATTTTATGAATAATGAGTTGTCTACCTGTTTAGCATCATTTCTGAACTTCTCCTTTCCTACAGCCATTCCAACCAGACTAATGCACTCCATGGATTTCGCACGAAGCATACGGTTAGACTTGTCAGTTGCATTAACCAAAATTGCTTTCAAGTAAGGCATAACAGCATCATAGTATTTTTGGAAATGCTCCTACAAAATCCAGTGCTGTTAGACATTGGACTTTTATAACAAGTAACAGCTAATCAAAGCAGATTATATAGAAATACCTGAGAAGAGTCAGCAACTGACGCCAAAGCAGTTAAAGCTCCCTCTTGCACCATTTGTTTCCCATTCTAGCAAATCACATACACTGTTACTTAGCAAAAAAGAAATGCTAATTCATTCAAGAGTAGTTATGTAAAGATTAGAACTAAAATTTGTTACTGATTATTCTGACAACACACACCTGCAGAAGTACAAGCAATTTGCTCACTATACCAGTCCAAGTAAGGCGTTAAGATTTCTGGAGTGCAGTTCTCACTGAAGTTAAGCACTGCTGAAGCAGCATGTGCCTGTTAATACACAAATTACAAAGGATTAACCACCATGGACATTCAAACATCATCTTGACTTTTCGCTAGTCTCGCCAAACAAAACATCCCAAATCACTTGAAGAACAATAATCATGCAAAGGGTTTTTAACCAGTTGTTTTGGACCATGCAAACCTTCAAGTACATAAATATCTCATTTACTACCAAATGCTGCACTTTGCAGTAATTACCCGAGCTATCTACTTATTATTAAAACCTCCATACAGAGGGAAGACACTGCAGCCTTAGCAAACCTTCAGAAAAGAACAAAAGGATGACACAATTATAATTACAGCAAAAAGAAAAGATAACCAGCTTCTCCGTAAATAGATGCAATCTCCAACAAGCATAAGTAAATTCCATTCATATAGGGAGTACTAAGTAAGAAACAAAAAAATTCCATTCAAAGTTGCAAGCAATAGAAGTTATGCAAATGACAGATACTTTTTTTTTCCCAACATGACTCACCATATATTTGACTAGTTAAAATTACAATAAACTTACGACAGAAATCACATGAACATCCAGTTAAGATTCCAATAAGCACCACCAGAGTTCTCGTGACAAAAAACCAACTCAATAAAAACATAAAGCTAACCTGTACTCGAGGATTCTGGAAATCATCCATAGCGCCAGCTAGAGCAGGCAGGACCTGTGGATGGAATTGATTTTGCAAATCTGGACCCAAATCAGTTGACAGTTGCCCAATTGCATTAATAGCTGCCCACCTCACTCGGGGATGAGGATGAGGAAATGATTGCAGAACCATAGACAACACTTGCTCCAAGTTTTTCACCATTACCTGCAACAGAAGCAAACTATAAATCAAAATGGTTTCTTTCAAAATGATAAATTCTATCAAAGCCAAACGCCAATAAGTAAAAGAATCAATCTTAGATTCCAAAATGCTAATGATAACTCAAAAGAAGACCTTATTGCAACCCTCCGCAATCTGGGCAAGTGCAATCAAAGCAGCATGATGCTTCTGCCATTCGGGCGCTGCCAAATAAGATGGCAACTGCTCAGATGCAACGGGAACAACGGTATTCCCACCCAAAGCAATAGCCAACCTATCCAAACACTCCTGGCCGACGCTGTAATTACTAGTCTCACCCGCATCCTCGTCTTCGGTCTCAGCAGTATGCCAAGCAGGATCATCCTCAATATCCAACAACATCCTCATCAGAATAGCGAAAAGCCGACTTATAAACTGCGGAAGCTTCCTCATCATCCCAGGAGCCCTCTCTCTCGCCTCCGCCAACGTAATCACAAACTCAATCGCCAAATGCCGAGTCCCTTCCTCCAGACTCTCAGCCTCCGCAATCTGCAGCATCGACTCCACCACGTCCACCAGCTGCCTTCTAAGAAACCTCGGCTCCGTCCCAGCCAGCTCGATCAGCAGCTCCAACGCCTCCTGAGCCGTCGCCTCATTCCCTTTGTTCAAAGACTCCGTCAACGTCCTCATCATCGACGGCAGCAGGTCCTGGAACCGGTCCCGATCCATGGAGCTGCTCAAGCACTGAATAAAATTGATCACCGCGTTCAACGCCGCGATCTTCACATCCGGATCATTCGAATTCGTCAAGCAGTTCAAGAACACGGCGTGAAGATGCTTTATATGCGGAATCAAACTGTCTCCTATATACTGACTCAACTGCGCGAAGATCAAAAACGCCGATTCCTGCAACTTATGCGAATTGCTGGACACGCACTGGAACATGAACGGCAAGAGCTCCGGCCAGGCGTTGTCCGGGAGGAGATTGGAGGCGAGCTCGGAGATGGTGTCGCAGAGCTTCTTGGAAATCGACTTGGTGGACTCGGACTGGACGGAGGAGAGGAGGATGGATTTGATGTTGGACTGAGTGGAGGGGGAGAGGCGAGGCCAGAGGAAGGACTCGTCGCGAGTGAGGAGCTTACGGAGGAGGACGGCGGCCATGGCGCGGGCCTCCTGGTGAGGGGAGAGCTGGAGGAGGTGAGCGAGCTTGAGGCAGAGGGAGTCAGGGTCGTGCTGCTTGCAGAGGTTGAAGACGAGCTCGGCCTCGGAGCGGAGCTCGTTGGAGGCCGACATGAGAGAGGAGATGAGGTTCTCGAAGTGACCGGAGTCGGGGCCGAGGATGGCCGCCAGTTGAGCCTGTTGTTGAGGCTGGAGGTGAGTCGACGACTCGGCCGCCATGGCTCTCTCACTTAGGGTTTTTTGTGCTGCTCTAACACTCTGTTTCGGTCACTCCTCTATATTGGACAGAGAGTGTGCGTCGCGTCGTTGTGTGTGTTTGTGTGATTTTGAGGGTTTATTTTTGGTTTCTGAGGATTTTTATTTTTTTTTAATTTATTTAGAGAGTGGGGTCGTGGGGTTTTAATTTTTTTTTTTTTTAGGGCAAACGAGGGATTAGCTGTATTTTTTTTTTAATTGATATAATGATTAAAGAGGATTTTTTTTTCTCTCTTTTTTTGGAGGGAAAATGAGATATTATATTAATCATCTACTAAAATAATCATGGATTATCGCGTTGGGCTTTTAACTTGTTTATATTAAAACAAGGATTAGTCAAAATATGCAGAATTGAAATGCCCTCCACTCCTAATGATTGATTGTTCATCAATATTTCTTACCTTAAAAAAGTTAACAATGAAGGGATGGGAACTCGTGGAAATCAATCAATTACATGGTTTGATACCACAGGATTGTTGAGATACGATCCTAATTGGGAGATGTCTGGTTTTTGTTCTCTTCTTAGTTGTTAATGCAATGCTTATTTAAAAAAAAAAATAAATAGAATAATATGGAGATCAAAGGATAATACTCCTTACATGTCTTTGTAAAATGTGCAAGCCCACACTTTGAGCCCCACTTTTACAGTTCATGGGATAATAGTGCATGACCATCTAAACTAAAAGAGAATATATATTTATAATATTCATTCTAGTGAATAATACAGTACAGAGGATGTACATAACCCATTACTAAAAGTAATTGACTACTTTTCATGATAGTAAGAGATCAAATATTTAAATTTTACCATTATCTTAAAATAATTTTTACTAAATATAATCTCCCACACATGCATATATGTATATATACATGAGATAAACTTGTATACCAATAATATAACATGTAAACTATAATTAGCAAAAGAGTATTGCTAGCATTACTCGTAACAAAGTATACATCAATTTATTAATAATTTACATAACAGACACCATTTGTAATTTAAATGTTATGTAATTTTGGTAAAAACAGATTTTCCTTTACGTAATTTTGATAAAAACAAATTTTGGTATCTCAAAAAAAAAAAAAAAAAAAAAAAAAAAGAGATTTTGATAGCATTACTCAACCATGTTTTCAGTCAAACAACGTGGATTTGTGTTGATCTTGCTCTAAAACCAAGATTATTTCTATTTTTATCAAATCTTAGAATAGCTTTTTGGAATTCCATCTTGCGATTTTATTTTGTATGAATTCATGTGTTTGTAACAGACCACACTTTTTCTTAAAAAAATATTATGACCAAATTTTTTCGGAGATCTTCTAATACATAGCAACATAAACCACTACAAGTATAGTTCAAAATACATTTCCAGCAACACAGAGAGATTTCTTCACACTTTATGACTTAATTGGTAAAAATGGGATTCAACCTCTTATCATGAAGGTAAAGGGAAAATGTTCAATCGTTGCATTGTTTAGAGAGAATGAACATTTTTTAAATAAATCCTATTAAACGTGTTCGAAAATACAATAAAACATTCCTATTTTATAAGTTAATAGAACAGATATATATTTCTTTCAAGGGCAAATGACAATAGAATATCTTGACTTTAAGTTTAATTGCAACTAGATTTCACTTTTACCTCAACAACATATTAGTAACTTTAATTAATCGGTTGACTATTAAAGTTAAAGATTGACTAATTAAATATGATGAACATATCGAAATCACCCCTAAATAACATGTTTCACCTATGTTATAACAAATTTATTTTTAATTACATGTTGAAAATTAAAAAATAAAAAATTTATTAGATGATCTCATGTAAATATCTTTCAAGAAATTTAAAAAATAAAAATAATAAGAATACAAAATCTCTTATGCATTGTTTTTTTTTTCACTTTTTTTATATATTTTTTTTCAAAAGAATTGGTCCCATTTTTCAGTTTTAAGATTTTTATTTCTTTTAGTTTATTTAGAATAAAATAACCTCATTACTTCTTAAAATAATAATAATAATAATATTGTTATTATTATTATTATTATTATTAACACATAACCTCATTATCATTGTGATGTAAAAACGATAACGAGTTAATTATTTGGATAATTCTAATTTCCCCCTGTAATTTGATATAATAACCAAAAAAAACCTCAAACTTAAGAAATCACTGAAAATCTCCTATAGTCAATAAAAATAGTCAAAAAACCCTCTATATTTTATAAAAATAGCCAAAAAACCCTCTACTACCAACTTGAACATTAAAAATCAATATTTAATCGTTAATCAGAAAAGGCAAAACTATCAATTCATTGTAAAATAAATTAAAAAAAATTAAACCAATAAATGAGTGCCATGTGTACGTTGTAGGTGAAAACTATATTTTTTAAAATTAATTAATAATTAAAATAATTAAAAATACATTTTTTAAAAATCATGTTCACCATATAATTCAAAAAATATAAAAAAATAATAAAAGATACTTTATTTCTCTAAACAAAAAAAAAAAAAAAAAACATTTCTCTCTCCTTCTCCAGTCTCTTCTTCTTCTTTTTCATCTTTTCTACTCCGATCTCTTCTTCTTCTCTTTCTTCTTCTTCTCTTCTTGTTTTTCTTCTTCTCCTTCCTCCTCTTTTTCTTATTATTCTTCTTCTCAAACCCCATCATTATCTGGGTTTGATGAACCCATATATTTTTATTGTTTTTGTGTTTGATTTGTTTCCGTGTTTGATTTGTTTTCAATGAGTTTTTTTTTTTTTTTTTGAAATAGTTTTTAATAAGATTTCGAATTAATGCATTTGTTGTAATTATGTTTGGTTGATGAAAAAATGTAGTTTTGTGTCTAAAGATTGATTCGTTTTACCTACTGTTGAATGAATCCCAACTCATTAGAATCCAACCAATTAATCATCTTTAGTTCTACATTTTGTTATTAAGGATGATGATGATGATGTGTAAGTGATTAGTGGAGAATGTTTGAAGGCAATGACTGAGTGTTTTTTTTTTTTTTTTAATTTCAATTTTGTTTTATTTTGTTTTGTTAATTTTATTTTTTTCATCTTTTCTATTTATGAGGGACAATTTCATCTTTTCGAACATTGTCATCGTCAGAATCCATTATTCACTAATAGACTTAACAGAATAAGGAAAATACAATTTGTCCAAACTATAAGAAAAAATTAGTGATTAGATCAAACAATAGAGATATATTAGAATTATCTCTAACTATCCAGTTAAAAATATTGACGGTTATTTAAGTAAAAATGCAACGTAGTTGCAATTATACCTGAAGTCAAGGTCTCCATTGCAATTTACCCATCTTTTAATTTATTATTGTTATTTTAAATGACCAATTGCAAAAGGATCCATAACATTTAATATATTTACTTGGATATGAAAATTTAATTATGATATAATTATGTAAACGCTGCATCATGTTTCATTACTGATTTGTTGCAGCTACACCCCTATAATTGATTAACTAATATTGACTGTTAGTCAAACCGTAAAAGATTAAAATACTTTTCCTTTTTCGAAGTATATGACAAAAAGAAAAAATCTATTATTTTTAGTTTAAAAATTGAAAATATAAGAAAATTATTTTAAAATACAAAAATTAAGTAAAATGTAAGAAAGTAATCCAAATCATCACCATGTACCATAAAAACACAATGTCCCAATCTAATCATTTGCCAAAATTTTTTAAACAAAAATCATAAATAGTTTTTAAAAAAATTCTAAGGAAACTAATTTTATAAGAATGAAATGAGATATTATGGTTATTAGTATCTTTGCTTCAGTGTGAAAAAGGAAAAGTTATTTGGAAAACAAACAACTTTGTGGCTGCCTTTACACTCAATATAAAGTTGTGTTTTAAACAGGTCATTTACAATAATATAGTTGAATATTCCACGCAAAACTGAAGAAAAAAATGTTTTCAACTTTGGACCGACATTTAAGTTCATACTAATTATTATTTTTAAGCACATTTTAGGTCATAATTATTATTTTTTTCTTGATTTAATTTTTCATTAAGACATTTTAGGTTATAATTTTTCCCAACAAATTCTATGATATTTATGTCAATTAAATGAAATCCCATTATAAGCCTAAAAAATATGTCTCTTACATTTACACATTTGAAATTATAACTTCAAGTCATATCTCCCTCTTTCTTAACTTTGAACTAATGAATTTTTTAAGCAAATCCCATTCTTTTAAAAAAAAAAAAAAATTATGATAAAATTTACTACTAGTGGGAGAGATTCTTCGAGTAGAGTTTTTACTTTTAGATTTTTTAGAAGTCGAGTTTTTATAAGTTGAGCTTTTGGAAAAAAAAAATGTTAATTATTTGGTTGTTTAACTTTAAAAAAACTTTTTTATAGTTAGTTTATTAAAAGTGACATATAAGACTTATGATTGAATAAATTTATTAAAGTTTTACTTGAAAAAAGTTTTTGTGTAATTAATAAAATATTACAGGCCTATTTTTTAATATTTTACTATTTAAAAAACTTTTAAAAAAAAATCTACTTTGAAAAGTCTATAATTTGAGCATTCTACTGTAGGCCTAACACAATTTTTTTAATCGTCTAAAGGCTCCCAGAGACACAAAATGGTTGGAAAAAATAAAAATTGAGATTAATATGTATATATATGTCAGCCAATAGAGAAATTCTACCAAACATATATTAATCAATTTAATTAAATCCCCAGTTGAGATTGATTTACAGCAATTATTTTTTCTTTCAAATCTAATGACTTCAATATAATTGATATATTGTTTGCCAAATCATTTTGTAAAATTTATGATATCCAAATCATTGTCATCAATAATATGATGAAGGATCATGTTGTTGTAAATGTCTAATAATGTCATTGAGTCAATTAATAATGTTCAAACAAATTAGAATTCTTTTCAAGAAAAAAAAAACAAATTACAATTTTTTTTAATGTGGCAAATTAGAAAAATTTTTAAAATGACCTATACCTCCACTACCCCCAACTTTATGATCTTTAAAATTAGCATTGCATAAGATGTTAAATATTAAAAATATGTTGCCGTCTTTTAAAAAATCTATTACATTAAATAAAAGGAAGTATTATTACATTAAGCTAGTGGTCTGTGCTAGTTTATTTGTAATTATCATATCAATTATAAAAACAATTTATGACCTATGTAACGTTTACAAGAAATTGTTACATTATTTACCATCTCAATTTTTTTTTCTCTTGAAAATCTAGATAGCTCTATAAAAATATGTAATAATAATATTTTTTTTTTCAACTATTACAATTGATTTAGAGTTTTGCTGAATTGAAAATATTTTAAAGTTACGATCTCATGATATACGTGTGTAATCTATATCACTTAGTCAACCCTATTTTATTTGTAATTGTCACAATTGGTTAGTTTGTTTTGCTTATTTTTTATTATAATATATTTTCAAGGATTGACACTTAACGGCAAATCAACATTTTGAGTACTCCAACAAAAAGATGAGTATGAATATTCTTGGCTTTAATTTCATATATATATATATATATATTGTATGTGTATATATAATCTAAAAATAGCTCGAAATGAAAAAAATAATATTGTATTTGAAACTGTGAAGAATGGATTATTTATTTTTTTGTCTGAAATTTGAATAATACTGAAAGTAATTAAAGACTAAATAATGACTGAAACCTAAAATTTGAATAATATATATATAAATATATATTTTTCTCACAATTGAATCAATTGAAAATTTATTTGTATTTTTAAAATTAAAATTATCTGAAAACTAGTAATTTAACATTTAAGTCATTTTTACTATCGATTGTTATGAAACTTTATTTAATATGATACAAACAACTAAAAGCAAATAATTTAAGAAATTCTAAAATATTTTTATGTACATATTATTTATAATTAAAATATGATTAAAAAAATAGGAGAATTAAATATATTTATATATTTAAATAAAATGAAAAGATCTTTGAATTTAATTATAAAGCAACTAAAAAAAATAAGTGTTTAAATTGTAAATTAATATAATTGTAAGAAAATTTAGGATGAGAGGTGTATAGGGTTTTTCTTTTAAAATAATTTTTTATAAGTATCTTGGAAAAGAAAGGAAATTTGTATAATAAAAATTATTACATTTGAAAATACATTATTTTGAAATGGTGGATAGAATATAATATTTTAAATACATTAAGTGCATGATTTGCAATTAAGTTATTAGTAACGGTTCTTAGAGGTTGTTTGTCTTTTTTATCTTAAGACTTAACAGTATTGCTGAAAACTGAAGACTAAATAGTGATTGAAACCTGAAATCTGAATAACATGTTTGTTTGTTTATTATTTTTTTATTTTTTACCTCTAATTGTATGGTAATCTTGTTTATTTTTTTATAGTTAAAAAGTTGAAAACTAGTAATTGTTAAATTTATATTATTTTACTATTAGTTGTTATGTAATTTCATTTAATATAACAAAAACAATTATAATAAATTATTTAACAAATACTAAAACACTTTTACGTATATATTAATAATATTTTCATTCATAATTAAAATATGATTAATTATTATAGTAAAGTTTTTTTTTTTTGGAAAATGATATATAAATAAATAAATTATTACAGTAAAGTAAATTAAATTTATATATTTAAATAAAATAAAAAAAATAAAATGTTGTTAAGTTGAATTACTATTGTAACAAAAGGTAAAATTATAAAGTAACATATATTTTAGTCATTACAATATTTGATTAATTACATTTAAAAGAAATTTGTATAATATAAAATTAAAATAAATTTGGAAATATGTTATTTTGGGAATGATAGATTGAGAATAATGTATTTTACAATTTTAACTTTAAAAAAGAAACAAGTTTACAAAAAAAAAAAAAAAACAAACAAACAAACATATTATTTAAATTTCAGGTTTCGGTCACTATTCAGTCTTCAGCTTTTAGTCTTTAGCAGTATTGTTAAGTCTTCAGACAAAAAAACAAACGACCCCTAAGTGATTTGACATTCAGTTAAAAGTCAGAAATTATAGTTTTTTTTTTCAATGATTTTTAGATGATTTTAAATAATTTGACCACTTATACCAAAAAACAAAAATTACTTAATATGTGTAATTTAGATTCATTAAGTGAAAAGTGATAAAAACAAACGACTTCTTACTTTTTTAAGTTGTTTTTAAGTAGTTTTAAATGATTTGCCTACTTAGAACAAAAATAAAAATAATTTAATAGATGCAATTCAACACCACCAAATCACAAGTGCAAAAAACAAACAACCACAAAGCGTTTTCAAATAAGATTAAACGTGTTTTTAAATAGTTATTTTATATCTCAAAATAATAATAATAATAATAATAATATATTGCTAAAAATTTACTCACATATATTGTCTAACAATAATACTATTTTGCCCAAACTGGTATCCAAATAATGTGGCATCCTAGAAAATTAGAGTAACCAATCAAGTTTTAATTAATCAATTTTAATTGGTTAATCATCATAATCTTTAGGAGACCACATCATTTTGACACCAATTTGGACAAAGTAGCATTATTCATTGTCTAGATAATGTGGTAAGTTGGTATGTAAAAACTATATTAATTATAAATAATATACTAATGACATAATAGTTACAAATCAACTTACTAAATTATTTGCACAATAATTTTAAACAAGATTTTTAGGTTTCTAAATGTTAAAACATAAAAATATAATTTAAAGCTCATACATTCACTCTTGAGTGAATATTGTATATTTTCTTCTATATCTATGTTTGAAATTCAAGTTTTAATATACATATTTGAATCACAGATATAGTGTTTTATCTCAATTGATTTCTATGAACTCATGATTCATTTGTCTTCCAATTTTATATTTGAAAACAATAGAGCAACCTGTAGTAATGGGATATTATCTTACAATAAAAGAACATATTTTTTACTCGCAAAATGTTTGTCATAGTGGTAAAGCACGCATAGCGGCCTTTTCTCTAAAGGCAAAGATCAAGTTTGAGTAGTGACATCCACGAACATAGGTAATTTTAATTTGACCATTTATTCATAAGGGTAAAATTACATGTAAGTCACTTTAACTTAACGATAGTTTTTCCACTAAACACGGATTCCTCTCTCCCGCTTGTTAGGAATAGAGTTATTAATTATATTATAGTTCGAGTTGTTCTCTAGCGTCATTCCTGGGAGATTTCGATAGACATAAAAATTTATTTATATTTGTAACATAAAAAATAAAAAATAAGAACATATTTTTTAAAAGATATGGACAAATGATTTTATTTTTCTTTCCCTATATATAATATTACAACTTAAATAATTTTAAATTAAACCGCAATAAAAAAAATTAAATGAAAACGAAAGAGTACGGTTGCGGCTTCAATAAACGAACCAATTGAATATCAATATTCAATACTAGGGTTTCCAATCCTTAAACGCCGTCGTTTAGCTGCTGTCCTCTTGATTCTTTACACTTCATTTTATTTATTTGGTGTGTATATATATATATATATATATATATTTCCTTTTAACATTTTCATCTGATAACATAGGCAGCAAAGGGTTGAGCCCCACTGAATAAAAAAGAAAAAAAAAAATTGAGCCCCGCATTTGTTTATATTTAAAATCTTTAAAATGGAGACCCCACGTTTTTATACAATTTTTACTATTTTGTTAGGTATTAATAAACCTTTAACTTATTAGAGTGGATTTTAAAATAAATCTACTAAACATTAAATTCAAACATGAAACACAAACATTAAAATAACTTTAAAAACATAAAATTCATTAAGTATAATACAACAATACCAACTACTCAAACAAAAATTTAAAATTTCATTCAAACATCTCAGTTATCTATAAGAATAGTTTGTTTCATATACAAATTATAAGAATGACACAAAATGAATAAAATAATAATGCACAATATTTAAAAATAAACATTATTATTATTATTATTATTAATGTTTATGAAAGGAATATTAGTGTATAATAATAATAATAACAACAAAGTAGGTAACCGGCTTAGCATGGACTAAAAGTACTTGACCTAAAATCAACTGGATTAAACTTGTTTTACCCAAACCTTACCTGAAACTTGATTTCAATGGTCCGAATCTAGTCCAAAGGAATCAAGGCCTTGTTAGGCCTTGTTAGTTTGAGTTAGATTGAGGAATTTTGACATCTTTTGGTGATGATAATACATTAAAGAGTGGCAATATTTCTACCTCTAAAAAATTGTATGTACACCCCAAATTAGTATTTTTTTTAAGTCTATAATATTTATCTTTGAATAAAATTATTAAAAAGGTAAATACTTTATAAGTGCACACATCAATTATTAATCAAAATATCATTTATATCATGAATTCTTTTTACTATTTCAATCCCTAATTTTTTCTTTATTACTCTTTTAAACTTCAACTTTTCTCTATAAAAAATTATAAAGTCTCCAATTATTTATGTAATCTTAATTTAATTATAAAAAATATTGTCAAACATTTAGTTATTAGATCAGTATTTTTCATTCTCTTATCAAATTTTCTCACAAACCAAACAAAAAAATTATTCATTTTTTTCAATTTATTTATTATATCAGTAAAAAAACGAAAGTATATGGTTCAAATCATACAAGAACTACACATCTAAATCGATATTTACAATTCATAAAAAAAAAAAAAATTGTTCCTCATTGTTCTATAAAATTAGCTAGTAATCATCCATGCAAGTCTTGTGATATAAACAAAAAATTAGGACTTGAGAAAGTGAAAAAGATCTATGACTTTGATCTTAAAAATTAAAAAATTATTTTTAAGATCATCATCAAATCCTAACTCTAACAAAAGCCGATCACGATCCTGTGCGGTGGTGGTGTAGCGTTTTATCTTGAAAACTAGGACCAAGTACCAAATACCAAATAACTTAGGGCAGAAGTAATTGGTGGGCCTGCTTAATTGCTACTTGTAAACACATTGGACAATTCGCTTAAGGCGCGTAGATTAACTCTCTAGTACTGCTGTTGCAGTGGGAGACAACCACGGGATTCGTACATACATACGAGTAGACAGTCCACATTCTATTTCGACAAAAATCTATTCAAGACGTTTATGATGAAATTAAATTTAATCATAATATCAAAATTTATTTTCATAAATCTAATACATATCAAAATACGATTATCGTCATAATAAAAATTTAATAAGAATTACATATAAAGATGGATTTCAACTTATATATTAGATCGAACTAGATAAAAGTTCTTGAAAATCAAAAAAATTACAATATATTTAAGTCATTCGTTAAAAATTCAATTTTAGAAGCAATAACAATATAATATAATACGTTTGTAAGGTTCAAACAAATCTTTTGACAAAATATGGCTCAATGATCATTAATTTACTATAATTTTATTTTTCTTTCATTGATTTTGAAATTGAAAAAAGTTCACTCATTTAAATGGAGAACAGTTTGTGTGGGACGAAAATATGATATATTAGGTCATGCGTAGTATCAAATGTGAATGCAGGGTATATTATTTCTAATCACAAGTAATTTTCAAAATACGTTGTATTAATTAAGGGTCTGGCAAAGGCGGATTGTGTGTCTCATGTGCGAATAATAACGATGCACGTTCCCAAGTGTCACTGTCATCCCTACTGTTCTCCACATGTTCTTTTCCAAAGTCAAGCGCGTTGCATCCACGCACTCTCCAAAGTGAGTGACAATCCGACATACAACAAACAACCAACCAGAAAAAAAACAAGTAACATTTTACAAAATTAAAAAAATAAAAGGAAAGCGTATTTGCAAACTGGCCCTATAAAATTATTATTTTTCTTATTTTAACCACAAATAATATTTCTTATAGTTTAACCAAATTATAATTTTAACAGTCTAAAATGCCCTTGTTAGGAAGAAGATTTTACGTGTTAAAAATGAAATATTGCACATTAATAAATAATAATAATAATAATAATGATATATTTCACATAACGATTAGATGCTTTAAATTACAAGGTCACGAAGTTGATAATATGAAACATCTTCTAATTAATTTATTTTTTTATTTGATTAAGTAAAATAATCGTCATTTATGATAATTTATTATAATTTAATAATTAAATGATGATATAAATATAAATATATAACCAAAATAAGAAATAATTGTTATATGTTTCTAAGTGAGAGAGTAGAGAAAATAATAGTCAAAAGATAGAAGAGATGAAGGGTAATTGGATAAATTGATTAATATGTGTAAAATGAGATAATCAAGTTGGTTAGAAATGTGAAAAGAATTGCTTGTGGTTAAAATAAAAATTGCAAATTTTAGAAGGTTATTTTTGTCAATTACAAAAGACATTTATAAAAAACAAAAATATGAAAATTAGACCAAAATACCCACCTCCCATCGATAATAATAGTTGGATGCGGCAAACCAAACTCATCCACAGCGCACTAAAAAAGAAAATTTGTATTGAAAATATTTTTATACAACAAAAAGTGAAAAACATATTAAAATCGGATGAGGAATCCATCGACGCCGTCGTCGACCACCGCAGCTACCGTGAAGACGACACCGTGCTGCAGCAAGGTGGGGCTGAAGAGGGGGCCGTGGACGCCGGAGGAGGACGAGCTCCTCTCCAACTACATCAAGAAAGAAGGAGAGGGCCGCTGGCGGACACTGCCCAAAAGAGCCGGACTGCTCCGCTGCGGCAAGAGCTGCCGTCTCCGGTGGATGAACTACCTCCGTCCCTCTGTCAAACGAGGGCAGATCGCCCCGGATGAAGAGGATCTCATTCTCCGCCTCCACCGTCTTCTAGGCAACAGGTAACAGCTCCATTTCTCTCTCACTCACTCACTCACTCATCCATTAGCTGGCTAGCTAGGGTTTGCATTATTTTTTCTTCAGTTAGGATTTCAAGAGGTCGAGCTTGAGGATCTTTCAAGTGGGTTTTCATGTTTATGGACAGATCTTAAGTGGGTTTGGTTTCCTTCTAGGTTTAGGTTTTCTTTTATTAAATTCTTCGCTTTTGTTTGTTGTGTGGATATAGGTGGTCCTTGATTGCTGGAAGAATACCGGGACGTACGGACAATGAGATAAAGAATTACTGGAACACTCACCTGAGTAAGAAATTGATAAGCCAAGGAATTGATCCAAGAACACACAAGCCATTAAACAATGCTAATGTTCAAGCTCATGATGCTAAAGCTGCTTCTTCTTCTACATCCAAGCCATATATTAACCATGCTCGAAACTCCGGGTCAAACCCTAGCCCAAATAATATGTTAATTTCTTCTGGTTTGGAAGAAGAGAATGTCACCACTCGGAGTGCAAGAATGATGATCCCCACTACCACTACCTTTCTCAACAAGGAAAACATCAATGGCGGCTATTTCCATAGCATGACTTCGCTTGATGATGATGAGCATGGTTATACTAGTTTGCTCAATCGAGGAGGAGGTGGGATGATGATCGGCAATGAAGATCATGATCGTGATCATCAGGATCTCGATGATCAAGACATCAACGGCTGTCCTACGGATGATATCTTCTCTTCTTTTATCAACTCGTTGATCAATGAAGATGCTTTCACTAGCCAATCACAGCCGCCAATGTCATCTGGAAATGTTGCTTCTGATCATCAGCCTAACTTGGTTACCGTCACTTCGTCCACTTTCGGGCTCGGACCCAGCTGGGAATCTCCCATCATGTCTTCTTCTTTCATCCAAAATGATCTCAAGAGGGTCAATAATAACGACAATGTTGCATAGCCCTATTAGTCTTGAGATGATGATGAGGATCTGCATTGCAACGAAGATCAAAATGCATTTGTTAATTCGGATTTTATATATATGTTTGTGTAATATCTTTATCTAAGTTCTTTTTCCACTACTTTGATCTTCATCATTAATTTGTTGTATCATTTTAGTACTTGTGGTGGTGTTGTATTCTGTAAGATGTATGTAAGTGGAACAATGTTTTTCATGTTGTATGAATGTAGTTGTGTGTGCATGGAATTGTGATTTTGTTATATATTATATAAAAATATTCCAATTTATGTATCATATATGTTTTCTTGTCTCAGTTTAACTATATACAGTTTATATAAAAATCTAAGGAATCCAAGAGAGTAATTTGGAAGATAAAGTTACATAATGGAAGATCGATAATATATTAAGAATATGCAAAAAAATTGCAGCATGGAAGTTATTTGTGAACAAGTATTTTGTCAACCAAAAGGTACGAATTTCATATCTATAACGTTAATTAAATTTGATATAACATTTATAACGAGAGTGATGTTAGACTTTCCAAATTTTTTATCTAAATCCATATCTAAATGATGTGGTATAGAGTTATCAACATTCTATAAATCATGAAATTATGTAATAGTTAATAAAATATCAATAACTCACATATCACATTATTGAGTATAGATTTGGAAAAACATTTTGGAAAGTCTTACATTACTCGTACAAAAAATATTAGGTAAATTTGAACACTTTGTATATTTTACAATACTGATCAAGGACTTCTACCAAAAGTTGAATTTGTATTATGTGACATATAAATATAAACTAACTCTATACGATATAACATGAATGAAAATGCTATTAAAAGTTTGGAGGCTCTGCATATGTTTACATTATGGACCAATATGATTTGTACCAAAAGTTGCAGTTGAGATGTACATAAGTAAACTAACTCTATGCAGAAGTTATCTTTTCAAACAAGTACATGACGCACCAAAAAAAGACACATTAATTTCACTAAAATCTTCTTTTGTAAGAGATGCAGCAGTTGCAACCTTCAGAATCAAGACAGATTAATCCACATGGAAGTAGTAATGAGCATAATGAAGACATCTGGCAATATTTCCTGTTAAACCTTCTCGAGTATATGTGTGATCTAATCTTAGTCAGCTAAACAATTCAGGAGAAGAAAGAATGACACAGTATGTAAGTTCTTTTTTGGTAGTTGGGTGAATGTAAAGACCATAAAAGTCATCCTTCGATTATAGGTTTATGAGCAAAAAATGTCAGCATTCTTTATACTTCTTGTTAACAATTCAAGACATTACATGCATGCCTGAGTGTGGGGATCGGTATCTAGCTATAGATTTACTGGAAAACTTCAAATCCTCAACTTAGGAAAAAAGCAATACAGAAATGCAAGAGGCATTGACAGTCATATGAGTTTTGGTAAATTAATTCGTTTCATTATAAATAAATATATGTATATATATATAGTTTGGCCAGATTAAATTGAATGGATTTTGTCTATTGTCTTTTTATATACTATTAGTCTCTCTAAGAGAGTTGCTCTTGCACCAACCACGTACCTAGTTCGGAGTCAAAACGAGTGCACATATGTGAGATTTAAATTCTTCTTGCGGCTTTAATTTCATTACTGGATCACCATTTATGTTCTAAATTGTTCTGAAGTTATATATTCTCTAAGATAACCATTCTCAATATTCTATAGCTCGAGAGTTGAGACTGCCTTAGCTTACCCTCATTCATCATCAATAAAAAAAATTTTACCTTATTTATATGCATAAGGAATCTTTTGTTCTAGCAAGTAAAAAAAAAATGCAAGTTTTAATATCATCAGGCTTCATAAACTATAGCTTATGATTAAAGATCACAATTTGCGGTGATAGCATCTGTTTCCGAACACTCATGATACTCAAAATTCATCAAAGTTTTTCTAAAACTAGTTGAAAACTCGTATTCTTTTTAGTACTGTATCATGCTAATTGTTTTGAGAGGTAAGGCTTGTTATGGTTCAACTAGTTTCCTTTATTCTTTAATTTGTAAATTTTATGTGCCGCCAAGGTTTGCCCTAAAAAAATTTACCATCAAAATATCAAATCAATAAGTTAATTTTCCCCAAAAACAGCATGATATATAACTTTAGAAATTAGAGGAACAAACACAATGAAAAGTCATTTGATTATATGGTTAATAGCTAATTTAGTTAGTAAGGTTTGTTGTTATATTAATGTATCACAATGGTTTAAATATATCTCACTCACAAGTCATATGACATCAAGGTTTAAGAGTGTTTCATATTTGATTATTGTTCTAGTATATATACACACACATATATATACACATATTACTTTTATATTTAGCACCTCTTAACTTTTAAAAATTAGAACGAACGAATCAAATTAATCAATTGTATTTGAATTAAATAGAAAACAAAAATTATTTTAAAAAAGAGAAAACAATGGATGGATTTGATTGAAATGTCTTAACTTTTTAAAGTTAGAATACTGATTATAAAAACACTCTATATATATATATTAAAAATGAAAGGTTGTTTGATTCTTACACTTTTGGGAATATATGTTCACCTTCTTCGAATTTAATTTGTCTAGACCGGGTTATTGTGATCTACAGTAATCTAATATACTATTGCACGGCTTCGCTAGCTAGTTGTTGTGTTCAAGTTTGGATTACATCAAGTTAGCCCCCAAAACCATCCAGTTCTTGTAAGTAATGTGTAGAACTATTGTTTTAGTATATTTTGCATTGTTAGTAACTTGATAATATTGCTTCAGTTCTAGTTAGATCGGTTGTAGTGAGCTTAAACTGACTTGGTATTTTATATATAGCCATTCATCGAGAGTGCATAAGTTCAATCCTATATGTTTGTTTTCTATCTGAATCTCTATCTGTGTTTGAGCTATGCCATGTGATGCATACTCATTGGTCCTACACAGGTGGGGGTTTTGAAGCTTATCATTATCATTTCACTTAAATTCTTGAATTTGATGGTTATTTTTACATAAGAATAATTTAATTACATTCTTTAATAAGTCATATGTAGTTTTTCTTTTGATCCCCTTTTTCAAGGTTATGAGGATCACGTACATTATTTTGATATGATGATGACATTATTTTGACTCTTTTGATACATATCTCAATGTAAGATAAATGTGTAGGAATTATGGTGTAGGCTAATTTTTTTGAAGTTGAGTTTATGATGAGTACGTGAGCTTAGGTTACTAGAATTTGCACGTTAAAAAGACAGGTAAAATTAAACTTCTATAATGTGTTATAGTTTGTGGTTCTTTTATACGTATTTCACCAACAGTGAAACAAATAGCCACAAATGAAATAAATCACTATCAAAAGCACTTCCAAACACATCCTTGTAATTCCAATGCTAGCTTCCAATTTGTATCTATTAAATGTAGTTTCAACTCATACAAATCGCCTTAGGTAAATCACATGAACGCAAACTTGGTGTGAAAAATGAAGTAGTTCTAACTAGCTACTTATAAGAGAAACGTATATCATACTTGTAATATATGTGAAACAGATATAATTAGAGTACCACTATTAATAATTTTCATCTCATATTCTAACTACTTGTTTCAATTATGAAAATATGTAACTTTCGCTTACCACATTATCCTTATTTTATTTTATATTGAGATAAATTAACAATATAATAGACAAATAGGGAAGACACTACTTACGATTGGCCCGGATTGATGTTTTCCAATCAAACTCCATCGATATGCATGAAGCTGAAGGTTGTCTTGCAGTCTGTATTAGTTAATGAATCATCTTGCATAGGATGCTGCATGTTGCAAAAAAAACCTCCTGAAATATTGACAACTAATTAGATATATATTGACAGATCAATTTGTATGAATTAGAAGAAACATTAAATGAATAATATGGAGTATATAGAACATTATAAACAATAATATTCTCTATCATATCTTTATTCAAAATCATGTTGCTAGAAAATTTTCTCCGTTTGACGTAAAAACTTAAAACTTGCAAAATAAGAAGTTATCACATTTTAACATACATTTCCTCTTTTGTAAGACTGACAAGCCCAAATAGAAATTCAAAGTTGCTAACAAATTTACAAACAAACAGCAAGGTCCATTGAAGCCCAATCAATCTGAACTCATATGGGCCAATGCGTTTAGACCAGGCCAATCTTTTCTTGGGTCAAACCCTAAACCTACTGCGACCGCATGAATTGTAACCTTCTTGAGTGAGATATAATTGGCCCACTAATTTGGGCGAGCTCACTTTTGGCCCACCCAAATAACAATTGACAAGCCCACAATATACATTCTTCGGGAAGACAATTTTTCAATGGGCCTGGGTCGAGTGTGGGGATTGTGATCCACAAACTGTTTCCAAAACTTGCACAGAATACATACTCCCTTTTTTTAGAAAAGTTATTTTCATTTCTCCCCTAATGATTGATTAATTATCATTTTTCCTTTATTGTTTGCAAAAAACGTCGGAAAAGTCCTTGTTAGGAAAGTGGTCTTCCAAAATGTGATAGCAAGGGGCTTTTGATGTTTCCGTAAAAAGTATAAGGAAAAATAATGATTTATCAATCGTTAGGGGGAAAATAAAAATAACATTTGCTTTGATTATAAATTTCGAACAACAAATAAACATATGATTCGAGGGTTGCCACTAAAATCCCTCAACTTGGTGAAAGTAAACTAGCAAAATAGCAAATTACAATGTTAGAATTAACCCTAGAGCAGGATATACTCATGTAATTTAATATCCTGTAGTGTTAAAGACCTTATAGTAGGAGCGATATGTTGTGATTTGAATTAATACGGCTCTAAAACAGAACAATAAATAAAATAAAAACAAAAAACACACCAAATAATGTCTATTTTCAATAACCCAATTATATCATAGATAAAGAAGAAGAATAAGAGGAGAAAAGAAGGGACACAGTATTGAACTAAGATTACATCCAAATTAATCAAGTAATATGTCATCTCAAGCCAACATGATCCATTTAACATGTCTACAATTAATATAGATCAAGTAAGATTTTATTTGATTTTATTAAATTTTGAAAGAATCATCAAAAGCTCAAATAATTTATTTTTTCAAACACTTGAAACAATCATAAAAAAGACAAAAAATTCAAATAAATAAACTAGGCTTTCAAAATTGTAAGCAATGTTATTTTCTCTCCAAACACTGAATTAACTATAACAATTAAAAAGAAAAACATTTTCACTGGATTGAAAGTCAAAGAAGCATGCACAAAGCTAACAGTCAAAACTACAGGACACACCTTCACTTTATGTTCTGTTGTGTATTAAACGTCCAAAACAAATAAATAAATAAATAACGAACACACACAACTTTCTATCTATAAATTAATTTTTCTAATTGTTGATTATGTGCATATTAATCTTAATAGTAATATTCTAATAAAGATTTGTCCTAAAAAGAAAACCAGCCTCCTAATTCTTCATAGTAGCACAAAATGTGGTGATGAAGAAGTGTAGATGAAGTTTGACCTTGAATGTTCATGCATTTAAATCTGATCATCAGCTCAACCTACCAGTCTTCCTACCGTCTGATTGGTAGATGCTTGATTGTTGTAAGACCAAAGTTAGTGGGTCTTGACTCTTGTGGTACATTTTGTCAATCTATATACAATTTTTTTTTTTCCTTTTTTGTACTTAATTATTTATCCCTTACATTGTTTCCGTAGGCATTCTTCTGGTCATATGTCTTTTCTTTAGTGACAAAGAAGAATATTAAATATCAATCGATTCTATAACTACTTCACTAGTTGATTAAAAAATGTAAATCGTAACAGTCGAAATCCTCTATACATAATTGTATGTCATATATTATGTGATTATCAAACAAGTAATGAGATATGTACACAATTTTTTAATTCAAGTGAAAAAGTATATACGTGCAAATCCTGGCTTGTGTGCGAGTTCGGATGGTGGTAACCAAGATCCCTTTTTTCATGCACATTATTAGCAAAAGCCAAATAACAAAACAAAAAACGAAAAACACCCAATTGTTAGCGTAAAAAGCTGTATTCTTTCGATAAAAAGTAGGATAATTTTTTTCCTTTTATGTTAAGGGTAATTCTTTTTTTTTTTTTTTTTCAATTTTTAGTTCTTCTCTTTTTCTCACTCTTTTTTCTTTTTAAAACTATTATAATAAATTTTGGGTTCAGGTAGGGAGAGATGATTTGAACTCACAATCTCACATATCAACCTCATCTTGTCTTGTTTATTCTCTCTTTGGTTTTTTTTATTTAACTTCATATTTTCATTTGAATGAATAAACTAAGAAGAGTATCATATATAATAATTATTATTATTACATTATTATATTGTTATTATTTTTATTTTTATCTTAGTGTGTAATAAAATTAATTAAGGTAATGCATTATATATGAGTCATTGATTAAACATAAATAGTTATTGACTAATCAAAAGAATGTAAGTAAATTTAACCGTTGATAATTAAGATATTGAATTTATTAAATCAATGCGCATGGAGAAAAAAAGAACTTATATATATGTGTGTGTCAAAGAGCTCTGAATTTTGAGGACAATTTCTATATAAAGTATGTCACCTTAGCTTGTATTTAACTCCTAAAAAGAATTACATTCAATATACAGTTTATCATTTTTTTTTTTTTTAAAAAAATAATGAAGTTACATATAAAGAATCTGAAAAGAAAGAAGTTTGAGTTGTTTTCCCAAAAAACAGAGTTTGGCATACAATTTTTAAAAGTCATCTAAAATTTTAAAATATAGGAAGTGGTTTTACATACTTTCTTATGTTTTTATCCCCGGTATCACACTTCTAAACTTACATTTTATCAGAATTCCTTAAAATTGTTTCTACACCATAGATCAACACACTTCTCTTGATTATATTATGCGACAGAACAAAATAAATATGTTTAATCACAACATCTGCTGTCTTAGAAACTAAGGATTAAAATGAAAAAGCACTAAATGAAACAACCTGTGTAAAGGTTTTGAATCATGCATGCTACTCTTCTAACCTACCTTTCTTCACCAACAATACTCCTAGGACACTTCCTAATACCCTAAAAAAAATTGGCTCATCTTCAACCTCCAGCAAACTTATGTCATTTTGCATTAACATGAAAGCAAAAATTAAATTTAGTGTTTCGTGAAAAATTTCACTAGGCATTGTAGCATCATATATAACAATAAAAACAACATATTTTGCATACAAAGCCTCACCCCATTTGTTAAAAGTGTTTTGTTTATTGTATACATAGATAGATATGTACAAGGATACACACAGCATAGATAGATATATAGAAGAACAAAGAACAAAAGTAGAGTATAGCATGAACACATTTCAAAAAACAAATATAATAATTCTTGTAAGTTACATCAAGAATTCTTGTGAACGTGTATAAACATAACTTTTCTTCATTGTAACTAAATAAAGAAAAAAAATAAAAATAAAAATAAAAACACTAAAACAACAACAGGATGATTGAAAGATATTTGACTTACCTGGAATGATCAATTCGTTCATGGAAGATGAAAACACATCTGGAAAACTTGAATCTATTTCTTTGAAGAAAATCCGTGCATTATTTGCTATGACATTATGAGACAATCATGAGAATGGGGTGGGTCAAGAAAAATCTAATATGTGTTTGCAAACTTAAAATAAAGTAGCAAAAAATTTCTATATAGAGGAGAGTGTTATTAGTATAAGAAGTGATAATTTTTGGCTTAGAGGACAGGTGTATGTTACAGGTTAGTTGATAAGTATTTGTGGAGTGTAATATGGTTTTGAAGAAGGAGAAATCTTGGTTGAATTGAGCCATTGACCAGTAGATTTTGTTGGGGTCATTACTGGCTGAGCAAGTAGTAGGTAAGTGGAGCAACCAAACATTCTAAGCCAAATCAAAAACAGGGTCAGAGAAAAATGTTAGACAGACCAACCTTTCTCTAGTTGGAAGTCCGTGCCATGCAGTTCCCAGATATTGCAATCCTAATTATATAATTTGTTTTGGTCCCTTCAAAGGTTTCAATCCCCCAACTGCCAATCTGCTTAACTGGAGGTTGAATCCGTCTTGTTTCTGATGACCCTTGATGTGGGTTATGTGCGAGAGGAAATATTGAGCTCACTTATTGGTCTGAAGACTCTGAACTGTTTATAAATTTTTAAAAGTCTTTTAATGCATTTATGATTGATAAGATTTACTTATCAGTCTGACATGATTTTTAAAGATCTTTTAACACGTCTATAGATAGTTAAAATTTATACCCTTGACTAAAATCATGTACGGGAGAAAATATGTTCTTTGGTCTGGTTGTCGAGTGATTTTGCCTTGTTCATGTAGGGGGCAAACAAAGATACAAAATTATTTTTATTCTTTCAATTGAGAATTATACGTTAATGTATTAAATCATTTAAATGTCTAAATATAAATTATTTATTAAAATTTTGGATCCTTCATTATTGAGTTCTTACACGACACTTTATGTTCCAAATTTATGGATAAAATATGTTATATGAAAATTGAAATGTTTCATTATAGTCTGTGCATCGATCTGTATATTATGCATACATAGAAAGAATTTGATGAAAACATGAGCAGAAGTTCTATTGAAAATTTTGTTCATAATTGAAACAGAAACAACCTAAGACCGGTGCATCTAACACTTATTAACTGGCTGTGGCTCTGCAGAGAAAAAATAGCTCAGAATTTTTTTTTCTTAAACTAAATATTATATGGTTTAATCTAAAGGTGATATGTTTGAAGGTACTTTTATTATTATTATTTTTAAAAAAATTATCATTTATTGTAAGATGGTTGACTTTTTTAAAATAATAAAAACCATTTAAAAGGATATTCAGTTGAAAAAATAAACACTTTGTAATTACATTTTTCTTTGAAGAACACATTGTACTTACTTGTTTAAACTAAAATAATAGTTAATGCGAGCAAAAAATACTTATCAACTATGAAGATGATTTTAAAATCATGGAAGACAGTCTTTAAAAGGTTTATTTTGGAGTACTTTCACCTTTGGACAAGTTTCTTTTCTTAAAAATAACAGTCAAAAGCTTCTTTTTTTTAAAAAAAAAAAAAAGAAGAAAGAAAGAAAAAATTGAGTATATTCACTCATAATTCCAGTACGTAGAAATGCACTTTTCCTTTACATTCGCAATAAATATTTGAATCTCACATATAATGTTTAATATTGAAACATTTGATATGTATAAGTATCTTGAGAATAGGTTCTGTAATCATCAATATAGTGTTTATATTAAAATATTCCAAAAGATCCTAGACATTGTATAGATTTCGTAAAAGAAATGGTACTATCATTTATTTCAATAGAAATCATATTCCAAAATAAATATATATTTACTTTTAAAATTTTATAAACGTTTTTTCAATAAATATTTTGAAAAATCACCTCCAACCAAACCCAAGTGGTCACCTTAAAATTTGTGGACCTAACCGTAACTATAGCTATGTAATATGTAATTTTACTATGTTAAAAAAAATCATTTTTTATTTTTATTTTAAATTTTACTATATATTTTTGAAAAAATATTTTTCATTTTCAAAAATATATTCTTGAAAATAATTAATAAATATATTTTCAAGTATTTTTCATTTTTCAAAATAAAAAACACTTTTAAAAAACGATGCTAAGCACCACTTTAGTTTCTCAAAGTATAATATTTTGGTGACTAAAAAGAATGAGATAATGACAACCCAAATCTGTGGAGTTGCATCTTACAGTCAAGTGGGTACTAAGTTACTAACAGTGAAAAGAAATTATGTACTTCTTAGTGCTTCAACTTCAACCTACCATTCTACATCTACCTGGTGGAATCAAAACCACCAACTTTCAACAAATTTATAATTTGTGACTTTAGGTTTTGAGCATGAAGACCACCAACATATATAGATGGCTTCTCTCATCGGAATTTTGGGATCAATTAATGTATACTGATGCATATTAATTGCATTAATATGTAATATATTTACATTGATGTATAATTGGTTTTGAAAAATTTTAGGACTAATCTTTCCTAAAAAAATTATTATATGTAAAATAAGGCCATTCATAAGAAAATAAGAGGAAAAATGAAGTAATTTATATACACAAATATTGAACCAAACAATTAACCTTTAACACATGAATTAGCTACATATAATTAATAACTAAACAACCTAACTATATTACCTGTCAAAATGATTCTACAAGACAAGATAATTTGATTTTATATTATAAACTATAGAAATACTACTTTGTCTAAATTTGATGCTCAAATAATATGGTGTTCTAAAAAGTAGGAGGCTAACTAATCAAATTTTAATTCATTAATTTTAATTGGTTAGTTCTTTTATTTTTCAGGTTGTCACATAAATTTGATATCACTTTGAAAATAATGGCATTATTCTATAAATACATGTAAAATGAAGTATGTAATTTAGAGAAACAATTTTTAGCAAATCACTAAACTTAGCAAAATGTTTTAACTAAATAAAGGGTTTGTTTGAGATTTTATCTTTTATCTTTGATATTTAGTTGTAAAAGATCTAACTAAATGTATCGAAAGCTTTTAAACTTATTTGGTTTGTAACTTCAAAATCTTTTCTACTTAGGAATCTTTTTTTACAGTCTAATTAGGTTATTTTTATTAAACCCTTATTGAAGTTTAACAATATATGTATTATTTTATTTAGTGTTGAATTCAATCAAGTTAAAATTGTGATTTAAATTAACGAATTTAATATATCTATTTATTTCTTTGTAAAAAGTTATCAATTTCTTTAAATTTATTTATTCTTCCACTCTTATCAATTGCAAGGATATATATATATATATATATATATGTATGTCTGTATATGTGTTTAGGGTTAAATTCAATCAAGTTAAAATTGTGATTTAAATTAATCACTTTAATATATCTACTTATTTCTTTGTAAAAAGTTATCATTTTCTTTAAATTCATTTATTCTTCGACACCTTTCAATTGCAAGGATATATGTGTGTGTGTTCAATTGCAAGGATATATATATATATATATGTATATATATATACACAGGTGTGTGTGTGTGAACACTCAATTTTTGCATTAATTGAGCAGCCTCACCCCACCCTAGGGATGACAATAGTCGACATGACCTAAAGTAATATGTGGAAAATAAACACCCATTTTTTTTTTTTTTTTGAAAAGTAAACACCCATTTTTTGAACACTCAATTTTTGCATTAATTTGAGCAGCCACACCCCACACTAGGGATGACAATAGTCGACATGACCTAAAGTAGTATGTGAAAAATAAACATCTATTTTTTGAACGCTCAATTTTTGCGTTAATTTGAGCAGCCTCACCCCTGGGGATGACGATAGTTGATATGATCTCATGTAACATGTGGACAATAAACAACCATTTTTGGCATTTATTTGAGTAGCCTCACCCTACACTAGAGAGCAATTGTTGATATGACCCAATGACACGACGCACACACGAAACAAAATTAGCAGTTTTGGGTTAGATTTTATTAGGATGGAGTCAATAACGGGTCAACACGTTAAACTCGTCAAGTTAATAGATTGTGTTTGAGTTGAATCTTACTCGACACATTAACCTCTTTTAACGTGATTAAATATTAAACCTCTTGTAACATGATTAAATATTAAAAATAAATATATAAGTTAAAAATACATGAGATAAATTCTTTTACAAGGTAAATCAAAACTCTGAATTTTAGATATTTAATTTTATTGAACAAGAGAAACCTTATCTTTAACAAATAAACCCTAAAATTTTAAGTTCATTCTTTTTTTTTTTTTCTCTCAGTCTACTAATGAAATTTTAACCTATTCATTCAAAGGGTTTTACTTTTCAAAAAGTTTGAAGAAATCTTTTCCTTGAACTAGAGAAACCTAATTTTAACAAATAAACCCTAAATTTTTACATTCATTCTTTGTTTTTTATCAGCCGACTGATAAAATTTTAACCTATTCATTTAAAGCATTTTACTTTTCAAAAAGTTCGAAGAAAAGATAGTCACCATTCTCTAGTATTATAATTTTATAATTTGTTTATTTCTTTGGAGACAATTTCAGGTTTGACCCATTAGAAAACAAAAATATTGTTTTTGACAATCAATTTACAAAAATTCGTTTTTAACCTCTCAAACAAACTAATTTCTTCCTATACCCAAGTTACCCAAATTGCCCCTTAGTCAAATATTCTTTCCAAACTCAGATGAAATGTCAACAATACCCTCAAGCCTCCATAACCACTACTCTTCTTCTTTTCCTACGGTTTTAGAATTCTTCTTTTCCATCCCATTTTCGATTCTCTCATCATTATTGTTTGTGCACCCATTCAACATTTTTGAACCCAAAAAACACACATTCAATCAAGCTTCATTCTCTCTAACAACAACTCTCACATTCAACATTTTTCTCCAAGTTTAAAGGTATGTGATTGATGTTGGTTGTTTTTGAAATTTTTTGTTGATATTGCTTAGTTGAAAGCCTTAAAAGTGATTTATGGTTGTGATTTTATCATATATAAGTGTGATCTGCAAGAAACTAAAGGAAATCAAAGAACCCGAAAGTTCTGGTATCGGAACCGGGTTTTATGGTGGCATAAAACCCGGTTCCGGGTTGAACCGGGTTTTATGGTGGCATAAAACCCGAAACCGGGTTTTATGCCCCCATAAAACCCGGTCGGGGCATAAAACCCGAAACCGGGTTTTATGCCCCCATAAAACCCGGTTTCGGGTTTTATGGGGGCATAAAACCCGGTTTCGGGTTTCATGCCCCGACCGGGTTTTATGGGGGCATAAAACCCGGTTTCGGGTTTTATACCCCCATAAAACCCGGTTCGGGCATAAAACCCGAACCGGGATTTATAATTTTTTTTTTCAATTTTTTTTTTGTTGAGGAAGTTTGGTATTGATATAGTTAGAGTTATATACGATAAGATTTAATTAGATTTTAATGGATTTGGTTGGTTTTGGCTTGAAAACTCGGTTGCGGGTTTTATTGTATATTAAAACTCGATTTTGTTTATGATTTCATTTATTTAATTTAGCAAATAATATTTAGAAAATATTGAATTAACCTTAAGTAATACAATGTTTGATAATAATTTAATTACATTTGAAACGTTTAATAAATATAGTTTTTTTTTTGTTTTTCGTACAAAACAATTGGTTATTGAATATTATGTGAGTATGGATGAGACTAATTTATTTCAATTTTACAGAAATGAGTGAAGTGACAATAATAATCAGATGCAACGGAGAGTGGAATGGTAATAATTACGTTGGGGGTGAGGCGTTCATGATGGGGGCCCCGACGAATGTCAATTTATCTCGTTTGGTGGACTTTGTTTACATAGTGACTGGCATTGATAGAAGAATATGGGACATCCGTTTGTATTATTTACTCGGAGTTAGGGGAATGCCCGTAGTTAAGATACCTATCACGACCGATCTTAGTGTCCGGGGTGTAATTTCGGACAACAAAGCTGATTATAGAGAGATTTATGTTGATAAGAATATAAGAGATTCTGCAGTTATCAGTCCTACTGTCCCTCCACATACCACCACCCCAATACAAGACGTAGGGCGTGTAGAGAGAGATGACGATAGATTTGTAAGTCCAGCTACGGCTGAATATCAAAATTGTTTTGCTTCCTATAGCGGTAGTAATCAAGTTTCAGCTTCTGTCGCTGCATTTACATCCACAGAAAGTCCAATGTGCCACATTGATTGTGATAGAAATGATGGTGATGATGAAGATCGGGACACAGATAATGATCGTGATGAGACATCAGAAAATGGAGATGATGACGATGAAACTGCAGATGATGATGATGATGGAGAGAATGTGGAGTATCCAGAAGTTAGATTTTCTGGTTCACAATTTGAAACCAACCCTTCACAACCATACTGGATTGTTCCCGGTACAGAGGACTGCGAAATTGAGACTACTTCAACCGCTATGTCGACTTTCATCCAACGTGATACATTATATCAAGGTGCATTTTTTGATAGTAAACATGAATTGAATGTGGCTGTTGGAAAAAGTGTTCTTAATTCAAGATTTGAACATAAGGTTAGACGTTCGTGCACGGTTCGATATGAGGTCGGATGCAAGGATTTAACCTGCAGCTTTGAGGTCCGTGCAAGATGCAGAAATGGTGGTTCGATGTGGTATGTATACAAGTATGTACCGGAACACACATGTTGTCAGGACGCTTTCGAGGCACATAGGCGAAGTGTGAAGACTGTTGTCATAGCAACATTGTATCAAAAAAAGGTGGGACTTGATAGTATTACCCCTCAGGTTTTGATTGCAGATATGTTGGAGCAATATGGTGTGCAGATTATGTACACTAAAGCTTGGAGGTCGTTACAATATGCAAAGAAACTATCATATGGGAAAGCGGATGAGTCATTTCAACAGCTTCCTCGGTACTTTCATATGTTAAAAGAAACAAACCCTGGTACAGTAACGGCAATTAGGACGGATGAAAACAACCGGTTCTTGTATTCATTCGTTGCACTTGGATCCTCAATTGAGGGTTTTCGATCTTACATCAGACCAGTTATTGCTGTTGATGCTACCCATTTGAAAGGTGAATATAAAGGAGTGATTTTTGTAGCTGCAGCCAAAGATGGGGAGGAGATGATTTATCCTATTGCTTTTGGATTTGGCGATGGAGAGTCGGACAGTTCATGGACTTGGTTCTTAAGTAAATTACGAAAGGTTATTGGTGGAACGCATCATTTGCCATCAGATTTGATTATCGTCTCCGATCGTCATAAAAGTATTGCGAATGCGATGAGCATCGTTTTTCCTGAAGTCCCACATGTGTTCTGTTTCTTCCATTTGAAGCAAAACCTAAAGCAACAATGTAGAAAACAAGTAGATGTTTTGGATATGTTTTACGTTGCAGCATATGGTCATGATAGGGAAGAATGTGAAAGATATTTAGAACAAATTGGACGGGTTTGTCCAAAATTGCATGAAAAATTGGTTAATATTGGGGTGACAAAGTGGTCACGTGCATATTCTCCAAAAAGAAGATATGGCATGATGACTACTAACATTGCAGAATCACTCAACAAATGCATGATGAAAGCACGTCGATTGCCAATAACAAGTGCACATGAATTTCTGAGACATATGTTACAGAGATGGTACAACGATAGACGTGTTCATGCTGAGAAACTCAGATCGTCAGTGACCAAAACTGTGGAGGATCATGTCAACTCGATGGCTTATCTGTCAACGAGTGGCACGGTATCTGCCATTCAAGAACCAACCAATTTCGGAGTTGCACATGAATCAGGCTATGGGTTTGTTCAACCTTTTCAGCGATCATGCAGTTGCAATCGTTGGGACCTAGATCAGTTGCCATGTCATCATGCAATTGCTGTTGCCAGGTATCGTTATTGTACTTTGTTATTTTTCATTATTTAATATAATATAGTAACACTCTGCCTTTGTCATACATATCAGGTTCACTGGTGTTCACTATTATACACTTTGTCATGATTATTATAGCAAAGAATGGCTTAAAGCAGCATATGCACGTCCGATCAATCCTGTCCCTGGGCCAAAAGATTGGCGTGTTCCTGCGGAAGTAAAAAGTATGATTGTATTACCACCCGAAGGAAAACGACAAGCAGGTAGACCAAAAGAGGCGCGAATTCCTTCAGCTGGAGAAAGTCGTAGGAAGAAAAAATGTGGAAAATGTGGTGAAATGGGACACAACCGGCTTCGTTGCCCTAACCCCCCTATGTCAGGCATCGGAGGGACGAGTGGAGAAGGTGCTGGGAGCAGCGCTGAAGCTACTGGAGGTGCTACGTCGTCTGCCGCTGTTATGGGACCTGTTAGGACCTCTCGAAAATGTGGTCTTTGTGGTGCGACTGGACACACACGACGTCGATGTGATCAACGGTTTCCTATTCCACCCTCAGCGGATGATGAAAATGATGGTAATGATTTACAATGAATATATTGTTTCAAATGTTCATTTATTATTTTCTTCGCTTATTTTCTTCTTATATGTATTGTATTGGAGAACTTTGAACATGATGGTTGGTATGTAATGCAAATGTTATGAAACCCGGATAATCAAAAGAGGTATTTTTGTAAACAAAAGTTTTAGTTAAAAATTACTATAAGCACTTGCTGAGCTTTCATAGTTTATAGTTGACTTATTTTGTTTTAAAAACCGCCTCAGGTGTTGGCGTGAGTGATGGAGAAGGGATAGCTCCTCCAGAAGTATAGGTGGTCGTGACACAACAATGCTGCCATATAATTCATATTTTGCATATTTTGTAGCTTAAAGAAAAAGAATCGTAAATCGATTATTTTGAGTTGTGACTGAGTGGTTCATGAAGTTAAAGTTTAGTTTTTAAACCATTGTGGAAGGTTGTGAATGAATTGCTTTTTAAATTCATGTTTTTGTTTTTGATGAAATAGATAAAAGATTGGAAATCTGATTTAATATGCTTGTTTGTGGTAAAGAAGTTGAGTGGTGATTGAGAAAAATTTTAGAAGTGTGAATTTCTCTTTTACAGGTTTTGGAAATGTCAAAAATGCAGCTGTTATGCTGCTGGATTTTAGTTTGGAAAAAAGTGAGATTTGGATTTTAAAATGAAATAGAAATTTTAGTTTTAAAACGAAACTAACTCAACTAGTTTTGAAAAGTTTAAGGGTTCGCTCTGCAAATATTAGTCTAAATTTGAATATTATCTTAAAGTATTTTTGGAAGTTTTGGATATTAGAAGGGAAAAATTCAATTAAAAGGGTGGGATAAAAATCATTTAACAAAACCGGATTAAAATATCCCTCATAACCCGAAACCGGGTTAAATGGGGCATTGTAACCCGAAACCGGGTTATAATGGCCATTATAATTATCACTTACAAAAAATAATCATTTCATTGATTAATTATCACTCAATTGTTATTAACTTGTTAAGTATTTTCAATCAATCATTCGTATTAAATGCTTCCATTAATTCAAATACTCAAAATCAATTATTAAACATACTAGAATGTGACGATTTCGTAAAATTTTATTAATTAAATGTCCAATTAAGTGAAATTGATGAAATAATAAACATTTGGATATAATTTAGAGCCTTTGAACACACAAAAAAAAACAAAAACACCAAAATTGTGGAGAAATATATCAAACCGGGTTATAATGGGCATTATAACCCGGACCGGGTTATAATGGCCCATTTAACCCGGAACCGGGTTATAATGGCCATTATAACCCGGAACCGGGTTGAATAGGCCATTATAACCCGGTCCGGGTTATAATGCCCATTATAACCCGGAACCGGGTTAAATGGGCCATTATAACCCGGTTCCAGGTTATAATGCCCATTATAACCCGGTTTGATATATTTCTCCACAATTTTGGTGTTTTTGTTTTTTTTTTTTGTGTTCAAAGGCTCTAAATTATATCCAAATGTTTTTTATTTCATCAATTTCACTTAATGGGACATATAACTAATAAATTTTGACGAAATCGTCATATTCTAGTATGTTAGTCTTAATGTTACTATATAAGGGATTGTACAATATTCCTTTGATTTCATTGAATATATTGTATTGTACAAAAAATAATCATTTCATTGATTAATTATCACTCAATTGTTATTAACTTGTTAAGTATTTTCAATCAATCATTCGTATTAAATGCTTCCATTAATTCAAATACTCAAAATCAATTATTAAACATACTAGAATGTGACGATTTCGTAAAATTTTATTAATTATATGTCCAATTAAGTGAAATTGATGAAATAAAAAACATTTGGATATAATTTAGAGCCTTTGAACACACAAAAAAAAACAAAAACACCAAAATTGTGGAGAAATATATCAAACCGGGTTATAATGGGCATTCTAACCCGGAACCGGGTTATAATGGCCCATTTAACCCGGTTCCGGGTTATATAGGCCATTATAACCCGGACCGGGTTATAATGGCCTATTTAACCCGGTTCCGGGTTATAATGGCCATTATAACCCGGTTTCGGGTTAAATGGGCCATTATAACCCGGTTCCGGGTTATAATGCCCATTATAACCCGGTTCCGGGTTATAATGCCCATTATAACCCGGTTTGATATATTTCTCCACAATTTTGGTGTTTTTGTTTTTTTTTTTTGTGTTCAAAGGCTCTAAATTATATCCAAATGTTTTTTATTTCATCAATTTCACTTAATTGGACATATAATTAATAAAATTTTACGAAATCGTCACATTCTAGTATGTTTAATAATTGATTTCAAGTTTTATAAACAATCATTTTTTCCTTAAAAAACATGTAATCTTGAACTACTCCACAAGAGGAAACACTTAATAAATATCATTTCATTTATTAATTATGACATAATTTTTTATTTTGAGTTTTTGAATTAATTGAAGCACTTAATAAAAAGTGAATAATTTTTATGATTGAAATTTTTATTTGATTAATGGAATCACTTAATAATTATCATTTCATTGATTAATTATCACTCAATTGTTATTAACTTGTTAAGTATTTTATTTTTGGTTTACAATGCATAAAAATCTAAATGATTGATTGAAATTACATCAATTTATTTATATTTTATACAAATGATAATAATCATTCAAACACAACATTTCCCTTTTCATCTAATATCCACCGTCCATAATCGTCAATTACATATTGTGCTGTGGAATACGTATATATATATCATACGCCATATCCTTCCTTATTCTAATGGCATCCTCCTTCGTTTGGTGCGACTTCCATTCATGATCGAAAGACTTGATAAGATCGTGGATAAACATCGCACAATACGCTCCACAACTGTTCCTGCATAAATATGAAGACATATTAGATGATTATTAAAAGTGAATAATATTCGGACTATGTTTTAAACAAAAGTGACATCTACCCGTCAACTTGCTGAGGCACATTTTCCATATTGACACGTGCCACGTCCCATCTATTTTCCACAGGTGGTGTAGGTCCTTCGCTTTGCTCATAAAATCCAAGAGACCGTAAGATAACCGGCATAAAAAATGCAAGCGGCTGCAAGACTTGCCTCCATTGCTCAAAGTTGACTGCTTGCATAGAATCATACACCACTATCTTCTCCTCCCTCAGGCACACCTTACAAACGACCCAATGCATCTGAGATAAACAACAAGGGAGTAGCACCTACATTTTCAAAACGTTAATCGTATAAGACCAATGTGAAGGATAAATTAAATAAAAATTAATAATATACACATAATGCAAAAATTATTAATTCTCCAATCAAACTTACATTTTCTGCAGATTTCCAAGACATTTTACTGTCAGCCAGGCCGGGTAGCACAACTCTGCCAAGAATTCGGGACAATTGCTGTCAACGGATCAAACTCTTTATTCAGTGCGGTGTATTCAGCATTGAAAACGCGCACTATATCCGCCTGTAATCATTAAAATTAAACATGTTATTTTCAAATAAATTAAATTAATTAAATAAACACGATCTCAACCTGTAACAATTAAAATGTAAATACTTACAAAAAAATTTGTCCCGTGGATTGCGTATCTACAATCAGTTGCCTCGTCCCACCACCCGCAAACTTTTGCTTTTTTCCTAAGGCAACTCAAATACGCATCAATATGAATCCCCGTCAACCACTCATTCATATTTTCGATGGTACGAAGCATATCCGGGGTGCATGGCACCGGATATCCATCAATAGTGCGCCTGAAAAAAAAAATAAAATTAGACTATATTTTATTACATTAGTAATCAAATTAAGATAATGTAATATTATTTTGTATTCATACCGGAGATTCAAAGAAGCAGCTTTGTACTGCGTGTAGACATCAGGTACAGTCTTCGCCACCTGCTCTACCATATCCTCCATCACCCGCTCCACCACTTTCTTTGATTCTTTCTTTTTCTTTTTCGGGGGTATGGGATCCGTGTATGGCGTCCTACAAGATGCTGATGGCTTAATTTTTCGCTTGCATCGCTCATGGATAAGCCCTCCCTGTAATTTAAAACAACTCACAATTGTAAATTAGAATTTTAAACTTAATACGTAAGATTATAACGTAAAATAAATACAAAATATACCTGAACATCACCGATGTCTATATCTCTCACCGAGTCATCGATGTGATGATCCCTCTCAGCTCCTGAGTCATGCACCTGGATAGTCGGGTCCTGATCAGCAATGCTATGATCCCTCCCTAATCCAGAGTCATGGATAGGGTCAGCAATGTGAGGATCCCTCACTAATCCTGAATCATGGACATGCAGGTCATGATCCTGGTCCCGAATAGAGCTCTCAGCAACATCATCATCCATACGCCCACTAATCTGTAAGTGGTCTTCAACTCTTTGCAATCTCTTATCCAATTTTTCCAACATCCTGTTCTGTGATTGCTGCAACCCGACTATATGCTCCAATAGTTTTAGTATCTTGCCCACATTTGTCTGCTGAGGCACCTACATAAATTATAAATATATAATTATATATCATTTAAACAAAATGTAAAATTATAATGATATAAATTATTATATACACCTAATGTAAAATATAAATCAAATATAAATTATATGTTTATATATAAATGATATAAATTATTATATACACCTAATGTAAAATATAAATTATTTTTATATTTATATCATTTATATATAAATATAAAAAACTATATATTTATATATAAATGATATAAATTATTATATACACCTAATGTAAAATATAAATCAAATATAAATTATATGTTTATATATAAATGATATAAATTATTATATACACCTAATGTAAAATATAAATCAAATATAAATTATTTAAAATCAAATTCATACTCGATGGTGAGATGGTCTAACGGGCGAATTGCTCCCCGGTCGTACATCATGCACACTTTTCGTTCTCGGCTCCCTCTCTTCATCCTTATCCTCTCCCTCCTCCTCCTCCTTCTCTTTCTCCTCCTCCTCCCTATTTAACCTACTCTCACTCACTGTTTGCTCATCATCATCATCACCCTCATCATCTTCACCCCCTCCACCGCCACTTTTCCACACTTTCTCTCCAACCAAATGTTTGGCGTTGAAGGACCTCCAATAATCCATCTCTCTCTCATCATCAGTGGGCACAAGAATCTTCTTCGATGCAATACACTACAATACATGTATATAAATATAGTTAGCATAAAAAACGCAAAGGTAGTAAACAAATTAAAAAAATTTAGATTAATGTAGACACTTACAAAGTGAAGCTCATTCCTCCAATTATTTGCATCCTTTCTAATCCGCTTATTACAATGCCAATTCCTAAACCTTGGCAAATCCACATCGCCTGGTATTCTGTTCCCTACTTTATTGTCTAAGTATGGGAACATTTCAACAAGCCACCACTGTAATGCATATTAAACAAAAAGAAATATATATCATTACAATATAAAAATAAATATATATTTAAACAATTTTTTGTTAATTAAATTTGTGAAAGTTTAAAAAGCCAACAAACAAAAAAAAAGTGTTGCTTTGACATGGTGGGTAAGTTAAATTGAATGCCTAATTTTTTTTCCAACTTTTTAGTTAATTAATTTGTTTAACATGAATAATATTATTGATTTTTCTTGTTTAATATTTTAATTATAAAATACATTAAAGTTTGACATTGGTGTAATATTTTAACAATGTTTAAGAGTGATATTTAATTAGCACTTCCTCTCACATAACAAAAGTGTTTGCGCATTTTCATTCTCTTAATGGTGACTTTTTAAAAATTCTACTAAATACATTTTTTTAAACTTTATTTGAGTAATTCATTTCGAAATAAATAATTGAACTAATGTTTTAGTTATGCAAACAAATTAAAAACCATGAATAAATATATATTTAAACAATTTTCATTCATAATAATAATGAGCATATAGTAAGTGTTGTACCTGAAATGCCCAAACAAATCCGTATAGATTAACCGTCCGTCCGTGGATAAGACGTTCCTCAGTAATCACCTGTCTGAGGTGATGGAGAAGTATGCTATATGCCAATGTACCCCACGGGAACGCATTCCACACTTCTACATCCTCTATCATGACCCACAACGCCTTATCCACCCCTTGACGCTCATCTAAACCATAAAATAACTGGAAAGCTATGACTAAATTAGCCAACTTCAAAGTGTCATCAACATCTAAATTCGCCCGTGACTTGATCATTAGTACAATAGCTTTCACTGATGGTGGACTTCCTTTGAACAATCTCCACAAAAGACTTTTTTTATCATTTTGTCGTGCCTTTATCGTATTTACATCGATTCGCCCGAATTGCAGCCCTGTTACCAATAAAAATTCCTGCTTTCCAAATCTATATGGTCGCCCTCCAATTTCAAACCACATCTCATCAGGGCTAGCACGAGGGATTTCTAACTCCCTAGCAAGAATAGTTACAATCAAAGGGCAAACCAACAACTGATTATGAGAAATTTCCATAAAATGTCTAAATGGAGTCATGCCCAAAAATTGCTTCAGGAGTTCTTTTTTTTCAAGAGCTGCTTTTAGACCAGCAATCTCTTTGAAGCTGCAATGTGTACTCAATGACATATCATCGGGAATAACCTGTGAACTCCATTTATAAAGGACCTCCATCTATACAAAACAAAAAAAATAATTGTAATAACATTAATTTAATTGACTATTTACTTTAAAATAACACTTAATTATTATTTTTTTGTCCTCTTTTCATTAATTTATAAATCTAATTTTAATTAACAAATTAAATTAACATATTACAATTACATTAAATCAAATTCAAATTTTAATTAATTAATTTTAATAAATTAATTCTTAATAGATTACATTTCATTTATTTCTAACTTTATTAAATTTTATAATTTATTTAACTTATTTCAAAAACCAATAATAATATATTTATTAAATAAAAAAAAAAAAACCTGGGTTTAATTGTGTATTAAACCCGGTTTTGGGCAAAACCGGGTTTAATGGATGCATTAAACCCGGTTCCGGGTTTAATCCATCCATTAAACCCGGTTTCGGGTTAAAACCGGGTTTAATGGATGGATTAAACCCGAAACCGGGTTTAATCCATCCATTAAACCCGGTTTTAACCCAAAACCGGGTTTAATACACAAATGTAACCCGGTTTTGTGCAAAACCCAACCTCATTGTCTTCTTCACAAACCCAAACCTCCATTTTCATGTGTTATCCACCAAAATCCAACCAAAACTAATCTAATCTAATCATACTAAACTAATCCAACATCCATAACACAAACAAACTAAATCAACACTCAAAAATTTCACATATAGAACTCAAACTATCAAATGCTTACCGTCGTTAATGGAGGCGGTTGGAGGAGGTCGGCGAGCGGTCGTGCGTGGGCGTCGGCGTGGGCGTCGGCGTGGGCGTCAAGGTTGCAGGTCGGCGTGGGCGGTCGGGCGTGGGCGTCGGCGTGGGCGTGGCCGTGGGCGTGGGCGTGGGCGTGGGCGGTCGGGCGTGGGCGTGGGCGTCGCCTTGGGCTGTCGGCCGATCGGCAAGGTTGCAGGTCGGGCGTGGCGCTCGGCGGCGGTCGGCGGTCGGCGGTCTGCTGAAACCGGGTTGCGATGTTGCTTTGAAACCGGTTGATTTTGCTTTGGATGATTTTGCTTTGGATTTGTTTGGTTGACCAGTTGTTGGATGTGCTTTGATTTGTTGTTGTGCCATTTCAATAGATGGGGGTAGTTTTGTAATTTCGTGTTTATTTTTGTTTTGACTTTTAGAAAAACAAGAGTGGTGTATGGTTAGGGGTAAAATGGGTAAATTGGGTATAGAAAGATATTAGTTTGTTTGAGAGGTTAAAATTGAATTGTTATAATTTGGTGGCCATTTATGATTTTCCAGTTTTGTGATTTGCTATATTTGGTATTTTTCACATTTGTTTTTATATATACAGTATTGTTATGTGTCATGCATGTGAATTTTGATTTCTCTTGCATGGCTTTTGCTTAGAGATTTAATAATTTATTTTATTATTTATTTATTATTTTTCTATTTATTTATTTTTCTACTAATTATAAATGCATATATGATCTAATTAAATTATGATATTACTATATATTTTACCTAACCTACTAATTAATGAGTTAAACGGATTGTAACCGGTAATCTATTAATTTAATGGACTATATTTGAGTTCACTCATAACACAATAAACTTAATGGGTTGTGTTCGGGTTGAACAAAAAATTAATAAATCGTGTTTGGATTTATATAAACACAACACTATACCCCATTTTGTCATCTCTACTCGGTCCTATTCCTGTGACCATGAGTCATGACCACACAGCCACCCTACTGCTACAACTACCATTTTATTTGTATTTTTATATTTGCCTTTCATTTTTTTTTTTTTCCTTTTCTCCAAGCTTTTCTTTTTTTTACCCTCTCTCTCTCATATAAACATGGACGGATCTCAAATTCTCGGTGAACCCATAAGTTTGATAGAGATGGTGGCTGGGTAGAGATGGTGGTTGTTGAATTTGGGTGGAGATGGTAGAATTTGGATTAGAAAAGAAGAGAAAGAAAGAGACATTGGTGAAATTTTTATCAAAAGCTATTTTTGATAAGGCAATAAAATATTTCCTAAAGTCATTTTTAGATTTCTAAAAACACATCCCAAACAACAACATTTTAAAAAAGAAATTTTTACCATTATATATTGAACAAAAATAAGAAAGTTTCAATCCTGCTTTTGCTCTCGAAGGGGTCAAGAAGTAGACAATTTCCAAAGGATGACAATTTATTTTTTCGGTTTTCTTATTCGTAATTTTTTAAAATTTTAAAATAACATGAATTCTAATGAATATTGATTACTCTAGCAATTACGAAGTTGTATAATAGCAAATGCATTAAGCTTTTTTTTTTTTTTTTTTTTCTTTTTCCTTATTTATAGTCATGGAACTTAAAAATATACAAAACATATATTTAAAAATTCCAAATCTTAAGAAAAAAAATAAAAGCAAAAAAATAATAATTAGAAATTATATATACACATATGAAATTATTATTATTATTGTTATTGTTTGAAATACACATATGAAATTATTAATTATATGATTCCTCATATAATTTCATATAAATCCTAATTTTGTATTGTTATAAAATTGTATAGTATATCCGATAATTAATTTATTACTGATACAAAATTAAGATCCACATAAGAATAAGTTTTATGTATATATATAAATAAATTTTTATATATCGAAAAGATAATATTAATATTTTGGATAGAAGTACATATAAAATAAAGTGGAATGCACGAATTGTATTTTCGTGTACGTGGAGAAAGACCGAACAGAAGAGATCCTAACTGTCTCTAACCACTCGATTCTCTCTGAAAAGCTCCATGCTTGATAGCTCACTCTCTCTTCAACATCCAAGCTATGGCCAGCACAAGCACCTCTTCATCCAGACTTAATTTCCCACTTGTGTCTTTCAAAACCATCACCACCACTTCATCAACTTCAATCCATCTTCATTTCCATCACAAACTCCCAACTTTGAGACTTTCTCGGCGCAGAAGACCAGATGGTTTTGTTGCGTGTTCTCTCTCAGCTGATCATCCTCAATTTGAAAAAGACATCAACAGTAGTCTCTCATCCTCCCAAGAGCAACCCCAAGTTCAAAGCAGGTAACCCTTTATTTAATTTCTTAGTTGAATAATGTTGTGCATTGGAAGGGGGGTATGTGGTATGCTCTAATGGCAGTCTGACTAATTCAATGTAAATTTTGATGGGGATGATCGGATTATACTGCCTTATTAAAATAGGTTCATGTTCAGTGTATGTATGAGGTAATTATGGATGGTTCTTACATGTGTTAGCTTTAATATGTTGTGAATATATTTACAATGCAACAGTTGCTTAATGTTATTTCCTTCCAGTATTTAGGTGTATATGTTGCAAATGATTTTTTTTTAATTGATGAATTGGCCTTCCTGACTGGTGGTGTCATATGTTGTGTCTTATAGCATGTGGAACTGGAGGGGTTACTCTATCCGCTATCAGCACTCTGGAAGCAGTGGCCCTGCTCTCGTTCTAGTTCATGGTTTTGGAGCAAACAGGTCTAGACCGTTGACATTTCGCTTCTCATTAGCAGACAACTAAAATTGCTATAGGTATTAATTGCATATTGCTCTATAATCGTCATGATGACCTGTACCGTGTTTCTTTTGGTTGTTAAATGTGCATTGACATGGAAGTAGCTACGTCGAAATTTGGGGATTATCACTCTGCCAATTTACTCTATAATCAATGTGCATTGACATTGATTAAAACAGTACTAGTTACTTCCAATCATGTATAATTCTACTAGTATTCCAGTTTGGTATAAAAATTATCACTCTGCAGGTAAATGATATCATTATAGTTTGAACATCTACAAAAGATTGAAACCATGGATTGATATTACCTGATGGCTGATTGTAAACCTACTGCTTGTATCATGTGATTGATATTACCTGATGGCTGATTGTAAACCTGCTGCTTGTGTCACATTCCATAAGTAATTGACCTCTATGCCTGGTTCTGCGTTACAACAAATAACCAATGGTTTGTTTTTGAGAATGTTTCTGTGGTTGCAGTGATATTCATATCTTCTTAGTTGGTGAATTTGTTTCTCACCTGTGCAAATGACAAACTAACATCCAGAAAATGATGGAATTCATTGAGCATGCTTAGAGATGAAAAACCGTTGCAGAATTGATTATATATTTCATTATAGCCTAATCCTGAAAATTACATGTTATCCTAAAGTAACTTATTTGGGGTACAATAAGTTTTTGTTAATGAAAAATTTATTTCACAATGGGACTAGTTACTTGTTTTTTATGACTTATGAAGATTGAGACCAATAGTGCTCACGCAGCATCTTTTCTACATGCATGATAGAGGACTGTAATTCAGAAGTCTTCATTTTGTGAAGGGCTTAGCTTTTCGGTTGTTGAGTTGAATTAGTTCGCTAATAGATCAATGGTTTATGAATATATCAAGCTAAATTTGCCGTTGATCAATTAAAGTTCTTGTTACCTTTATGTATGTTTGTGTCTATAGTCATCTGTCTACATCCATAATTGTTGTTCCTTTACTGTTATTTATAGTGATCATTGGAGGAAAAATGTTCCAGTTCTTGCTACATCCCATAGGGTGTACTCCATTGATCTAATTGGCTATGGATACTCAGACAAACCCAACCCTCGTGATTTTGGTGACAAGCTTTTTTATACGTTTGAGACGTGGGCAGCCCAACTAAATGACTTCTGTAAGGATGTGGTCAAAGATCAAACGTTCTTTGTATGCAATTCAATTGGAGGTGACAATCTTCTCAACATACTAGTAGTATATTCAAGACCAACAATCTTTTTTCTTCCCTTGAAATAAGATCAACAATCTCTTTTTTTCCTTTTTTTTCTGAAATCAGATCAACAATCTCTTACAAGTTCTGTTAATTGATCTCTTTTTCTACATGTGAAAAATTGACAAAAAAAATATGATTATGCATTGGTTAATATTGCATTTTAATTTTGTGAAAACATTAGAAAATCACTTTTCTTATGTTATTAATTTTTACAACTATTCCTTAGAAACTTTTGAAAATAACACAGAACGAAGACTAATGTTTTCAATAAATATTTCATCTGTTTTACTGCAGGACTAGTTGGTCTTCAGGCAGCAGTGATGGAGCCACACATCTGTAAGGGCATCATCTTATTGAATATATCGTTGCGTATGCTTCATATAAAAAAGCAACCTTGGCTTGGACGACCTTTGATCAGATCATTCCAGAGTCTGCTGAGGTAGAAACAGGATTTATTTATTTTTTTTCCTTTCTTTCAGAAGTTGAAGTTTCAAACTGGGGGTCTTAAGATTTAATGAGTCATATTGTTGTGGTAGGAACACAGCTGTGGGCAAAATTTTTTACAAAGCAGTTGCCACATCCGAGTCTGTCAGAAGTATTCTTTGCCAGGTATAGAACATTACCACATTGTTGCCACAAGGCTGCCCTTGTCTGTATTGACCACTTCTGATGTGTTGCGTTGCAGTGTTACAATGACACATCTCAAGTGACAGAGGAACTAGTTGAGAAGATTCTACAGCCAGGTCTCGAGCCTGGTGCTGCAGATATATTTCTCGAGTTCATTTGTTACTCAGAAGGTCCACTGCCTGAGGAGCTACTGCCACAAGTGATGGTAGTTTCTTCAATTCAATTTGAATTTACGCTAGTCATAATTTGTGCTCATCAGATGTTGCTAATGAAGATATTGATCTGTTCTACATCTTTCTCAGTGTCCTGTTTTGATAGCATGGGGAGACAAGGACCCTTGGGAGCCCATTGAGCTTGGAAGAGCTTATGAGAAGTTCGATTCTGTTGAAGACTTCATTGTCCTCCCTGACGTTGGCCACTGCCCTCAGGTATTCACCTCTCTGTACACTCATGCTTGTGCATGCATACGCACACACATATAAATTAGCAATATCTTTTGGCAACATTTATTCATCAATGTGCATGCATGTTTGTAGGATGAAGCACCCCATCTTGTCAACCCTCTTGTTGAATCATTTGTGGCACGCCATGCTTCCACCAGCTAGTGTTTCCAAGGCTAGTTCTTCTTCAACTGAGCCAATTATTTGTTGTTGATTCTTTGTCCGGCGTTTCTGTTTACACTTTCTGAACTCTTGAAAGCTCATTTTGTCAAGAAATACTTGTTTCTTTGAAGCGAAATTTATGGTTGATAAATGTGGTAATTTCACTCAATATATCACTTAATTTCAATGGTTATAAAGATTTTTTTCTTCTTTAGCTTGTTCAGTTTTACGTGAATGGTTCAACAATTACTGTTTTGTAGTAGAAGATTTAAATCTTACCCAGCTTATTTACTTGTGTCGGTTGATGTTTCTTGATTGTGAGAGTAAATATTCAATCAAAGTCATTAGGGTTTTATCTTGGAATCAAAATATCATGTGGACTCAGTTGATCTAAGCTTTTTTGAGAAACATCTTGTGTACCTCATATTCCATTAAGGAGTTGATATGATTATATAATACAATGACATGACGATCTGATTTGAAAAAGAGTGTCAGGTGTCAACATACTCAACACTGATGTTTTGTGTTGGTGTTTTGACTATAATCAATAATTATTCCAAATTAATACTTTTATATGGTAAAATCAAGTTTTTTTTTTTTTTTTTTTAAGAATTTGTAATTTAATATGATAATTATATTTAAAATTTACTTGTATGACCATACAATAATTATAAAGTATTCTATATTTTGCTATTTAGAGGTCTGCAGGGGCCATGACTCTTGTGGCCTCTTGGAAATTCCTTTTCAGTCCTCATAATTAATAATTTACCTTTTTCTTTTGATCCCTTTAAATGAAAATTCTCTAGTTTGGTTGTTGAATTTGCCTAAATTTAATATTCTGGCTTCCTCACTAACAGGGTTGGCTTAGGTCTTAGACAAAATTTATAACGAAACCTTTAATGTTTAATATAAAAAATTAAAATTTATTTTTACTTTTTGAGATGTAAAAATATAGATTAATATAATGTGTTGTTGAAATAGAATAGCTATTTTTTAATACTTCTTCATGTTTTTTTCCATAAAAAATTTTACTAATATAATCTATAATTGAAAAATGCCAACAATTTTTACCTTTTAGGAAAATAATATTACTTTTTCTGATTGGGTATTTTTTAATTATTAAATCTCTTATCGTATTATCTAACTAAATATCCAATATATTGCTGATGAAAGATTATGTAAAGAATTTGATTGCATTTGACAGGTAATTGTATATTATTAGTAAATTCATCAAAAAGGAAAAAATCATATCAAGCATAAAAACAATTTCTAAAAAAAAAGTTAGGAACGTAATTTGTATTCTATTTTGGTAGGAATTTTTTTTTTTTTTTTTTTGAAAGATATTTTGGTAGAAATAACTTTTGGATTCTTATTTATTATCATTATTAATAATTAAATTGGACTTAATTACTAATTTGAGACAACTAAAAATAAAACTGAATAGGAACTGCCTAAATTGCCTACTCCTTGGCTTTGAGAGCCGGCCCTGGTCACCAATCAACACCTTTCAACGTTTTGTGTTATATCACGAAAAGCAACCCCTTTGGCCCTTTTTACTTAATAATATTTCACACATATTTCTGTCACTAGATCAATTCTTAAAATTTTGTGTATTCATGCCTATTCTTTGTTAGATATATCATTAAAAAGATTGATATTACCCAAGTTAACAATGAATTGAGAGATTATGATGCAAAAAAAAAAAGCTATGAAATTGAAAGCCGAATTTATTTATTAGGGAATTTTATTAAACAGAAAAATGTAACATATTTTTCGAAGGATTCCCTTGGCTTTCGATCTTTGGACGACACAAGCATGTTACGTTTTGGTTGACATATGCGGTATACATGTGCATTTGTTATTCACACACTTGGGTGTTGCATCAATACATCCGCATTCATAATCATGTGTACATCCTTTAGCATCTATTCCTCGATTAACCACCTCTCCCACTGCCTTGGAGGATGCCAAACCTGCAAACATTTACACATTAATAATCCATCAATCACACTATAGTAGTATATCAAAAAAAAAAAAAAACTACTGAGGAAAAGGGAGAGACATACATGATGAAACAATTAAAAAAAGCAGGAAAGCTGTAATAAGCGGAGTGGACTTGGCCATTGAAGGGTTGTTTGATGCTTCAGAGGAATTACAAACGCTTCTTGTTTTGGGGCTTGAGAGTATGTTTGTGGCTTTGACTTTGTATTGTTATGCTCTATTGAGGCATATTTATAGTGTTAATCATGTTTTTCATTCAAGCCAGATATAACAAGTAATACTATTATGGAAGCAAATTATTTGGTAACTAGGACTATGGATTTGAGATGAGGTATACAACCTATAATTTCATAGACCTTTTTTGTTATAAAATTTAAGAAAGTGTATTCAATCTAGAGTTTATTAGAGTTTAATAATTTTTGTTTTTTTCGTGATGGATTTTGGTGAAATTTATAGATTTCATAGACTTTATATTGTAAAATTCTTTAGGAAATCCTAAGAAATCTTGAGGAAAATTGTTAGATTTTTTATTAATTTTTTTCTTTATAAAAATAATTTTAAACTCCATTCAAATTCATGACTTAAATGAAATATGTGAAGTCAATAACTTTTTTAATATAATTAGATTTTATTAGATTTCATATAAATCTTAATTGAATACACCTAAATTTTATTAGATTCTATATAGATTTGAATTGAATACACATAAAATTTAATAGATTTTATATAAATCTGAATTGAATATACCTAAATTTTAATGAAATCTATTCAAATTTAGATTGGATATACTCAAACTTTTAAAATCCTTTAAATTTCAATGAAATCTTAAATTGCATAAACAACATGCCCCTCCCCCTTCCTCCTCCTTCCCCACCCACACCCCCCAGGTTTTAAAACAATGAATTAAGAATAATAATCAACATAAGAGAGAATAAGAAAAATAAGAAAGAAAGAGATAATCTAATTGATGGGATAATTTGGATTATTACAAAACATGCCTATATATAGGCAAATTAGGAGAATTATTTCCGTAATGAAATAATAACAAAATAGGTTATTTTCATAATAGTACAATGACAAAATAGATAATAGTGAGGTAATAAGTCCATATATTCACAATACTCCCCCTTAGATGTACATCACCTAGATAATATTCAAGATTTTTGACATGTTCAAATATTTTCTCGCTAAAATCTCACTAATAAAACCCAATGAGACAAAACATGGTTAGGGAAAAATAAGTGCAACACACATATGTTAAGGGAAAGATGGAGACAACAAGTGGTGTTTGATTAGCAATCGGCAAATCAACAGCGATGACGGTCAGCGTTAGGGTTTAGTGGTACTGACGATAGTGGGTTTTCTCTATTTTGGACCTGAGTTGGTGACTGGTGCAAGTTTGAACTCAAGGTGTTGATGCTTTGCTTCAATTTTTTATTTTTCAAGTATTGAATAGCAAAATATTGCCATCTTGGTTATTTTTAATAATTTGGTTTATTTTTAAAAAGTTAAAAATAAACAAATAAGGCATCATTTTGAGGACAAAAATATTTTTTTTTTCGAAAAACAAAAAAAGCATAGGTGGCCCTAATCATAGCCAACCGATCACCTAAAACTCCTAATTATGGGGTTTTCAGATAGACCGATGATCACGTAAACCGATTTTTAGATCACTACTTATAGACCACTCAAGCGATCTACAAGCAGTCATAGAAGTAAGCTTTTACTGTCACAAAAAGTGGGTCATTGCCCCAACAGTGACTCAATAGTTAGTCCCGCTGATGCTTCTATAGCTCTATGCACTCTTAGGCCCCGTTTGTTACGCGGGATAGGATTGAGTTATTTATATGGGATTGGATTGGATTGAATTGGATTGGATAGGATGAGATTGAATTAATTTAATTGTTATCTTATGTTTTGTGACACTAGGATATGATAGGATTTAAAGGAAATTTGCCAATGATTGAAATGAAAATTTTCAGATATTTGGAAATATATTTTTATTTCCTCCGCCATCTCAGCCGCACACCACCACGTTCCTCCCTCTCTCATCACCCCTCCCACACTAAACCCATCCAAAACCCAAGCGGCGCGACGAATGATGTAGACGGCGGAAGCATCGATGCTTTGAAACGGCAACAAAAAAGACGTAAAGCTCAACTGAGCGACGCGACGACCGGTGCAAACGACGAAGGAGTCGATACCCTGGAACGACGACGAAAAAGACGCAAAGCTCAGCTGAGCAACGTGACAAACGATGCAGACGACGGAGGCGTCGATGCCTTGGAACGGTGATGAAAAAGACGCAAAACTCAGCTGGTAATCGATCGGATCTCGATCTCGTCGGCGGCGGAAGAGAGGGAAAAGAAAGAGAAGAACAGAGAAGAAAAAGACAATCGAAGTAGAAAGCGATGACCAGAGAAAAACGATGATTCGATCGGAGAAGAAAGAGAACGATCGGTAAAAGCAAGCGGCAGCGGCGACGATGACGACGACGGCGACGCTAGAGGAGAAAAAGCAGACGGCGGTGGGATAAAATTAACCCACCTATTTGCGTGGGTTTGATTTAACCCACTAGAGTAGAATAAAAACACTGTTGGAAAAAGTTGGGATAATTTAGTGAGGGATATTTGGTTGGACTAAACATGGGATTGGACAAAAAATTTATCCAATTTCAGTCCTATCCTAGGTAACAAACATGGCCTTATGGTTTTGGCCATAACATCTTCGTCCAACCTCCACTTGACTTGTAGTTTTTTCTTATGATTAGCGAATATTTAAGGCTATATTTTTTGGAAAAAAACTTTAAAAAAATAAATAAAAATAACCCAAATACTCCTGAAAAATGACTCATTGAATTAAACTAAAATAATGATAATAATAATAATAATAACAAGTAACAGACGATAATTAAATCAATAATTATTCTAAGAATGTAGGTTGATTTTTGCCCACATTTAATTCGTTCTTCCGTGAATGCTGATTTCGATCAATAATACCGTTTGGCTTGGCCTTGTTTCAAAAAAAAAAAAGAAACAGTAAAATTCAATTTTAGTGTCTTATCTGTCCAATGCATTTGAACTAAAGTTCAAACTTAACAACAATGTTACACTGGATGTGAGTTTAAAATATCAGAAAGATGTTTGACCAAATAATTAGATCATTATAGAAAAAACAAATGACATATATATAAATCAAAGAGGGGTCTCATAATTCATGTATGTTGTTTCTCTGATGCGTTTTGTGAGAATATATATAGTTTTGTCTTGTCACCTATAATGTTGAATCAATCTTATAAAAACAACTGTCAATATTTAAATCAGATCACAGCTGGTGAGCTGTGAAACTGCTGCTATTTAATGTGTACGAACGATTTAAGGGCTAAAAATTATAGTTCTGAGTTTATGATAACCCTCAAACAATGAACAAGTTTTTTCAGGATAGCTTGGTTGTATACAAGTTATTAGATGTGAGATCCCGTATAGTTGTTCATGTAGGATCACACTTCTGTAACATCACACAGAAAAAATGAGCAGGATCCTGATTGTCTTGTGACTCTTGTCATTACTTACAGACAAATCACAATCTCATTAGTGATGACTGATGATGGTACCAAACTGCACTTGTAATTGTCAAATAACCAGGAAGCTGAGGCGCAACGCGATAATAACCACACCCCATGTAATTCAAAATTCATCAGAAACTTCCATGCCATAATGCCATCAAAACCTTGTCCAAAACCCTCTATAAGTTTGATTAAAATTGAAAAACAAAACAATCGTGAGGTTTGACAAGGGGTAGCAGAAGGGTGTTTGGCCACCACAAGTTAGATTTTCGACTTTTAGGAAAACCTCCCATAAGATAATTAAATTCTCAGATAAAGTCCCACAATCATCGCTAAGGGAAATGTAGGCAGAGGCTGCAATATTATCACATAAAGACTTGGTAAACAAAAACCAACATATTTCTAACATATATAATCAGCAACTCATGATTCTAAAATTCACTTCATTGAACCACAAAAAGCACATTAAATCATGGCACAGACACACAATTTTTGACAATTTGACAGCAAAAGATAATATCGTACAAAAGAGAAACAAAGCAATGTAAAGATAAGGAAAAGGAAAGGGAAAAAACACATCAATAATCTTCACCTTCCTCTTCATCATCAACACCTTCAGTACCAACTTCCTCATAATCTTTCTCAAGAGCAGCCAGATCTTCACGTGCTTCAGAGAACTCCCCTTCCTCCATGCCTTCCCCGACGTACCAGTGAACAAATGCCCTCTTGGCATACATGAGATCGAATTTGTGATCAATGCGCGAGAACACTTCAGCCACTGCTGTGTTGTTGCTGATCATGCAAACTGCTCGCTGCACCTTTGCAAGGTCACCTCCCGGTACAACAGTTGGAGCTTGATAATTGATACCACATTTGAAGCCAGTTGGGCACCTGCAAAATCCAAAAACAACAGCCTCTCAGATAAAAACACATACACTATCTCAAAGAGCTAACATGTTGAACATAATACGATTAGCAAAAATGTTATTAACATCCTCACGCACACCAGGTAATTATCGAATTGATATTCTTGTTCATTAGTTTTAAGTTTAACAGTAATGTACAAGTTTTCTTACCAGTCAACAAACTGTACAGTCCTTTTGGTTTTGATAGAGGCAACAGCGGCATTAACATCCTTTGGGACAACATCTCCGCGATACATCAAGCAGCATGCCATGTACTTTCCATGCCTCGGATCACACTTGGCCATCATGCTTGAGGGTTCAAACACAGCGTTTGTGATCTCAGGAACCGATAACTGCTCATGGTATGCTTTTTCAGCAGAGATGACAGGGGCATATGAAGAGAGCATGAAATGGATACGAGGATAAGGTACAAGGTTAGTCTGGAATTCAGTGATATCCACGTTGATCGCACCATCAAACCTCAACGAAGTCGTCAAGGACGATATGATTTGCGATATCAACCTATTCAAATTAGTATAAGTTGGCCTCTCAATATCTAGAGATCTACGGCAAATGTCGTAAATAGCTTCATTGTCTAAAAGCACAGCAACATCCGTGTGCTCAAGGAGGGAATGAGTAGACAGAACACTATTATAAGGCTCCACAACGGCAGTTGACACCTGAACCATAATTATTAGCAATTCAAATATACCTATCAGTTCTATAACAATAGGCAGCACTAAAATTCCACATAAGATCATACAAGCCAATTCTCGATCATATACCTGAGGAGAAGGATAAATGGTGAAGCCAAGCTTCGACTTCTTCCCATAATCGACAGACAAGCGTTCTAACAACAAAGACCCCAAACCGGAACCAGTACCACCACCAACAGCACTGAAAACCAAAAACCCTTGCAACCCAGTACAGTTATCAGCCAACTTCCTCACTCTGTCAAGGCAAAGATCCACGATTTCCTTCCCAACTGCAACAACAACAAACAACAATCAATCAAAACTAACAAAAACCACCAAATGCAAGGACCACTCGACGCAATTACAACCTGTATAATGCCCTCTGGCGAAGTTGTTAGCGGCGTCCTCCTTGCCGGATATAAGCTGCTCCGGGTGGAAAAGCTGGCGATAAGCCCCGGTCCTAACCTCATCAATGACAGTTGGCTCCAGATCAACAAACACGGCTCTTGGCACATGCTTCCCAGCACCCGTTTCGCTGAAGAAGGTATTGAATGCATCATGGCATGAACCTACTGTTGGATCACTGCAAACCCCCACATCAACATTTCTCAGTCAACCATTATATCAACCAAATTACGATCTCATCATCCCAACCCCACAAATTATTTGCCAAAATTAAAAAATAAAAAGAAATGAAAAAGGGGTGACCTGGGCATCATTCCATCGGGTTGGATTTCATGTTCGAGGCAGTAAAGCTCCCAGCAAGAATTTCCCACCTGGATTCCGGCTTGTCCAATGTGTATACTTATGATTTCTCTCATTTTCGTTCGACAGTCACCCTGGCGATGAGAAGAGCGCAGGTTTTAAAGTGAGAGATATAGAAGATGATGTTGGCGTTGTTGTGGCGTGATTGTGTGTTTGTTTGTTGGTCTTATTGAATTGAATTGAATTGCTGACGAGAATGACTTGACTTAAATGTGTTGATAAGTGGGATTTGATGAGTCTTTGGAATCCGGATATTTGACATGATATGGCGATTGGTGCCAGCCTTTCTCCGGCCCCACTCTTCTGCCGCCCGTTTTATTTTCTCAATTTCCTATATTGCCCTTCTCTTATCTCCTATTGACATGGAGGCGACAAATAATTATCGGTTTCGATAAAAACATCGAAAGTCCAAGGGTCAGTTCGATAATATTATAACTTTTATAATTATCACGTTTAGTTGTGTTGAAGTTGTCATAATAATTTTATAAAGTTAATTGGACTAGTGTTTAATTATATATGCTGTTAAAACTATTATATATATCTCAAAGATAAGAATAATATTACACTTTCTAAAATTTTATCCAAATATTTTGATCAAATATATGTCGTAAACTGATTTGTAACTATCACTTTAATTTTGGAATAATGTATTGATGATAGAATAAGTATATATGAGTTTAACTTTCAAAAAAAAAAAGTATATATGAGTTTATCACATCATCTGATCAATGAATTTGAATAATTTTTTAAGTAGTATAACATTACTTCAAACATAACATATATACATTTAATAATTTTATGCTAGTTACTATGAATTTATAAAAAAATCTGAAAAATATATAAAAAAAAAAAACTAGGATGTATTAATTTATATTTGATATGATTAGATATAATTAAGTCAAAATACAAGTTTCTTTAGATTAAGGGGGTGTTTATTCAATCGAAGTTAATTGGAGTTTAATGGGTTTTTTTTTTCTTCAAGTTTTAATGTTTCTTTTTAAAGATGGATTTTGATAGAATTAACGTATTCTATAAACTCCTGTTAATTTTGTTAGAATTTATTAAGAAATTTAATAAAAACTTTAGGAAAACTGTAAAATTATTATAATTTTTTTTATAAAAATAACTTTAAAATTCATTCAAATCTATTAGTTCAATCAATTTTATGAAGTCAATAACTTTTTTAATAAATCTAAATTTCAATATTTAAATTTAATGAATTTCATACAAATTTGAATTGAATACATTTAGATATCATTTAAATCTATTTAAATTTTCATTAAAAACACTCAAACTTTTGAAACGTTACCCATTCTTACAACTTCTATCAAATGTAGGCATATTATTTTAAGAAAATTTGACCCAACACCCTTTTATTAAAAAATTAATAAATAAGAACTTTTAATTTCTTAAAAGCACCACTAAAAGGAGCTTAACTTAATGAAAATATTGATAGAAATATCATAAATATCATTAGAATTTCAGAAATATTCAATCCAGCTATCAATATTTTGAATATTGATCACATAAATTATAAAATAAATATATATATCAGCAATAGTTTAGATATTTACTTGCTCGGTACGAGAATTCTCACAAAAATGAAGAGATAAAAATGGACTCCACAGTCCAACTCCTCAATTTTTTTTTTTTTTTAAACAAGCAAGGGTGTCTTAAGTCCTGTACTCGTGTCATTGGGTTAGTGCACTAAAACGAAACAGCTGCGGCTTGTTCAAATTGTTGTTCATTGAGAAGACAGGATAGTGATCTTCCAATCAGCTATATCATCGTAACATTGCTCAACTTAGTTTTATAAAATTGAATGCAAAATGTGTATGGTTTAAGGTGATAGTTGCGAAAGTCTAAATATTAGAATCATAAAATTGTTAATTGTCGAAAACTTGTAAATCAAAATTTGGGGTTTTATTATATTTAATGGTTTAACCTATTTGGTAAATTCGATAGAAAATCTTTTTATTTTGTTAAAATATATGAATATTTATATAAACATAAATCTAACAACTAATTTTATATTGTTAAACAAAAACATTAACATAGATTTAGGTTCGTTTAAAATTTATTCATTTTAATGGGTTCCATGAAAAACACACTGTTGTTAGTTATTATTATAAAGAGATAAAAAAAATCCATAATTATAGATCTATTGTAACTTGCTTATTAAGTGTTATATATACGATTTAGAAATTTACGTTTATATTATTGAGAGATATCTACTATAATAATATAAAAAAATAAAATCTTGTATACATTGATAAATATATACTATAATATTCCAATCTCTGTCACAGATGTAAAAGGAAAACATATTTTTGAACTATTATTCTTTTAACTATAAAGTCTATAATACATTTGAGAATCAGAAGATTGAACATTGTTCAATTTCATAATTACTTGGTTTTGAGAAACTGATTATGTATCTAGAAATAAAGTGGCATGGTGAGGGGTAGAATGGGAAATGGGGAGGGCCAGCGGTGGTCACATGCTATATACAAAGTGAAGTTGCTGTTATGTGTTGTAAGACACATCAGTCCATGCGGTGCTTCGTTGTTTTTACTTCAATTATTTATACGTGTATTTATTTTGTATTGGATTTTAATTCCTATTTTACTTTTTATTTTTAAATAAATTTATTGTGGGACTCTCGTGCCTCTTTGGTAGAGATGACCAGTCCTTAGATTTTTCGAAAAAAACATCTCAACTTTTAGTTAAATATATATATATTATATTACATCCGTTACTGTTATACATATCTAAAACACGTTTAATTAGTTAAAAAAATAATAATAACTTCATAATAAACTTCAAAATTCGTCTTCTTTAGCAACAGGTAACGTGAGAACTTGATTTTTTTGTGTACAAGTTACATGTATTATAGTCTTTTGTTGACACTTTAAGAGCAAAATTATCAATGTACATATATTATACATATATACACATTTTATTATTATTATTTTATAGAAAACATTTTAGTTGAACTTCAAGAGCAAAGCTTGTGTTATAATTGTACACAATTTTGTCTTTGCTGGGTGTTGGACCAACAAGATTGGTTGCAACATTTATTAATGGCATTATCAACTTGCCATCCAACCACCTCTATGAGTCCATGTGTTACATCTATGTTTGCTTCTGTGTACCTTATCCTTTAAGTTTATAGTTGGAGTCTCTATTTCACTATGTATAAGTATATGGACAATTTTATTTATTATATATCTTATAGAAGTGATATTCGGATTGTATATTCAGTGTTTGGTCTCAAGATATCCTAATTTAACTCAATAGATGTAAAATTTCAAAAAAAAATAATAATAAGTAGTGTAATTCCTTGTGTTTGATGCCGTATCATTTGTGATTGACCTATTTTATGATCACCCGATTACAAGTTTCGATCATATTGAAAGGGAATTTATATGATATGATCTATATTTGTTATATATAAAAAAGAATCTCTTGGTGCAAATTTCATAGTATTTGCGTCAAACTATCCGAACTTTACACAATTTACAAGTTCCACATTCACCTGTGTGTGTATATGTCGCTATAAGTTAAATATGTGCAATTAGACGTTAACTTTCTCAACTTAATGTAACATCTTGTAATTTTGACATGAATTCTATGAGCTTTAAAATGTGTCTGATAACATTGATAATTTATATTGGACAAAAGGACTAGTTGCATGTATATATATATGTATATAAAATCAGTTGTAGATGTATTTAAAGGGTTATGTTAATTGTTAACTTTGAATTCTTAGGATACACATTAAAAAAAATAATAAAATATTTCAACTTCAAATAAAAACAAAATTGCATGCGCTATTATGTCTTAAGGAAGTAAACAATTTCATCTTTCATTCGAATTGGAAATGTTTCAATTAAAATGCATGCAAATTACTAGAAATGTTCCAAAAAAGTGAAAATTTAGTTTTGATTTAAAAAAAAAAGTGAAAATTTAGTTTTGATTTAAAAAAAAAAGTTATTCATTTGTACCTGCGAACATAATTTGTAAGTATTTGTAACCCTTTTTCGTCCTTGAAAAAAACATTGCAAGTAGGATAAAATATTTTATGCAGTAAATGTTCAAGGGGTTGAAAATGACTAAAAGAGATTGAAACTTCGTTTAGGACCTAAAATGAATAACTTTTTCCTTTTTACCAAATACAAGATTTCACTTTTAATTTTTACCATTTTTAAATTTGTCCCTTAAAATACAGGTTAGAAGAACCTTATTTTGAAGTAAATTTATAATTTCCATGTGACAAAAGGCCATATTATTGGGATCCCATCAATGTTATCTTGAGACCCATTTAAACATAACATCCAATGTCCATTGAGCAAAATTTCCAGGTAAATTAGGTGCCAAAATAATATTGGTGGGGTGTCAATAACACCGGCCTAATTACTTCCATACAACCTCTAAGTCAAAACCCACCATGCACATGGAGCCCAAACCAACTTGTTTTGTGCTTAACCTAGAGCCCAGCCAATATTGCTTAAAAACATACATTAGTAGCTAGTGATATTTGCATCTCTCGCAAACTGTATGTACACTCTTTTCCTAAGTACATCTCATTAAGAATTCAAAAAATCTCTAGTTTTAAATAAACTCTAATGTCAAAACTGTCCCTACTTTAATTTTGTTTTACTATATCTTTTTAACTGCACCCCATATACATCTATATATTGTGATCTAATTAAAACTAACTTTGCTATTATTTAAAAGTTTAGTATTTCTTTTTCCAATAGATAAGGAAGTAGATAATGATTTTGTTTTTCTAATACTAATTAATTTAAAACTTATCATTTCACAAGTTTAATTCATTCTGAATATTTCTTATGATTTTATAATTCACATTCCGCACTTCACAATTAACTTGTATTTCGTAAAAGATTTTGACATTAGAAAAAAAAAAATTCAGATAAAAGTTAGGATTTGGAAATTTTAAAGGGATTTCCTATTTGGTTTTGCGTCTCTTCAAACCTAAGGTAAATACTAAATATTAGTTGATTAAAGAGAAAGAGAGCAAAAACGGTGCATAAGTCAGAGTGCAAAAACCGTGCATAAGTCTAAGGAAACAAAGTTACAAGAAATTGTCAGGACTTTTTTTATTCCTTTGTTCATTGATGTTTAGATAATCAACATCGTATTTTCATTTTCAATTTAATAAAAATTTTACTTCATTAAAAATAAAATAAAAGATTTTATCATATATGTGAGAAACTAATTAATAATTTATGGATGTACCTATAAACTATATAGTCTTTTAGTAATCTTAATCGAGGGTAGTACTTAATTTAAAATTTGGGGCCTACCTATAAAGTTTTAGGGATCCAAATATTGACAGTCAAAATATATGATGTAGGTCTCTGGCTTTGTAGCATAGTGGTAATACAATTTAACACCAAATGCCATCACTTTATTCAATAAAGGTGTGATTTTTTTTATTGTATATGGATTGTGTCTCACTCTAATATAAGTGACTCTCAATAATATGAGAGTTGTTTATTATGACCATGTTATTAGGATCTTATCAACGTGATCCTAATTATCTTTTAGATTCATCTTCATCTCAGTAACTCATAAAATAATAATAATAATAATACAAGATGTAGGCCTCTCTTTATGTGTTTCAAAATTGGCAAAATTTTATGGACTTTTATTGGCCAATTGAGACACTCGCCAGAATCTAACCAATAAAAAGAAAGATTCTCTCAAATAATAGTCACATAAAATGAGAACCACAAGTTTACATGGTTGCATGGCATATTTCATGCCTCTAAGCTTTCTACGAATAGGTACCACTCCATGCTTCATGAGTCATGTCCAGCACTAGTTTTCTTTTCTCTGTTTTTTTTTTTTACTCAATTCATATTTTGTATTTATTTTCTTAATTAATTATCAATTTCTTAATGGTTTATTCTGATAATGAACCAGCAACATGTGACTAGTCATTATCTCTTGATTCGATAGTTTTATGCTTATTTTTTAATCAATAGTTTACATGAATTTGATAAAAATAAATCAATGCAATATATCATTGTGATTTAGTTAATTATAATTTAATTCCGTCAATTTTATGTTTTAAATAAAAATTACATTATTGTATGTTCTTTTCAAAATACATATAGAGTACAATACATATCACATCTTTGTTTTTATAACCAGAACTTTGTTTAAATATATTTTAATATGATGTTATAATGATTATTATCGGTTGATCCAATTATAGATTCTAATTACATTATGATCAAACATTATTTACGAGAAATCTACTAAGCTAGCTAAGAAATCATATTTAATCGTTGTTTTTTATTCCTTTTTTTGTTTTTATTTATAATAAGTCGCTAGAAGCGACGACTTCAAGAGAAATGTCATGGGGCTGTAATTTCAGTAAACTTGAAGGACATATTTGTAATTGCATTTTCCTAGGAATCCTTCGGTTGAAGCAGTTGAAGTGGAGGTCCTCGACGAGCGAGAAACATTAAATTTTTCTCAAGTTAGTTTACCAAAATACCTTCCAATTTTCCATTTTTTACTCAAAAGCCAATTTTTTGCTGAATTTATCGACCATTTTGAAAAATTTCAAGAATACAAAATTCCTATCGTCACAAGCAACAGCAAGAAAGGTTTTTTCATTTTTCAAAAAAAAAAAAAAAAAGAGAGAGAAAGGTTTTTTAAACTTTTATTTAATGTAATTACTTATTTGCCATACAAATGTGATAATTTACATCATATTGGATTTTGGATGCACTTTTGTAGACAAGCGAAGGCTCTCTTGCTCGCTGTTGTATTATATAAGAAAGATTCTTTTCTTAAGAATAAAAAAATGTCGAATTCGTTAGACCTTAAGACTTCCTTTTGAAGACAATCAAGCAACAAAGAAGCATGCATTGCATGTAAACAAACAATTGTCTTAACACATAATTTAAAATGAGAAGTTTACTAAAATGGGTAAAATTGATAATTTCAAATAAAAAATATTATCATTTTTTTGAAGCAAAATAATATTATTATTGAAACAGATGTTTTATATCCTTTATTTCAGATGTGAGATTCAACTTCATATAATTTACTCATTTAAATTTATAACAATTGTGAAATAGATGTTGTAAATTATTTATGCATATGAATGTAGTGCAAAATTGATATATATATATATTTTTGGATGAATGGAACAAGCCCAATGATTAGCTGAGATTAAGTGAAGTTTGACCCTATGACGCGACTTGAGGAGTGGAATGGAACAACCTACACATAGATGGAGAGGAGAGCCCACACAAGGTGGGGAGATAACTCACATATTTTTATATGATGAGAGATTGCCTTTATTGAGAGTAGAATGTGTGCCTTCAAGACATAAGAGTTAGTGACTTGACCAATGACGCCACTAACCTTCTCTTATATATATATTTTATTTTGTATCATAAATATTATGCAAAAAGAAAAACATTTATTACCAACTTAAATATTAGTTAGTCACTTGGACAATAGAGATGTTGGTTAAGTACTACTGCTCATCAGGGTCTCCTATGATATTATGGTTGGACACCAATCCTCACCCCAACCTCCCTTCCAACCCCCCCCCTCGCCCCACCGCCCCCCCCCCCCCCTCCCCCCCCCCCCCCATCACCACCTTTGTGTGGATTAGGTCTTGGGTCTCATCATTCGTATCTGATCTCGTTTGATTTTGATTAGTTTATGGGCTAATCCCAATAATTTAAAATAAAAAAAAAACCTTCAATAGAAGTTAAAACTAAACAAAACATGAAACTCACTAGTGAGTCAAACTCGACTATTTTCAGTGTATTCACCAATTCATATGTATCCGCTTAACATAGTTTGACATTCTGGTCAAATTAGGTGTTAGGTGAGAGGTAGCCAATGGAATTAAATGGTTTTGAATTTTGTTTAAAATGTTTGAAAAATTAAATAAATGATTAAAAGACACCTGCAAAGAGATTTTGCAGCAGTAGTTGATTCAACAGTTTTTTATACCACTTGTGGTATGGAATATTCGAAACTGAGTTATTTTTATATTGAACGTGTGTTTTTTGTCAGGAAATCACATTAGACCATAATAACCTTAATGTTGAATTCAATAGTGAATTTATAGTGATATGATATACAAATAAATTATACAACTAATAAAAAAATTAAAGTTAGAAGTCCATCTCAAAATTTTGATTGTTTATGCATAAATGTCATATAATTTTATTGATAATATTCTATAGTTATAAACATTCCAATATTACTTAAAATGAAAAGTTATTGTTATTAATTTTTTAAACATGGGGTACAGCAAGGATGATGTAAACATAAAAGATGATCTGAACTTTCTTTAAAAAAAATTGATCTGAACATAAAACACTACGGTGTCTTTTGTTATGTGGACACATTGGGTTGTGATAAAAAGTTATAATTGAAAAAAAAATTGTACTATTAGATCTCAATTGGTTGATGAAATTAAGTGATTTGTTTTGATATCGTTGGATTAGATCAGATGAAATATTATTAGATTAAATTATTTTAATAAGATTGAATTGAATTGGATAAGATCATATTATATTGAATAAATTTATTATGCGTTTGATATTTTTTTCATTTTGAGGAAATGTGTTTGGTGCTGGTATATTGTGGAATTAGGTAAAAAATTATTGTATTTCGTATTATTTTAATAATATAAAACTAAAAATACTTTAATATTTTCTGAAATTACTTTAATATTTTCTGAAAAGTAAATCTAACCTTTTAAAATTAATTTTTTAAAATAATATTTATTTTATAATTATTATTGAAATATATTATTTTTTATATTTTAATAATGTATATAAAAATAATATTTAAAAAATTTAATATTTAAAAAAAAAAAATTCCTTCTCAATTCTCAAGCTATTAAGAAGGGAAATCACAACACAACTTAGTGTATTTCAAAAAAGGTATACACAAATTAGTAGAAAATTTATTCTTTACCCTTGCTACATACATTGTCAAAAAATTTATACCATGCTCCGGTCGAATTCAGGCATTTTAATTCATTTTAAGTTCTATAAAATTTTATCAAATCAAATATACCCTATATAGTTTTACATAATAGAAGTGTGTATTTTTGTTAGATTTTTAACTTGATTTCTCTATTTAGGGGTATATTTAATTAAGAATTCATTGAAATTTAAAATATTTTAAAAATTTGAGTGCATTCTATCTAAAATTGAATAAATTTTATTGAAGTCTAAGTATATTTAATTTAAATTTGTATAAAATTTATTAAAATATAAATGTATTTAATTCAAATTTGTATGAAATTCAATGAAATCTAAATATATTAAAAAATTTATTGACTTCACAGATTTTATTTAATAATTGATTTGGATGGATAAAGTGATTTTTATGAAAAAAATAGTTTGCAACAAATCATACTATGTTCACAAAGATTTTATTGGAGTTTTTAAAATAATTAAATCTGATCATTTTCATAAAGATTTCATTAGATTTTTAAAAAAATTATGAAGTCAATAAAAATTTGTTAAATCCATCATAATCTCTCATTAAAAAGAAATCCATCAAAATCTCTCATTAAAAAGAAATCTATCAAACTCTAATAAACTTTAGATTTAACACAATCTCTTAGTTTAAAAAAGAAAACATAGTTTTTTTTTTTTTTAAAAAAAAAACATGAAAACATAGTTATTTGTTTATTATTTTAAAAAACCAAATGAGAAGGGTAATATTGGCATTTAGTGGATCAGAACAAATCCAAATTAGAATCCAAAAACATATTTGATGTCATAAAACAAAAATAAAAACAACACAAACCCATGCTCCCATTTGTTTTTGAAAACACAAAAATAATATTAAAGAAAAAGAAAAAAGAAAGGGTTTGCTCGCCTGTTTGCTTTGGTGCCTGCTTTTATATTTATTGCCTCCATCTCTCTCATCAGAAGCAAACCTCTGTCTCTCTCTCCATTTCAATACTCTCTCCTGTTGTGTTTGGATCCAAAAGCAACAAAATGGGAGAGGAGAAGAAGCCATCAGCTAGGGTGTGGCCTACTGTGAAGCCCTTTGTCAATGGTGGTGCCTCTGGTATGCTTGCTACCTGTGTCATTCAGCCTGTCGATATGATCAAGGTACTTCCATCTTTCATCTCCTTTTGTGTTGCTGCGTGATTTTACTTGCTCAAGATAATTTTTTTTTATCCTCTTTGTAAAGTTTGCATCTGTTTTTTTTTTTTTTTTTTTTTTTTGGAGCTGCAAGTGGGTTCTTTTTATATGAGTACTAGATCTATGATTTGGTGGGTGTTTTTGTTTTGGTTTAATGGGTTTTTTTGGTGGGGTTTTGATGGGAATTTGATGGGATATGTGGGATTTGAAGGGTGTTGTTTTTGGTTTAACTATCAGTGAGAGTGTTTTGATGGGTTGGTGTTGTTGTTTGTTTTACAGGTGAGAATTCAACTGGGTCAAGGATCAGCAGGTACTGTGACAAAAAACATGCTTGCAAATGAGGGAGTTGGTGCTTTTTACAAGGTTTGGTTCTATGAAACTTATTAAAGTTGTGTTTTGACTTGTGTGTTGGGAAATCTATTGAATTTTTACTTCTTGAAGTCATAATAAGATCTGTGTTTGCTGATGGATTGTTATCTGATCCAGGTCAGGGTAAATTTGAAAGAAGACATTGGAAAGTTTGTATAGTTAGTAGATTTGAGCAAATATGAATTGTGTATTGCTACCACAATGAAATGAAATGGCTGATTAGAGATTTTTGTGGACATTATTTTGCTGTTGCTTTGTGTGTTTGCTTGTTTACATTTTCAAGCCAGAATTGGTACTAGTTTATATAGGAAGCAACCATCTGGAAAGCTTGTTGGTTGGAAATGGATCTTGAACTTGTTCTTTGTGTTATCATCTTTTCACAATCCAGAATGTGGCTATGTATTGTCAATTAAAGTTTAAAAAAAGCCCTATATCTTAGTTTATCTGAAGCATCTATTATGTTGGGCAGGGTCTATCTGCTGGACTACTCAGGCAAGCTACATATACGACTGCCAGGCTTGGATCATTCAAGTGAGATTCTACTTCCAATTGCATTTAATTTGTAATGATGCATGAGCCACTTTTTCTTTTAGTAATGTTAATATGCTTTTTGTTTATTGGATTTTTATTTTTTTGTTTTTCTTAGGATCTTGACAGCCAAAGCAATTGAAGCCAATGATGGGAAGCCCCTACCTCTGTATCAGAAGGCCTTGTGTGGGCTAACTGCTGGTGCCATTGGAGCTTGTGTCGGTAACCCGGCAGATTTAGCGCTTATCCGTATGCAGGCTGATGCCACTTTGCCTGCTGCTCAACGCCGTAATTACACAAATGCTTTCAATGCACTCTATCGTATTGTTGCAGATGAAGGGGTTTTGGCACTCTGGAAAGGTGCAGGCCCAACTGTAGTCAGAGCAATGGCATTGAACATGGGCATGCTTGCCTCTTATGATCAAAGTGTTGAGTTTTTCAAGGATTCTCTCGGTTGTGGTGAACTCACTACAGTGTTGGGTAAGATCCTGCATGAGTAATATTTATGTTTTGCAAGAAAGTTTTTATTTTCAATTATTTGGGAATCACTTTTGCAATGTTAGTATCTGAAAAAGTTCAAATTTTGCCATTTGTCCCTGAACTAGATGTCTGAAACTAACCTTTTACTGAGGAGGGCAAACATTTATATTTCGTTGCCACTGTAAGAAAATTTCAATAGCATTTTTTTAGGTTTCCTTCTCAACAGAATGCTATTTTCCTAACTTTGACATTCTTTCGACTTGTTCTTCTGACAGAGAAAGTTTGACCTTCCTCTCATTATGACCTCTAATTTGAAGATACTTTATCATTTCTTCGCAGCACTTTTTGTTGTTAATTAACATCAATTGGCGATTTGTCTGCCTTGGATATTTGATATTCTGGATTGGATTGTTTAGAAAGTAGCTTAACATTTCATTTCATTAATTTCTTCAATTTATCTTAAGATAGTCAGTAATCAGCTTGATCCATTTGCTTTTTACTAGTAGCTTTTATTACTATTGTGAAAGATTCTACTGCCTTGTTATTTCTGCCGATTCCTAGTTTCGCTAGGTCTTTGACTGATCAATTTGCCAAAGATTTTGATGTATAAAAACCCTCCCAAACGGAATTCACATATGAAGCATGAAAATAGTTATAACTTGTCGGTTCACACAGTACTATCCATTCCGACGTTACACATCGTGCTTGTCTTGCTTATCTTGGTTGTCTTACACTTTGTGTGCTTGATCATGAGACATCCTTCCAGGAGATGTTTGGTTGAGTTCACTAGTTAATACGTTGGTATTGTAAAAATTGTGTAAACGTTTTCAAAATTTGTAGTGTGGGGACGAGCAGGCTTGTGTTTTCTTTTAAGGGTTTGTCATACTTGCCAGACATTCTCAATTTCTTATTGATTCCACACTCATCTGTCTCTTGTCAGCCAGTTAAGCAAACTGTTGAACTTGTTGAAAGTGTGAGTTGTAAGAGATGGCAGCCTTCCAAGTGTTGAATTAAACAACACCAGGATGGTGATACTTTTTTCCTTCATCAAAATTCAAGTGCTAATGTTGTTTAGTTTTAGTGAAGTGGCTTACAACGCATAGACTATAATTCTTGAGAAAATTATCTATACCTAGCTAATTTCTTATTTTCACACTTTTTGTTCTCAGGGGCTAGTACCATTTCGGGTTTCTTTGCTTCAGCTTGCAGTTTACCTTTTGATTATGTCAAAACCCAAATTCAGAAAATGCAACCTGATGCTCAGGGGAAATATCCATACACTGGCTCTTTGGATTGTGCCCTGAAAACCCTCAAGTCCGGAGGACCATTCAAATTCTACACAGGTTTCCCAGTATATTGTGTTCGAATTGCACCCCATGTCATGGTAATCTCCCTCACTTCCTATGTGTTACTGTTTATTGTTCTTGAGTTGTATACACCACTCCACAAATTATGTTTCCGTATGTATAAAGGTATCTAACATCGTACTGACTGCTGCATTTTGGTCGATGCAGATGACCTGGATATTCCTCAACCAGATCCAAAAGCTGGAGAAATCTGCAGGGTTGTAGTTTTCATGGAGATGAGATTTTTTGTTGCACTCAAAAGTACTAAATAAAAATGACATCTCAGTTTGTATTTCTGGTGGGTTTTGGCACACAACCTAATCAAAGCCGCATTTTATTCGGAATTCTTTCTCCAAGCAATCAATGTAGGGTTATTATTATTCATGACAGTAATTTTCTGGGGTGGCTGGAATAGGATTTTTATAAACAACCCTTTTTTGAATGTCAAGAGAGTTATTCTTCTGAAAGACCGCGAGAAAAAGAATGTTTCAAATAAGATTTGTATTTCATAAACGCATATTTTGCAGTCGAGTTGTGATTGATTCGATATGGAAGTTTTTCCTTAAGGTCATGCATGGTTGGCGCATTCAATTTTAATGTTCCATATTCTTAATTGGATTTTGATGTTTTCAGATTCTTTGTTGATAAGGAACCACCTACGCATTTGGCCAATTTGCTTTGTTCAGAGTGGTTACTCTTTGTCTACCTTTTTAGGTTCTAACCATATTCTTGCACAGGAACAAGTGTAGAAAACTGGTAATCAAATGATGCCATGTTTGTTGCACTAGACTATGGTGATTCTTGTGTGACAGGACTTAATTGGATCTGAATCTGATCATTCGAGGTTAACTGCATTCAGATCCAATGTTGAGTAACGCTTGACAGCACAAAATAGTTTTAACAAATTATCATTAGTCACATGTATACAGAGATTTTTTTGGTTTTATGTGGAAATAAATATTTTCTTAGTGTGAAAATAACTATTGGGTTAACATAACTAGTGGAATCGTGCGATTGATCTTGATAGTTTTAACAACTTAAAAAGAAAAAATTATTCTGGCTTGCATCGAATTCTGAATTGGATTATTTCTATAAATGGATGAAATACATTGATATTTTTCTGGTTTATGAAGAACTTAGCATCCATGGAGAAGAAGGTTTTAACAAAAACCCGAAATTAAAAATGCTTTAAAAAAATATATTATAACGTAAATATACGAGCAGAATGCAGACAAAGGAGGCAGCAATAGAGACATGATTTGCCAAAAAAAAAAAAAAAAAAATCTTCGGACATTAATATTAAATTTATTGAAATGGGACAAAAATGTATTTACCCCCCTTCTTTGGTCATTTTTGTCTGCGAGCCTTTCTTGTTAATACACCAACAAAGTCAGAGTGTACCATTGAAAACAACAGTTATCGATAAATATATATATTATAAGAATAGTGTAGAAACTCCAATTATTCTCTACAAAATCGTATTGGTGTTTCCAAGTCTTAATCTCCAATGACACAATCAATAGTCATAATAATCCTCCCTCGGATATAAGACGAAGGTATCGCACACAAATGGCTTTGGTTATCTCTACTCAATACGAAAGCACAGCAACATGAACGATATTATTTGGCCCTGAGAATCAAAAAAAGAATCATAAGAAAATCAGCAAAATTTTAAATCTCCAAACCATGACTACCGCAGGAAATATCAATTGCTGCTTGGATCGGATACAATAGTAGTTATGATAGTCAGACAACTTTAAAAGGTGTAGAAAAAACTGAGGTCTAAACAGAATATGTTATTGGGAGATCTACATATTTGTAGGTATATGAGTTGAGATTGTTTCGCGAAGAGTCATTGTTTTTAACGGTGAAAAGAACTATTAAGATTTAAAAGAAGAATAAAAAGCAGAGATGAATACGTAACAAAATTTGTAAACCAGAAACTGACACATTTATTAAAAAATCACCTGCCAATATAAGAGTCGTCCTCAGTATTGACGAAAAATTTCTTCGCCACTTTGAAGATAAGATGGTACCTGTGTCATGTGCAATATAAGAAGAACACAGGCCTCTTGTTTAGAATTAGCTTCACAGTTAAAAGGCATTACAGCTCGAATACGCTATAAAACTTATATAAGCACATCCACCAAAGAAACTTCCAGCCTAGTTTGAACTGATCTGTGTTGGTTCATTGCAAATTTTACGTTTCTATGCACATACAACATGAATGGTCATTATATTTAATAGTTTACAATACTCATGAACAATTTGCTCTCTAAGTTCCTAAAAAGATTATGTCTGTCACCGTATGTTGTTATGGTGTAAAAGTTCCTACAAAAATTTTTCCAACTAAAACTAATAGCGTAATGGCTGAGACGGATCTGGTTTACTGAAGCTTATGGTGTTAACATTCTTTAAGCATAAAAAGGCAAGGAAAGAAACAAATGGCTATTAAGATAAGCAATGTCTGCAAATAAATACTAAAAAATTAAAATTACAAATTTCAACGAACCATAATAGTGAGACCGTTATCCAGTAAAGCCCTTGTGTACCTGCATTGAAAGAAAATAATAGCAACAAGATAATAAGTCAAGCAACAACACAAAACAAAACTGGTATCAGACTTCCAGTTTCTAGAACTTCTATTGAACTGACAATTACAACCATCCAATTAGCAAGAACTATGATTATAGCTTGTACCATTTGCTTATTCTGCCACAATTCAACTCGAAAGAATCTAACAAATTTCAGTAATGCCTATACTGACTTAAAGAAAAGCTCCAGTTAGTATTTTGGTCACAATTTTAAGTTTTCCAGCCTTTGCAAGAGACAAGTGGAGTGAACAGCATGTGATGGTGAACACAAACCAAATTTAATTGTTTGCAACCAGAGACTGAAACATTATGTTCAACCTATTAAAAAATGTAGTAAATGGCAAATGCCAAAAAAATTGTGACAGCTCCTCAACAATTTGCAATTAGTTTAGTAACTGGAAGAACAAGGATTGTATCCACCCTTTAACCAAAATTATATATTTCCTGGATGGTACATATTTGTAGGCAATCTATTGACATTAATAGTTTTTTTTTTTTTAAACTGACATTAATAGTTATTATATCACTCATGGTGCTAAATCCTCATAAGAAAATAGAATCTTGATGAGCATCTGCCTTCTGGCAGTTTTTGTTAATAAGGAACGTACCGAGGTGTGACAGTCTGTCCCTTCACATTAGCATGTACTTCCTTAATAGTGCAAGTAGCACGCTTTGGAATTGATGCAGATAAAGGTTTTCCATCATATAATTGCAACGAAACTTTCATTCCATCTGCTCACACATGCAAATTCATATTAACAGAAATAAAGAAGATTTTATTTTAAAAGAAGGCAGAACTGATGGCTAATAGAGCAAAACAAAGAATAGCCAAAGACTAATTTTGCAGCAAACTGCCATTCAACACCAGTGAAAAGAAGAAACAAAATTATGACATGACAGAATACAAATTATTATTGACGGAAGCTGCTAGCATCTTCACATAAATGATGAAGAGGATGATCATTTTAACTATAAATTTAAACCCAGTATATCAATGGCAGAGAAAGCATTGAAACTTCTGAATGTAAAATAGTACAGATGGAAAGCTGCTAGAAAACTGGAGTGAGGAGGATTACATATTTAAATTGTTATGAGGTAACAGTTGATTGTACAGTGCAAAAGGCAGAAAGATTATTATATTTGCATTGGTAGATTAGGTTGGGGAAGTTGCGATTGTGGTGACAGTAACCACATTGGTGGCAATTAAAGGTGAAGTAGTATTACTGGTGGTTAAACATGTAATACTGGTGGCTTCATTAAAATTTTGGGTGATGAACCATTCAATATCCTTGAATTGTTTTGGAAAAATACTTTTACACCCATCTTCTTTAAAAGAGAAGAAATAGAAGTTACTAGAAGACATTGGTCCTCATTTTTTGTCAACCTGTTAGGTATGCAGCAGCCTTGCCAAACAAGTCCAAAGGCACTTCCACTTGCTCAAATGTATCAGACCTGGCATTAAAGAAGGTATACCAAACGAATTGCTTAATGGTTACTGATAAATATCTTTGCCCACAGCTATGTTATTACAAACAGGAAATTCTCGAAGGGTGGGGAGAAATGGAAAACTCACTCAATTAGATATGCAGTCCTCATGTTCTGTGTATAATAATGTGAATGACTTTTCCTGAACAAAGACCCCTGCAGCAAATTATGTGGGATTAATCTACCATAAAGAATTCATGAATCCTTATAGGAGAACAATATCGGTGTTTAAACTATTTACACTTTGCAGTGTGTTAAGATTGTTTTCAATTTGTTTTACACATACACAACATCCAAAAAATGCCAATAGGTAAAATTACTTGTTGCATCTGAAAAATAACAATAAATAAAATTAATTGTTGCATCTGAAAAATGCCAATTTGTAAACTACTGGCTAGTAAAACCAAAATTAACTAGGTAGGTCATAAGAACAGAGGATCACCAACCTAGAGCAATTCTGAATCTGGTTTGAAGATCCACAAATGGAACATTTTACTTTTTAACAATCTCTTGTAACAATTCAAATCTTCTTATTTCTTCTCTTACATTCACATTTTTGTATTTTTTTCGTTTTGTCTCCTTTTAACTTATTTTAAAATCTAAAACACAAACAATAAAACTCTTGATCTCCATCTTCTCTTTCTTTGGTGCTTAAAATATCCAAAAATTTAGAGAAAAAAACCCTTTTTCATTAAACCCAGCAAATCAGAGTAAGAATTTGGAACATTAGGATGCATTGTTAAATCCTTCTCAGGAAACTTATATTATCCAACTACTACAAACCAACAATCACAACAATAAACAAGTGCCAATTGAAAAATTATATGCAGGCTTTTTACTCAGCAAATTGAGAAAGAATTTAATAAGTTAATCAGCATACTTTCAACAGACTCCTCAGTGCCAAACCGTAAGCTTAATTTGTTTCCAGTGTCAACGTCACGAAGCTCCAACTGTAATGATAAAGAAGGTGCTAAGTTTCCAATTATATTAATACAATAAAAAAATGAAATTACAATTTCTGCAGATTACATATAGATCTGCACACTAATTTGCCTCAGTTATGCCAGCCAGGCGAAATTTAACAACTAGGACCATTATAATTAAATATGTAAGGATGATAATGAATAATGTAACTGATACTGACCAATTTACCAGCCAAGGATCCTGAACGATACAAAAGAAAAGCAAAACATGATCCAGCGCCAGCGGCCATTATTTTAGCAGCATATCCAGCAGGTTTTGATCCAAAAGGACAGTTTTGGCATTCTAAGAAATTCACTCAAGCAAGTCCTATTGCTAGTTTCTAATATCAAGCATTACCTTGCATTTGAATAAACAGGTTTCGAAGTAAGAGTTTATATTCATCTCTCAAATTTAGTGAAAGGTATATGTGATCCTGTAACTTCAAAATCCCTAACAAGAAAAGAACCCTTAATAGTCCCAAGAAAAAAACCAAAACAAGCACGTTTCTCAGCTCATGTAAAATCCTTCTGGTCCGTAATTCTTTCAAACATAACTATGGCCAGCTTCACTTTCCATCTGTAACACCAAAATTTTCTATTAATTGCCTCTTCATCATTCAGTTAATTTTCTAAAAGCGAACGTTCAATCCAATTAATACTTCACAGCAGAACAACTGAGACCAAAAACAAAACTAATCATTCATGTACTTCGAAAAACAAAACTTAACACTACCATAACATCAATCAACAACAAAACCACATCATTACAAAGCAAAGCAATCAACTGTCCACTAATACTAGATTTTCAAATCATCAAACACAAACAAATTCAAATAAAATCAATTAAATCCATCAAAAAAACCTGCATCATAGCTCCTCCTCTTCCCCGCTGCTTATGCTCCGATCCCAAGACCTAAACCAAATCAACAAACCACATTACACCACAACAACCTTCCAAAGCAACGTCAAACGAGACACACAACACTAACCACGAAAACGAAAACGAAATACCTGATAAATCTTTCCTGAAGCAAGAATTATCCGCCGAAATCATAAGACACAATAAAACCTACTTAGTATAAAGCATCAAACTTCAAAATTTTCAACCTTTACATATCGAAAAGCTTCGAAAAGATATACAATCTGGTTAAATCAAGATTTCACCTGTTTTTTCAATTACATTTCCAGGTTTCACCTGCAACAAGAGTTGAATCCATCACAAACTTTAAATTCTAAATTATATAAACTTTGAGCTTTTTTATACGATAGTTGAGTATTTACATGAGAGGCGTTGATTTTGACACCGCGGTGTTGAGTGGCGGACCACGGCCAGCGTAGCCGAGTTGTGCCGCCGTCGAGTGACGATAGTGATTCCGAAACGCGGAGAAGGAGAAGAGGCAGAAGTGAAGAGAGCACGTGACATGAAGAGAGCACGTGACAGTCTCCTGCTTGCTTCCAGAGATCGCATTTTTGTTTTTCTGGTTTTTTGTACGGACGGGTTCTGGTTTTTTCGGTTGAGGTTTATATAGGGGAGAAGAGGGATTGAATTGAAGACGAAGTGACACGGCGTCGTTTCTATGCATAAGAAAGACGGATCCACTTCTTCTTTTGGGTTCGGTTTGTGGCTCGGTTCGGGTTAAACTGCTTTTTTTGAAATAACTTTTATTTTTAGTTTTTATCAGTAGAAAAAAAGAAATAAAAACTAAAATTTTTAAGTTACTGTTTAGATTGCGCACTTAAAAAGGAACTTTTAAATTTATACCCAAAAGAACTTTTGAAACTATTTAATTGAAACATTTGAAAAAATTTATAAATTATAGTACAACTTTTCTACCCTTTTCATAACAGCTTTTGAAATTATTTTATCAGAATTTTTTCTACCTATAGTATAATATTCACACTTTAATTAAAATAAATAAATGATAATATTTAATTTAAACCTTATACTAAGATATTTTTAATAAATAAAATATTAAAACAAAATACAAAATTAACTTTAACATAGATTTTCTCCTTCGTTCTCTCAAAACCCAACCAGTCAACACTACTTCTCTTTATTCTTCCTTCATTTCTGTGTCTCTTGTTTTCCCTATCATCACTTTCTTCTCCTACCAATCAATGCTCTCTCTTTTTATTCTTTCTTCATGTACAACATCCAGCTCTTCAGGTATTTTTGTCTTTTCTTCCAAAATCTTTCTCCTTCTTTGATTTGTCTCTCTCCTCTTTTTTTGGTTGGTTTATGTTCTCCCTTCTCCTTCAACTTTTCCATCCAAGTGTTTCGGGGTTTGATGGAGTGGGTGTTTGGTGGTGCAGATGGTTGCTAGGAAAGTTTCAATGATGAATTGAGTAATTGACAAGAGGAATGGCTAGGGTGTTCGATGATGCACTGATGTTTGTTTTTTTGTGCTGATTTTGGGTGAAATAGGTAGTTTGAATTTGTTGGATATGGTGGATGGAGGAATAACAGTGAAAGGGAGAAATAGGACAATAGTAAAATTTTTGATTTGTTATTAAATGATTAGAGGGTAAAAGTGAAAATAAAAAGTTTCATTAAATGAGAGATTTTGACTCCCCGTGTTTCTCTCGAAGCTTTTTTGGGAGAAATCACTTTAGTGGCTTATTTTAGAATAGCTTTGAAATGTCTAAAGTTCTTCTTTATAGTCCAACTAAACATGTCTCTAAGGGTATGTTTGATACATGAGATTTAGGGTGAGATTGAGATTTATTTTCTTCATTCTCTTACATCTCACGTTTAGAGTTAGAGAAGAGAATGTATTTTTCATTCCCGAGTCTACCTCCATTCTAATTTACTTGGAAAATGAAATCCTAACCTTACCCATGTCTTTGTCATTTCCCAAGCTCATGAGATTCCATTTTTTATTTTTCATTTCATCATTTCTCCACAACTCTATCTCTCTCTCATCTCCACAACACCCACCTATTGCCGCCACAAACCACTATTCGTCTTTCTCATCTCTTCCTCCATCTATGGTAATGAACTACAAGCGGACCACTCTACCTTCTTTGTTTTTTTTTTTTTTTTTTTTTTTTGGTGGTTGCAATCATTTGGGTTCGATTGGAACCCAAATGAACATCATATGAGTTCCAATCGAACCTAAATGAAGAGTTTTCTTTACTAAGTTCAACCCATATGAAGAAACCTTTCATCTAGGTTCCAATCGAACCCAGATGAAGTTCTTCATTTATGTTTGGCGACAATAGCAACAACCCATTTAGGTTCGTTCGAAACACGAAAGGGTCGTCACCGTAGTAGCAACAACAACCCATTGCCATCGCAGCAACCTATTGATGAAATTGAAGATGATAGATTGATAGGTTTATTCGATTGGGATTGATTTTGTTTGGTTGATTAGATTGATTATGGATGAAGATGGTGACTATTGGATTGATTTTGTTGGATGAAGATGATGACTGGTTAGAATTATAGTTTAGATGTGGTTGGATTGATTTTGTTAGGTTGACCATTTTGACTAGGTTGATGGATGAAGCCATAAAGATGATGGCTAGGTATTTTTTTTTTTTAATTTTTTGTTTTGTTTTGTTTTGTTTTTTTTTTTTTTTTTTGACATAGGTGATGACTATTTGATTTTTTTTTAGATGATGATTTTTTTTTTAGATAGATGATGATTTTTTTTTTCTTTTTCTACAATGGAGGATGACTGGGTTTTTTTTTTTTTTTTTGATATAGGATGAAGATGAATTTTTATTTGTTTTTCAGATTTTTTAAAGATTTTTTTAATTAATTTTAATTTAGGTTTCATAATACAATATTTTAATTTATTTTATTTCAATCTAATTCCAATCTATACCCAACATAATATGATATAATTTTAATTCAATTTCATGTTCTACTAAACATGAGACAATAATTTTTTAATACAATTTATTCCAATCCAATTTAATCCATTATCTTTCATTTCAATTTCACGTATCAAACGAAGCCTAAATGGTTTCTGGCTTTAGGAAGCCAAAAAAAGCGCCTCAAGTTGAATCCCAAACATGTCTATTATATTTGGTCAAAATTTCAATATCATTCCTATATTTTTAAAAAATTTACTTTTTAAAAACGCGAATTGATTTATTAACCTATCATCCCTAATCTTTTGAAAAATTCATCAACTTAGTCCTTTGACCAGAAATCTAGTGGTCACTAGTCACAAAAATGGTAAAAGGTCCATTTTGGCCCCATCATTATTTAACATTCGAAATTATCATTTAACCCTCTAATAATTTAAAATTTAACAATTTCACTTTCTAATAAGTATTTCACGCATTTCACATTGGTTTAAATTAAAAAAATCAAATAAGTTACAACCAATTAAAATGTAACACAAATCATCTATAAATCAAAATATATGATTATTAGTAAAGTTAAAAATAATTAGACAAATTAAACAAAGCTAAAAATTAAAATGAAATAAAAAATTTTAAAAAATATATATGGTTTCAATGGAGATTAGATATCCACTGTTGATGGAGCGATTCAATCTGGATATCATCTAAAACCAGATGGAGACACCACTCCCATGACCTTCGTTCTTAGATCTGCCTTTCTATCCTTCTCCTTATTTCTCTCTCTCTCTCTCTCTCTCTCTTTTTCCCTCTTTCCACATATCTCTTATATTGATTCTCGAGATTTGGAGGAGATAAGTAGCCTCTATCGAGATCCGACCATTTCAACTGCCTTTGTGGCCTCTTCCTCATCGTCTTCAATAAAATCACAAATATCAAGACCCTTAGCCATGCTGCGTCTACTCCATTGTCCTTATTCATGTTGACTGTATCGTCTCCGGTGACAACTCCTCCTGTTCCACCTTTGAGAAAGTGTTGCTCTCATTTCTCTAATCTCTTATGCTTAGTCTTCAACGGCATCATCAGACATCTGCAAGCTCTCGAGCAGTTGTTAAGTCTTAAGAGAACTGCAACCTATTTCCATTCTACCAATTTCAACAATCATAACCTCTCTTGCTTCCATTTCCATTTCCAACTCATTCATCAATTTTTTATGGCTTTGTGACGACCCTGGAGAAAAATAAAACTTGGTAGTTAGTTAAGCTCCTTAAAGGAAAAAATGTAGCATGTTGCAAGTGAGTGTTTATAGTGAAGTATAGAGCAGATAGAACACTAAAAGGGTATAAGGCGAGATTGGTTGCCAAGGTTACACAAATGTATGGTATTGATTACTAAGAGATATTCACTCTTGTAGCAAAAATGAATATAATCAAGGTGCTTTCAGCCTTGGCCTCCAACTTCAATTGAGGACTATAATAAATTGATGTCAAGAATGCATTCCTCCATAGGGATTTAGAGGAGGATATTTATATGCAATTCCACTAGGTTTTGAAGAATCGTTGGGAACAAGAAAGGCATACTAGTTGCAAAAGACATTATATGGCCTTAACCAATCACTTAGAGTATGGTTTGGAAGGTTCACAAGGGTAATGCTCTTATGGTTTTCGACAAAGTCAAAGGGATGACATTTTGTTTGTGAAACACTCAAAAACAGTGGGAGTTACAATACTTCCGGTTTATGTTCATGACATAATAATAACTGAAAATGATTTGAAAGAGCAGGAAGTTTTGAAACAATATCTTGCTAGTGAATTTGATATCGAGGATTTGGAGAGATTAAAATATTTTGTAGAGATTAATTTGCTGATTCATATGAAGACATCTTTTTTCCCCTAACAGAAAATATGTTACGAATTTGTTGAAAGAGATAGGGAAAGTGGTGCGTAAACTAGTAGACACATCAATAGTTCCAAATCATAGAATTGGAAACTCAAAAGATGACGGCTTGGTGGATAAGTAGATGTATTATAAATCAGTAGGGAAACTTATTTACTTATCACACACTAGACTAGACATTGCATATCCTGTAAGTGTTGTAAGTCAATTAATGCATTGTCCAAAAGAAATCCATCTACAAGCAATCTTTAGAATTTAAGAGTATTTGAAAAGGTGTACAAGAAAAGGTATTTTAGTTTAAAGAAAATATTGGGGTATCATTAGAAGCCTACACAGATGCAGACTATATAGGATCATATATAGATAGGAGGTCAATTACATGACACCGTACTTTCATAGGAGAGAATCTAGTTACTTGCAGGAGTAAAAAGTAGAATATAGTAGCTAGATCAAGTGCATAGGCCGAATTTAGAGCCATGACTCATGGGGTTTGTGAGCTGTTATGGTTTAAAATAATTTTGGAAGATTTGAAAGTAGGATGAGAATGACCAATCATGATATATTGTGACAACAAATCAACAATAAGTATTGCTTATAATTCGGTTCAGTATGACCGGACAAAGTATATTGAGATTGATTGACATTTCATTAAATAAAAGTTTGACAGGGGGCTAGTTTGTTCTCCATAAGTGTCATCAAAAGGACTCTTAGATGTGCTAACTAAAGGATTGGATAGAGCTATGTTTCAATCTATATCGAAGTTAGGAACGAAGAATCTCTATTAACTCGCTTGAGGGGGAGTGTTGGATAAAATGATTGGTTTATTCAAATTTAAAATGTTAGTTAGATGAATAAGTGATAATGTATGTTTGAATTTCTAGATTAGGAGATAAGGTGTTTGTCCACATATGATTATAATTAATTTTATCATAGCTATAACATCTTATTTCAAACTCATTATCTAAAAAATACAATCGTTATAATGTAGATGGTATTTCAAACAACAATCAAATATGGATACGCTAATTAATAACTAACAATCACATCTAGACACGCTAATTAATATCTAACAATCATATTTATAATTTTATATACATCGATGGTACGAATATCTGCATCTGAGAATTTTCAAATTCGACCGCATCCAAAACACCCGATGGAATCCGGTTTGATTCGGGTCCATGGATCCATTTAAAAAGCCAACACATTAGTGGAGTAAAGTAATCAAACCAAAGATTAGCGAGGCAGAGGAGAGTGCGTGACCCTTTTAAAAAAGTCGGATCCTGTGAGAGAACAAACTCGCGTCGATCAACTCAGTCAACAACCAAACCCGAACCGATTCGATTCCCAACTCACTAAAAGCAACCCTCTCTCTCTCTCTACATATAAAATATATATTCTCGTTTGGTTACCGAGAAAATCCACGAGAGAAAATTTCCAGCGACACTTAAATCAGCTTATTTCGGTTGCAGCGATTTTCGTGATTCCAGGTCTTTACAATTCTCAGCTGACAAACTCTCAATTTAGGGTTTTAGATCATTTACATTTGTTTTTTTAAAATTTATTTTTTGGTTATTTGATGTTTATTGATATGGCAAATTTGCAAAATTGAAGTTGTGGTTCGGTTTTTTGTAGGTGAAGCTATGATTTGAGGGAGGCTTGTGTTTGGAGGATTTGAGGAAGGTTTAATTTATAAGAGGGAGCTTTTAGCTGAATATATACACTTATAAGTGATGTGGACCAATGTTTTTAGAATTGTATGTTTTCGTTATCTTGAACTAGTGTTTCTTTGAATAAGATGTCATGTTTGATTGTTTCTGTTTGTTTTATATGCTTTGTTTGCTTTAAATTCGTTGAATTGTTTCGAATTTGGTTATTTTTCTTGGTACTTGAGATTTTGTGGTGAAGTTGGTGAGTATGTTTGGGGAAAACTATTTAACTTAGTGCAATTTGATTTTGAAGATAAGTTACAGATTGAACTTAAGTGATGGTTAGAAGTATTAGATTGTGTAAGAATAGTGGGACTAAACTATTTGTTGTATTTATTTTTGTAGAACGTTCAGTTGCTACTACAAGATGAATACATTTTGCACAAAATGTCTTCCTACTTAGAAGTGGTAGTTTGCAGCAGAACGGTAGGTGAGGAAGAGGGGTTTGACTGGTTTGCAGTCTTTTGAGCATGGGGAGAGATTAGGCTCGTTAGTTTAGCGAGTCTTTATAAAACCTAGCCTAATTCTATTTAGGAAGGCTCAACTGTGCTTCCTATTATTTTTTTGATAGGAAATAGAAGTTTTATTAAAAAACGAAAAAAAGAAAAAGGATGCGAAAGTGAACCAGAAGTCCACCAAAAAAACAAATAAAAACGAAAACTAAAAGGCAAGATTGGCATAAAACAATGAATTAACAACGGCCTTTCAATCTAGCATAATGAAAAATAAAGACAAATCTTTAAAATCTTCACTAGAAGAAGTCCAAAGGGAAGCCAAATAAAAATCTGTGGTTCCTATTACTAATCCCACAGGCAGGGCTGACGGATGCTTTGTCCTGGGTTTACATGATTCCTGAAGTGTTGGGGTCATTCATGATTAACTTTCGATGTTTTTAGAGTCACACTCAAGGGTTTTATACCAATAATTTCCTGGTGTGGGTTTGGAACTGAATGTGGCCTCTGTTTTTATGCTCAATTTAAAAGGAAAAAGAAAATATTAATTATTTTTTCATGTGTCATGAGTTTGCCTGAAAGAGGTAGGTTAAGAATTGTAATTTTCATGGGCTATGGCCTATGAGTCAATGTTCTTACCAGAGATTTTGTTAATGGGTGGATGTCATTGCTTTCGTAAAAGTTTATTCTCCTTCTATGTCAAGCCAGCTTACATCTTGGCCAATGAAGTATTCAACTGATTGGCTTTATTGTTTCATATTACTAATTTATTAAAGCAAAAACCAAAGTAAAAGAAAAAAAAATGAAGCTTGAGTACCAGTGATGTATAAGATTTTGTAGCATAGCTAAGGTTAGATATTGGGGTTCTTTATGGATGTGAGTTTCTTCTGAATGTACAGAAATTCTTTTTCTTTGTTCTTCAGAATTGGAAGTTGTGAGTATAGGACTGTGTTAGTTTTTGTTTTTTGTCTCTAGTGTAGTAGCTTTGGCATGACTTATAGTTTGGTTGAAAGATTCTTATATTTACTTTGGTCTTTGAGATGTTTAGAATGCCAGTGTATTATTGGCATCTATTGAGTTTTCTCATTCTCTTGTAGCATCTATAGATTTTCTTCTTGAAAAAACAGGCAAAGTGTAGGCTTGTAAACATGTAATAATTTAATTCCACAAATCAGAGAATGCATTTGGTGGAAATACTGAAATTTTATAAGCTTTTTGAAGAATTAGAGGACCAGCTTGCTTTTGATGAAGATATAATATCTGTGATGAATGTGGAAACTATGAAAACGTTGTGCTAGACTTTTTACTTTTTTGTTGTCGTTTTATGTAATCATGGCAGTAATTTGTTATGATCTCATCATCTCAGCTTTCTCTGTATGCTTTCTTCTATTAATTTCATGGTATCAACAATTTCTTCAGGGAGGTCTTCATCATGTATCATGGTTTCAGCTTCTCCCGAATGAATCTGATTTGAATTCCCTCCCTGATAAAAGGTTGGAACTTGCCATTTTATTTCATGGTTTCATATTAGAAATTTAGAAGTCAAGTGTGTCTATCATAACAAGTTTTTTTTATTACCTGTTTAAAATCACTGCTTAAGTTGAATATATATTGAGGTGCAACAGTGTGAAAGTGGAGCAGAAAGATGCAGCTACATTTCTGGTACTTTCTTCTCATCTGCAGTTGCAGAAGGAGGGATTTCTCAGCACGTGGACAAATTCCTTTGTTGGACCTTGGGATCCATCTCAAGGTTTGCACAATCCTGGTAAGAAATGTGACATATGGCTATTGACCATGTTCTTTACTTTGATTTTTCATTGGATAAAAAAGAGATTAAAAGAAAAACTTACCATTGATTTTGTCTACATATAACCATTTTTGGTCTTGTACCTTAACAAGGAAATCAAGAGGCCTTTGATGCACTTTTGCAAACTATATATGACTATTTTTATGTTTGCTGATTATGTAACTGCTGCACAGATGAGAAAATTAAGCTTTGGCTTTTTCTTCCCGGACGTCATTCATCTGTTGTTGAAACTGCTCAAGCCGCTGTATCTAGATTAAGAGGTATCATCAGTTCCCAATTGTTTATTTTATTATTTTTATTTTTTTTAATAAGAAAATTGTTTTTATTTGGTAAATGTTTAATTGTCTCTGGTTTCTTACAACTTCTTTTTGCTTGAACTTTAAAGTAATCTAAACCTTTTTTGTATAGCTTTTGTGTTTATGATGCATGATTGTAGTATTTATACTTTATCCTTCATTTGTTTTCTGAAGTTGTCGCATCTGGACTTTGGGTGGCTCCTGGGGACTCAGAAGAAGTAGCTGCTGCTCTCTCTCAGGCTTTAAGGAACTGTATAGAAAGGTCACTTTTCATCATTTCTAGACCTAAGTAGTAAAATTCGATACCATCACATCTTGACCACTTCTATGTTGAAATGTACAGAGCGCTCAATGGTCTTTCGTACATGAGATTTGGAGATGTATTCTCAAAGTATCAGCCATCTCAAAGTGAAGAAACTTTCAGGTTTGTTATAATTATTTGCTGGTTTCCTTCTCTTGTGGATATCAATTGCTAAGCCATGGTGGTTTTTTGTTTTTTGTTTTTTGTTTTGTTTTTTTTAAATTATTTATTTTTATTTTTTAATTTTTTAAATAGCTTATCAACTTTTCTCTTGCATCTTTTACTTTAATATTTCAGTTCTGATTTATAAGGTTAAAGAGGTAACAATTTTTAAAGTAGAATTTAAAGCTAATAATTCAATATCAACAATTTCACAGTTTTGTGTGTCCAGCAGTAATTCTACTGTCATTGTTATTATTGTTATTCAGTGTCAACTTAATTGACTTTATTAGGAAAGCCAACTCAATTCATGAAAGGTTTCATTCCACCAAATTGACCAAGGCTGAATGGATGTTTTCTGTTCACTAATTCACTTTGATAGGCTGAACATGCATAATATTGTTTGTGAAGTGGCCTGTCAGTTATGGTTTTCTCATGCTAATCTTTGTCACCTTCAGTTTGCTTTTCTAATATGAGTTAAGATAAATTCATTTGCTTGCCAACATTTAAATTGCTTTATATTGTTTTAAGAAGTCTAATAGCTATATTTATCCTTCCAAGTTTTTTGGGCTACTGCACTCTGTATTGGTGTTTGGACTCCTATCTATTTTGTATACAAAGATTCTTTCTTTATCCTAGACAAATACAGAGACACACAGAATAACATGCACGGACAGTTCCATAGGTTGAAAACTTGAAGTCTAACAGGTATTTTCCAGAAAGATTAAGGTAAAATCATTGAATTTCACTATACAATGCCTACATTGGTGGGGTGGTTTTGTGGGAGCCTATCCCTTCATTAAAAACCTTCTTAGAAGCTGATTTATAATATGCTTTAATTTAGGCTTTAACTTTTTGATGCTGACAATTATATATGTAAACTTTTGACCTGAAGAGATTGTATTGCAAAGGATATGGTTCAGTTGACAAAAGTATTAGATCTTTCTTGTTTGCACATGTTAATGCATTTATTTTTGGGGAAACTTCATTTTAGTCCCTGAGATTTTCGAAAATATCAAAATTTTAAACATCTATTGAAAACAGCTCTTTTAATCCCTAACTTTTCCAAAACTCTTCAAAATAGTCCAAACTGTTGGTCAACTAACGGTCAACGGTGACAGAAAACTTCAATGAGAAGGGTAAGATGGTCTTTTCATACGAAAAACTAAGATGGTGACACGTGGATGACTACGATTTTAAACATTAAAAAAATTAATTTAAATAATTTATTATATATTTCAAATTAATTTTATAAAAAAATTGAAAAAAAAAAAGATATTGGATCTCCAACGTCCATCCATGATGGATGAACGGTGGAGAATTAATCCGGAGGATTTCCACCATCTTCAACACATCTCCATCTCCACCACCAACTAGTTCATCAATGTGGTGGATCTCCACCATCTCCAACATATCAAGCCAATCAACCCAACCCAGTTCATTAACATCATCTCCCATAGTATTCAACATCATCAACAATTCCACAACATCATCAACAACATCATCAACAACATCAGCATCATCTCCCTCAACAAAGAAATCATCAGCAACATTAAGAGCCAAAAAAAAAATTCTGTGTTTTTGGGTTCGATGGGAACCCAGGTTTTTGGGTTCGAGCAAACCCAGAACCAGAGGGTTCCAGGTTCGAATCGAACCCAGAAACCTGGGTTCTTGGTTCGCATGGAACCCAGAACCCAGAGGGTTCTGGGTTCTGCATCGAACCCAGAAACCTTTGGTTCTGGGTTCGTTCGAACCCAGAAACCTTTGGTTCTGGGTTCGTTCGAACCCAGAACCAGATCCACAACATCACAAAAAAAAAAGAAAAAGAAAAATTGAAGGAATGAGAGAGAAAGAGAGAGATGGAGAAGGAATGAGTTCGTCGACGGCGATGGAGGCGACGCCGGAAGCAGACTGTGAGGGAAAGCGAGATGGAGGCGAGATGAGTTTGATGGATGCTGGATCTGGTTTTCATTTTTAGGGTTTTTATTTTTTTTTTTAATTTTTAATTTTTAATTATTGTTTAATTTAAAAAATAATAATAATCATTTAAAAATACATGTGTCAACTTTTTATTAGTGTAAAAAATATGTCATATTTTGATTTAATTAAGGGCAAAATGGTCATTTTGAGTGTTGAGGGTAATTAAGTCTTTTTAATTTTTTTGTTTGGTTTGACTGTCAATTGACCGACGATTTGGACTATTTTGAAGAGTTTTGGAAACGTTAGAGATTAAAAGAGCTGTTTTCAATAGATGTTTAAAGTTTTGATATTTTCGAAAATCTCAGGGAAAAAAATGAAGTTTCCCCTTTATTTTTTGATAGGAACTAATGCTTTTATTTTTAGATATATTATGTTACTGTTATGGTAATTTCCCCGCATGTTAGTTTCTTTTAGTGATAGGATGTTTAATATCAAACAATTGTAGTTACTGTTTTTGAAATTTTTATCACGTGATAATAAATTGCCATTAATTGTCTTTAATTAAAGCAATATGATTTCATTATAATAAATAACTGGTTTTAGTGATTAAAACTTTGTTACTTGTTTAAACAAAAAGATCATGGTTGTCATCTATTAAACTGTAGCTTATTATTATTATTTATTTTAAAATGTATAAGTTAATTCCTAAGTTTGTTTGTTATAATTAGAAATAGTTTAATAATTATAAGAGTTATTATCATTTTTCCCCTGAACGTTTTAATAATTATAAGAGTTCTTTTCTATTGGAAGATTTTAAAGCCCTTGGAGGAGGAAAAAGGGCTAATATTCTTTGGAATTGTGAAGTTTTTGCCACTTTATGAGCTATTTAGGAGGAAAAAAACAGAAGAATCTTTGAAGAAATGGAAGCGGAGGAGAGTTTTTTAGGAGATAAAGCATATTATTTGGCTTCTCTTTGGGCATTATCTAATAAAGATTTTAAGGATTTATCTTGTTTTTCATTATGGTCGATTGGAAGGTTGCTGTTTGTTGATTGTTTATACCTTTCTTGTTGTAGTTTTCATTTTTGGTTGTTTTGTTGGTGGACTTCTGGTTCACTTTTATAATTGTTTTCCTTTTATTAATAAAGTCCATGTTTCCTAAAAAAAAAAAAAAAAAAAAAATTCCCCCCCGACAATTGATGAATCATCATTTTCCTCTTTGATGATTTTAAAAAGGTCAAAGAAAAGCCCTGAAATAGTATTAATTCAAGTCAAAAGAAGAGATAAAATGATGTTTTTTAAATCAATAGGGAGAAAATGACGATTCATCAATCATTGGGGGGAAAATGATAATAACTCTAATTCTAAACCCCATGGGGTGAGTTGACTGGTAAAAAACCTTTGATCCAATCAAGAGGTTGTGGATTTCAAATTCACATTCATTACAAACAGTCTGGTCATCTAATAAATTGTGTACATGTTTCTTGTCAAAAGAGAGAGAGAGAGAAATAAAAATTTGTTACATAGGGGTATTCAGCCATGCCAAAAGATGGCAATGCAATCCATTTTTCAGGTTGTGAATTGAAGGTCGAGGGGAGTAAATAATCAGATCATCTTTTTGGTGTTTAAGTTTTACTATTTCAAAGGTTTTTCTAGAGCCCAGCAATTAGGGCCTTAATAGTGGAATTTGGTGGAATATCTTGGAGTTATGATTGTGGCTGAATTACATTTTTTTTTTCCATGTAGGAGAGGACATCCAACGATTGAGTTCATCTTTGCTGCCACTGAAGAGGCTATCTTTGTTCATGTTGTAGTATCCTGCAAAGTTTGTGAAAGCTCACTCTTCAATTTATTTTTGTTCTGGTTTACAGTATTTGCATTTTGACGTCTGATATCCTTTTCTAATATTCATGTCGAATTGATGTCTATTTCTTGTTTATTTCTAGGCATATCCGTGCACTTTCTGGTGGTGATATAGAAAGAGTTTCAAGACATTCTTCTGATAATTCGAGTCGCATGCTGCCAGGTTTGTGTACATTCTGGTTTATCTATGACCTTTTGTTTGTTTATGCCTTCTGTTTACAGTGTTCAGAATACCAAATTCTACCTCTGATGTACATTTAGTCGTATATAATATGCACTTTTTGCATTTCACATTGCTTGTAAGAAATTTGATATATTATCTTCTAATACAATGGAAGATGGTAGGATTTATTTGCAGCCCTTTTCTCTCTTCTTTTCCACCCTCTGGTGATCCTCTTTCCTGATAAAAAGTGATTTATTCATCATGTTACCTAATACCTAGTCCATTGAAGGTAAATTATGCTATTGTTGCTTGGCACTTCTGATTGTTTTAATTTTTGGCAGTGATTGTTTCTCCTCATGGTATGCGTGGTAAGCTCACTGGATGTTGTCCAAATGATCTTGTCAAGCAAGTCTATTTTAGGTGAATGATATATTATTTTATACATTTTTATGTTACACTTACTGTTTCAAATCTGTGTAAATTATCGTTCTCTAATTTATTCTCTGCTGTTTTAATTTTCCACCTTCAACAGTGCTGGCAAGCTTAGGACTTCAAATGGATTTATAGGTCTACCACATCATGTTTCCCAAGGTTCTGGTTGCCAGCTGCATGGGCAGAATTGCTATCTTGAAGTTACCCTTGGTTGTCCTAGATATGTAAGTGACAAGACATCACAATCAAACTCAAATTACACAAGGAATTTACCCAAGAACAATGTTGCTGAATCTCCTGCCCTAGGAAGAGGTGATGAGAAGGGATCACCAAATCACTTGCCAACATATGAGAAGACATTTATTTATCCAGCCGAGGCAGTGCTTGTCCCGGTCTTGCAAACATCATTCTCCAGATCTTCTTTAAGAAGGTACATTTGATTCAACTAGTGATTGCTTTGCAGTTTGCTATAACTGTGCGAGTTGCAGCTAATTGAGCACAGAATTGACCAGTTTAAATAGATCTAGTCAAGATGGTGGTTCCATTTGCACCATTCTTATGATTTCATCAAACCTACCAATACTAGACTTTGTTTTTGGCCCAAATTATGATTTCGTCTCACATAAGAAAATTTAAGACTTCTGTAAGATTAAGAACTGATGATCCTGATCTTTAAGAATTCTTTTGGATATATAATTTTGGTACAGAGTAAATAGTTTAAGGACTTGGTTCATGGCTGGTTGATCATAATCTATTTTACTGTTTGTTCTTAGAGTATTGCTGTTTAATGTTTAAACTAAAATTGACCATGTAAATTTGCAGATTTTGGCTACAAAATTGGATAGGGCCATCAATGGCGGGTTCATCATTCCTTATGCATTGGTTAGTTTCTTATTTTGAGTTATTAGTGGTCATGCTTGGGTAAAACTGTACATTCAACTAAAATAACATCATTAAACCTAAGTTTCACGAACAACCCTAACAAACACTTATTGGAAGGGATGGTCACAAAAGGGATTGCTGGCCCTTCCTACAAGTACACTGAAGTTTACATTTTTCACCAATTACATTCTCTTTTGTAAAAATGATGTTTAGGATTGGTACTTGAATCTTTCCGCAGTTTTGGCAATGTAGACTCTATGGAAGGATCATGGATGGAAAGCAACAAAACACATACTCAGCGTGGTTATGACAGTAGTAGTAATAGTAATAGTAGCAGCATCAGCTCCATAAGTGGCAGCTCTAGTGATAGTGATTACAAAATGACAACTGGTGACCTTGAAGCAGATGCAGATTCTCTGACATGCAGACAGTCTGGTTTATCCTCTAATGATCAGCTAGAAAGTGATAGCCAAAAATTGGTACTGGATTTTGTCTACATTCATCTAGTAATTTATCATTTAGTTAAATCATGTATTGTCTAGGATAAATGCACTTGTGTTGTTACTTGCGATGGGAATATGGTACTAGGCACGGAATCTTCAGAAGTATGTGCTCAAGTAATTATATTTTGCATACCATGTTGGATTGCTAGATTAGTGTTGGTGATGTTGGATGGCTAGTAAAAGTCATTGCAGTTGGAAACTGGATATACTTGTTTATTTATGCAGGGCTAATGCATATTTTATTTGTTCTGTTGGGCTGATTGCCTTTTCTTTTATGTTTATTTTGGTAGCTTGCTTTAGGCTTCTCATAGAAGGTTTTGTAAAGTTTCCATGCTATAAACAAAAGAGGGATGGAATGGAATCCTTCCTGATTTTATTCAGTAGTCCGCTTTGTCTTGTTTTGGTAGAATCACTAAGACAATATAATACACTCTTTCAATCTTTAGTTCAATTAATAAAGAGTGATGCGAATGTTGTAGAATCACTAAGACAATATAGTACGCTCTTTCAATCTTTAGTTCAATTAATGAAGGGTGAGGTGAACGGTAAATCTTATTTTCAAATCTTACCAAGCCGGATTTCAGTTATACCAAAGGAGAATGAAAAGTGGTTGAAGTTCAGATTTGTTTTGGCTTAAAGTGTCTCTAATTCAAAAAATTGCCATCGAGTAAATTCAAGTGTTTGGTTTCTTAATATATGTTTTTCTTTTTGGTTTCTCTTTGTAGAAAATCTTAATGTACATTTCTTTCTCTGATTAATAAACAAATGTGTTTGGTATCTTAACAATGTCCTTAGTATGGTTGAGGTTTGCACCAATCGAGTTGCTTCTCTTATGGTCTTACCTGCACAATTTGACTAGCATTCAGTTCAACTATGTCTTAAAATAATTCATTGAAGATTGGAGATTTTAGACCAATTAGCTTGGTCTCTAGCTTGTACAAAATTATTGCTAAAGTTTTATCTCTTAGAACGAAGGAGGTGTTAGATAGTATCATTTCTGATTGTCAGTTTGCTTTCGTCAAAGGTAGACAAATTCTGAATGTAGCCTTGGTGGCTAATGAGGTGGTGGAGGATTTTAGATCAACGAAAAAAGAAGGTGTGGTCTTCAAAATTGATTTTGAAAAGACTTATGATCATGTGGATTGAGATTTTTTGAACTTTGTTTTGGAAGCAAAAGGTTTTGGGCTAAAATGGAGAAGCTAGATAATGGGTTGCTTAAGGTCTTCAAACTTCTCAATTATGATAAATGGGAAACCTAGGGGAAAGTTTTCGGCTTCTAGGGTTCTTAGGCAAGGAGACCCTCTTTTGCCCTTTTTGTTTACTCTTGTGGTAGATTGTTTGGGAAGATTATTTGATAAAGCTAATGAGTGTCAAGTAGTGAAGTGCTTTTTAGTTGGAAAGGAAAATGTGATGGTTACGCACCTTCAATTCGCAAATGATACTGTTTTCTTTTCTTTGGGGAATGAAGAGAATTTCGGTTCTTTGGTTGAGTTGATTCGACTGTTTTGTTTTATATCGGGGCTTAAGGTGAATTTGGTTAAGAGTGTGCTGGTAGGTATTAATTGTGATGAAAGGAAGATAATAAGATGTCTAATGCTTTTGGCTGTAAGGTGGGTTTTTTGGCCTTTGAATTATTTAGGTTTGCCTTTAGGAGGTAAACCGAGATCTTCTGATTTTTGGGCTCCGGTGGTCGAAAAAGTGGAGAAGAGATTAGAGGAGTGGAAAAATGCTTTTCTTTCTAGGGGAGGAAGATTAGTGCTAATCCAAAATGTGCTGTATAGTATTCCAACTTATTATCTTTCCCTTTTTAGAATTCCTGTTGGGGTGGCAAAAAGAATTGAAAAGATCATGAGGGATTTTTTGTGGAATGGTCATGGTGAAGGAAAGAAGATCCATCTTTTAAGTTGGGATGTTTCTCGATCAGCATGATAAAAGAGGTTTAGGGATTGGGAATATAGTAAAAAAAAATTTGGCATTGCTTGGCAAATGGTTATGAAGGTTTCCTATGGAAACTAATTCTTTGTGGTATAAAGTTATTAAAAGTAATTATGGCCTTAAAGGAAATGGATGAGATTCCAATATGGTTTGTTCAGGCTTTAGCAGGTGTCCTTGGAAAGCTATCATGCAAGGCTTCAATGATTTTGCTAGTAATTTGAGGCTTGTGGTTGGAAATAGAGTTAAGATTCGTTTTTGGGAAGATTGTTGGTTAGATTTGTTTCCTTTATGCTCGAAGTTCCCAAGATTATATAAGCTGGCTTTCTTTCAAAGTGCTTCAATTTCAAATAGATTGGACTGCTCATCTACTTCCAGAGGTTGGTCGTTTGACTTTAGAAGAAACTTGAATGATAGAGAGATTGAAGAATTTTCATCTCTTATCTTTTCTTTTGAAGGTGTTTCTCTTAATTTAAAAAAGGAGGATCGAAGAGTTCGGAAGTTAAGCTCCAATGGTTTGTTCTCTTGCACGTCTTTTTTTGATTGGTTGATTCAGGATGAATCTCATCCAAGATTTCATTTGGCTAATCTAATATGGAAGTCAAAGGTTCCAATCATGGTCAAGATTTTAGCTTGGCTTATTGCCCATGGGAAATTAAATTCTTATGATGTTCTCCAAAAGCGTTTTCCTAATTCTTGTCTTTCTCCCTCTTGGTGTATCTTGTGCAAGAGTTATGGGGAGAACTTGGATCATCTCTTCCTTCATTGTCCTTTTGTTGGTAATTTATGGAGTAGATTGTTTTCTTCGGTGGGCTTGATGTGGGCTGCCCCTAATTCTTTTCGTTCTTTTCTTTTGGAAGATTTTAAAGTTCTTGAAGAGGGAAAGAAAGTTGGTATTCTCTGGTATTGTGGAGTTTTTGCAATCTTATGGGTTATTTGGGAAGAGAGAAACAAGAGAGTTTTTGATGAAATTGAAGAGGGGGCAAATTGTTTAGGGGATAAAGTGTATTATTTAGCTTCTCTTTGGGCTTCTTCTTTTGAAGATTTCAGGGACTATTCTTTATTTCTTATTCTTCTTGATTGGCAGGCTGTTGTTCATTGAATTTTTAGTTTTTGTTTTAGTTTTTGGTTGTTGGGCTGGTGAACCTCTGGTACATGTTTATATCTCCTTTGTTTGTTAATAAAGTTTTGTTTTCTATCAAAAACTATGTCTTAAAATAATAGGTTGTTCTCTTTGGTCTATAAAGTGAAATGCTCTGGTTTTTACAAGTTTTGTACTTGTAGTTTCTGAAGTGATGATAATCTCAATTTATTAATTGTTTTGTTTTTAAACTTATTAAATAAAGAGTACGTATTTGCAGTTCTAAATAGTTAAATTGCTCTTTGGACTTGACTGCGATGGTTAATACCATCATATTTTTGCATATGGAGTTTGAGATACTGTTCTGAGTTTAGTATGATAGCATGCTAATTTTATTCATGCAACTATATTTAGCACATGTATGTGACGTTAAATACTGTTGTTCACATTTTGTCAATGTAATTTTCATTAGGTGATCGTGATTGAGGTTTCTATCCTTGATGTTTTTGCTTAGTGCTGATTATTGACTGTTGATAGTTTGAGTGCACATCAGGCTTCCTTTTACACTATCAATCGGCTGTAACTTCTATGCAGGGTTCTAAGCGTCCTCGAACAGGGATGGTTGAATCATTTGGTCAAGCGGGTACAGTTACCAATGCTTCTATGCAAGATGCATACAAATCAGATTTTGGTTCTGTGGAAAACAGTTCAGCTGTTACAGGAGTTGCAAATGATCAGGCATCTCATTGGGACTGGGATGATGATGACAGAGGAACGGGCATGGATATTCAAGCTCTTCTCTCTGAGTTTGGAGATTTTGGTGATTTCTTCGAGAATGATGCTTTGCCTTTTGGGGAGGTAATTTCTTGACTTTTCAAAAGGTCTTATAGCATTTGGATGTTTTTACGATAAAACTGCCTCTTCTTTCACATAGTTCGTTTTTTAGGAGAAGCCATCTTTCAAGAGCAATCTGATAATGTACTGATAATCCACCACTTCAGTTACCATATTGGATACTGTTAAGTAACTAATTATTTATTCAATATTAGTTTTGTAGCAAGGGGAGTGTAAAAAAGTAAACAGGTGCAGTTGATTTTTTCTGAATGGATAGAGATTGAGGTTGGGTTTTTGTTTGTGGGGAGAGAGGGAGGAGAGACTGTAATTTTTTGAATAGAACTTCTAGCAAACCGTAGTTACTTAAATGTCATTTACAAAAAGTGTCTTTAAGTTAGTAGAATGTTTTGTTTATAGTGCATTTGATGGTAATGAATTACAAAAAAGGTGTATAAAGAATATATGTTACGATATGAATCTTCTAATCCACAATCCTTCACATAAACCATGGACAATAGCTCACAATTCTGCTTCTGCACTGCTGCGAGACACAACTGATTGTTTTTTACTCCTCCAAGTGACCAAGTTTCCCTAAACAAATGAGCAATAACTTGAAGTAGACCTTCTGTCCACTGCTGAACTTGCCCAATCTGCATCAGTAAACACTTCTAAACCACATTCAGCCCCTTTTTTAAAAAAGAGACCCTTTCCTGGAGTCATTTTCAGGGTACCTTAGGATCCTATACACTACATTCATGTACTCCTCATTTGGATTGTTCATAAACTGACTTACAGTGCTAACTGCGAAGCTGAGGTCTGGTCAGGTATGGGACAAGTATGTCAACCTGCCCACCAACCTTTGAAAACGTCCCTTATCCACTGGCACACTGCCTTCCATATTGCCAAGCTTTGTGGTTGAGTCCATGGGTGTTTCAACTGGTTTGCTGTCCATCATACCGGTTTCCTTTAGCAAGTCTAAGTTGTACTTTCTTTGGCACACTGAAATACCCTGCTGTGAGTGTGCAAATTCCATGCCTAGGAAGTATGTTAAGCTTCCTAGGTCCTTAATCTCAAACTCATTTGCCAAGTACCTTTTCAAATTCTTGATTTTCTTCCTCATAATTACCTATCAACACAATATTGTCAACATAAACTATGAGAATAGTCACCTTACTATTTGGAGAGTGCTTCACAAATAGCGTATGGTTCGATTGACATTTTATATATCTGAATCTCTTAACAGCCCTAGTAAATCTGTCGTACCAGGCTCTTGGGGACTGTTTTAGTCCATAAAGAGATTTTATTTTTTTAACTTACAAACAGCATTGGGGTCCATCTTTCCTTCACACCCTGGTGGTACTTCCATGTACACTTCCTCTTTCAATTCTCCTTTTAGGAAGACGTTTTTTACATCAAGTTGATGTAAAGACCAGTCCAAATTTGCAGCCAACGATAAAAGAATTCGAATGGAGTTTAGTTTTGCTACGATAGTGAATGTTTCTTGGTAGTCAATGCCATAGGACTGTGTATATCCTTTGGCAACCAATCTTGCTTTATAGCGATCTATACTTCCATCCACCTTGTGTTTGATTGTGAACACCCATTTACAACCTACTGGACTCTTTCCTTTCGGCAGTGTAGTAACCTCCTAAGTTTCATTTTTCTCTAAGGCTCTTAATTCCTCATCAATGGCAGCCTTCCAGACTGGAATTTTCATTGCTTCTTGCACTGTTTTGGGTGTTTGAACTTCTGTTATGTTGACTGTGAAAGCTCTGAAATGAGAAGACAACTTGTCATAGGAAATGTAGTTGCTAATTAGGTAAAGTGAACGTGACCTACACTCTCTTTTCCCTTTCCTCAAGGCAATAAAAAGTTTACATTCTTCACTGTGCACAGATTCTGCCACACTCTGCTTATTGCACTGCATAGGCTGAATTTCATCCTCTTTTTGTGTGTCTTGATCAGGTTCTTGAAACACCTAAGAAGGTTCTTGGTTTGGCATGAAATGTACTTAGTCTTCAGCCTCCTTTTGAGCTTTATTTCTCCTTTTGTAGACTTTCAAATCAGGTTGGTTGGTGTTTGTATCAGATTTGGTTTGATTTGGAACCTCACTTGACTGTTCTGGTAAGTTTTGAGATGGTAAATCAGGTTTGGATGAATTTTCATGAGTAGGAGGTTCATATGGTTCACTCTCTTGGTTCCTAATTGGATCACTAGTCATGTGATGGTATATTTTGCTAGATAAATCAAAAGAACATCTCTCAATAGACTTAGGACTCTCTTGATCACTTCTTTCTCCTGGTTTGTCACAAAAGAATCTATTTTCAACGAATGACACATCCATTGACACATAAAAACGCCTAGTTGAAGGAGAATAGCACTTATAGCCTTTTTGAGTTGTTGAACAACCTAAAAAGACACATTTTATTGATCTAGGATCCAACTTTTCTCCAAATTGAGAGTGAATATGTACAAAGCCATTACATCCAAAAACCTTAGTAGGAATATGAGAGATAAGTCTACCAGTAGGGTAATAATGCTGAAGGACTTGACATGGAATTTGAGAATTTAACACACTATACCATCTAGTGATTAGGTAAGTTGCTGTAAGAATAGTTTCACCCCAAAAAGATTTTGAAACATTGAAGTAAACATTAGAGACCTAGCGACTTCAAGAAAATGCCTATTTTTCCTTTTCGAGGCTCCATTCTGTTGAGGTGTATCCATACATGAATGGTGATTGATAATACCTTCAGTAGATAAGTAGTCTTTTAAGGATAAACTGAAAAACTCTTTAGCATTGTCAGTTCTTAGAATTTGAATTCTTTCTTGAAATTGAGTTTTAACCATATTATTAAAGTTTCTAAAAATGTTTCCCACTTCAGAATTTTCCTTCAAAAAAGATATCCAAGTCAATCTTGTATGATCATCGATGAATGACACAAACCATTTTAATCCAGTGATACTGTTGACCCTTGCAGGTCCCTACACATCACTGTGAATTAATGAAAACGACTTAGATGGTTTATAAGGTTAAATTTTAAATGAATTTATGAAATGCTTTGAAAATTCACACACTTCACACTTAAACTGATTAGGATTTTTATTACCAAATAAAGATGGAAACAACTTTTTCAAGTACAAAAAATTAGGATGACCTAATCTAAGATGCCATAACATAATATCATCATTTTTATTTTCTCTAACATAACTAATAGACTGACTTTGAAATCCTGAACTTCTTGTTGGGTAAGATTGTCTTACAGAGGAGAAATTACTCTTGAGAATGTAGAGACCTGATAACATTTCAGCATTGCCAATCATCCTCCTTGTGTCCAAGTCCTGAAAATCACAACAGTGACGAAAAAATTTAGCTATACAATTTAACTCTTTTGATAGTTTTCTTACTTGACAACAGATTACACCCGAAATTAGGAACAAACAAAATAGAAGCTAGAGTGATATCTTTTGTAATATTCACTGAACCAATTCCTTTCACCTTTGATAGAGATCCATCTGCAATCTTAACACCATAATCCTCACTACATGAATCATATGAATCAAATAAAGATAAATCTTTGTCATATGATCCAAAGCCTCTGAGTCTACAATCCAAGAATTGATTTTTCTCCTTTCAAAAACATGAGCATTAAGATATTTACCTTTCTGTGCCACGGAACCAGTACCTATTGCTGATCCACTAGCAGAATTTTGAACTGACGTTTGAGAAATCAGTTTTTTCAACTTCTCCATGAGGTCCGGGTTTGCTAAATTTGTAGCAGATTGACGCGGAATTTCTTCTTGTGCCACCATGTTTCCACTGCTTTGACCAACTAGGTTTGACGCGGAACGCGAAATCTAGTTGGTTTCCAGTTGGTTGGTTTTCCATGTATCTTCCAACACTTTTCTTTGATATGACTTGGCTTTTTTTAGTGTTCACGCCATGGTCTTCCTTCCTTTTTTGTTCGATTTTCTGCTGCAGTGTGTTGTCCTTCATGAATAACCAGTGCAGAACCTTCAGGACTGTTTTTGGTCTTGTTTTGTGTCCCCAACATCAACCTCTTTCGGCTCTCTTCTCTTCTCACTTCTGAAATACACCTCTAATACTTGGAAGAGGTTTCATACCAAGAATCCTTCCTTGCACATCATCCAAGTTCTGATTCAAGCCAAACAGAAACTAATAAATTCGCTTTTCCTCTAGGAACTCTTTGTGTTTGATTCCATCCTCAGCACATTTAAACTCGAGATGCTCGAACATGTCTATCTACTGCCAAAGTCGAACAAAAGTGTTGAAATATTGGGTGACAGACAAATCTCCTTGACGTAAATCATGAATCATGTTTTCGATGCCCACTATTTCTGACCTGTTGTCACTATGAGAGTAAGTCTCTTTTGCAACTCTCCAAATCTCTTCCGCAGTTTCATATAGAAGGAAGTTTTCACTTATGTCATTGGTTATCGAATTGATAAGCCAAGACATTACTAAATTGTTGTCTGCATCCCACTTCTTGTAGGCTGGATCATCACTTACTAGTGCCTTTGATACTCCATTCAAGAAATCAGCTTTGTCTTTGCCACTCACAAACATCCTCACAGACTCTGACCACTGAATATAGTTGTTTCCATTGAGTCTATGACTCGTGATGAGGAGGCTAGAGTTATTGGTGTTATTGGCTCCTCCTCCATTGGAAAAATAGGTTGGTTCTGGATTTGAGGAGATTTCCGATGATGTACTCAGTGAAGCCATACCGTATTTCGTCATATGATATGGTCCAGCTCTGATACCATATGATTTTATGAGAAGGTTTGTGATTTTGTGAGAGGGTGAAACCCCATTTTTATTGAGTCTGCAGCTTGCACCTTTAAAAGACAGAGGGTTTATTTATACAGGCCTAATAAAACTAATAGTTCTAATAAAACTAATAGTCACAAACCAATATTTAATCAACCACTAACAACAACCTAAAGACAGCTACCATGCTGCTGATGGCTACCATGCAGCTGACTTGAAAAATTCAATACAAATAAATAAGACTCCTAGGAAAAGAAAAAAACTTTCCTGACAGCTGGAACTTTCCTGACAGCTAGAGAAAACATTTCTCAACATCTTTTGATGGAAAACTTTTTTGCCTTGTACTAAGAAAGCTAAAATTCTTTGTGTATTGTTGTGGCAATTTGTTTGGATTGTGCGGTTGGAAAGAAATAGGAGGATTTTTAAGACTCATGTGAGAGGATTTTGGACGCTTATAAGCTTCATTTCCTTAGACTTAAAAGATATTTACCTGCTTGTTGTTCTTAATAATTAGGTAGCAGTTGTTATGTCAAGTGTGCATGTTTTTTTTGGAGGGTGGAGGTTCCTTTTGTGTAAATCGTTCAAATTGGTTTTTGTGTAATTGATCATTTTTTTTTTCTGTATTTTATCTTTGTTATGAAAATGGATGGTATTGGTGCAATTTATAAAATGAGGATATTTAAGTAAACTTCAATTGTAAAAGTTGGACATAAGCTTATAATAGGAGCTAAAAATTGATCTTATCCTAGTAGATGTTAAATAATTTTTTTTTTTTAAAAAAAAAAAACCTTTTTAATTGCAATTGAACAACTAAATGAATTTTACAGCCTTTTCGTTAAAAGGGCTCTTTTAGCTATTGCAATAACCATAAAGATACAAGACTCTCTGTGTTATAGGGCGCTTAATATCACGGTTGTGAGAAGATACCTTATTAGCACATCCGGTGGGTTGCATATGTGAAAGAAACTTAACCTCTTTTTTGGCTCTTTTTTTTCTGGGGATCTCTCCTTAAAATGGATGCATGTCTGGCTGAAGCATGGTGGTACCTGCCTCAATGTTGAAGTGAATTGACTACAAGTCTACAACTTGACATTCAGAGATTTATATATGTAGAGTTGAAACTTACAATTTGTTTTTATAGGAACAGAAAGTTTAAAGATAGATTTTAATATTAAATTGTACAGTTCATGTTGTTAATCCTAATTTTGTAAGATGAATGGGAGCTAATATTTGTTTCATTGTCTGGAGGAGACATTCAGTATACTCTTGGATGTGATCTTTGTTTGTTAAATGAATGACAACAAAATATTGAAAATTTTTGTTTCTTCTTTTTGTTTTCCTCTAGCTCTCCGTAGTCTGATGCCTAATGGTTTTGCTTTGTTTTGATACTCTTTTGTTGACATGGTTAAGCTTTCACTTAATCTCATGATCACTTTTTGTTCTGTGTAGCCCCCAGGAACTGCAGAGTCTCAGTCTCTTATGTTTTCTGCTTCAGAATGTGGAGATGTCGGTAGTAGTCCATTACCACTAATGGATGTTTCAGATTCAATGCTTTTGCCTGTGGGATTTCCGTCGTTTGACAACTTTAATCCACCGCCTCCAGTCACCATAGAAGAATGTGTCAGCAAAAATCAAGAAGCCACAAACAGCACTGTGACATCAGGTCAGTTGCACCACACTCCAGCATCATCTACTGGTGAGTTTGATCATTTAGTGAAAGCGGAAGCCCTGATGACGTTTGCTCCTGAATACGGAGCAGTTGAAACTACTGCAAGTGAGTTGTCCTCATCAATTTTCAGAAGCCCATACCTTCCGAAGTCTCATAAATTGGAGAGTTCAAATTCAAGCTCAAATAACTACATATATGGTGCAAACCCACCTTCTTCTCCTTGCTTTGATGGATCAGATGAGAAGAGTGGCATGAGACTGAAAACTGGAAAGCATGACTCTAGTGCTATACTCCACTCAAAGAAATATTATACTCAGGTGGACAGTGGTAAAGAACAACATGATAGGAAATCATTAACACATAATGACAGCAATTCTACAAGTGAGGGTGTGGTGCAGTCTTCTTTCTCTAATTTCAATTCCATGAATGCTGTCAAATCTGTACCGAGTAAAGCAACTGAGGGCACATTTGGAGCTGAGAATGTTGTTCTATCTAGGAAGACTGTGCTTGCTACTGAAGTCGAGTGTATTATGTTTCAAGCTTTGATGTGCAGGATACGCCATATACTCTTATATTCCAATAACTCCATGCCTAGTAGCTTCAGTAGGTTCATTGGAAGCACTGTTCTGAATCAGCTTCCTGGTGACTCAAGTACCATGACAGAAAGCATATCGGGCAGGTATGAGGTTAAGAAGAAAGAATCTATACCAGTGAGGATAGCCGGTGATATTGATGGAGTGCTGGATGGGCACATGAATGCACCTGTTGGTGTTTGGCGTTCTGTTGGAGTTACCAAAGTTTTAAAAGCTACTAATTCACCAAGTATTGAAGTTAGCCCTTCCATGGCTCCTAATTCATTCAATGAGGATGGTATGCTTTCCTATGGGCAAAGGCAACCGCTTCAGGAACTGCTTGATGGCATGGCTTTACTTGTTCAACAAGCTGCTTCCTTGGTTGATGTGACTTTTGATGTGGACTGTGGTGATGGTCCTTATGGTTGGCTTGCATTACAAGAACATTGGAGGCATGAATTTTCTTGTGGACCATCGATGGTTCATGCAGGTTGTGGGGGGACTTTGGCTTCTTGTCATTCTCTGGATGTTGCCGGTGTGGAATTAGTAGATCCACTTTCTGCTGATGTAAGAATTTCTGTTACTGGATTGCTAATTGTATTGATACTTGACACTCATTTCCATTTGTTTAGAGTAGCTTGGCCTAAGATCATTTTAATACCAATATGTTTATATGTCAATGTTGAATGGATTGCTGCTAATGATCATTGAGGAGCTTGCAACTTGTACTTAATTTTGATAATAATCGATCTGTGCCGCTTTCCTTACATTTTCTTTTACCTCTTATACGTGAATCAGTTTCTCCCTTGTGGATAGTGATTTTTTTAATGCTAAATGCTTGCCACTGTGTGGTATGACTTTATCTTTAAGTTAATAAGAGATGTTAAGCACTCTGGTGTGCAGAAAGAGTTTTCTTATAAATGGCAATCCAGTCTTGAATTGAGGATTATGTGTTTGGCTATACGTTGCTTTGCAGTTTTTATGCATGTCTGCTCCACTTTGAGTGATATACGGTTAAAATTTTTGCTTGATGTATAACCTTCTAAATTTCATTTTATTTTTATATTTATTTTCTCAAGATGTATACTAAATCCATTTAAAGTGCTTAACTTCTCATCGATATTGTTTCATATCTGCATAAAACATATCACTTATACTGTGCACTTTTTGAATCTTATACTTCTGTGTTTCTTTGATTAAGTCCCTTTTCCTGGAATATGTTTTTAGAATCAGTTTATTGTGCTTAACTTCTCATCATCATTATTGGATAACTGTGTAAAACATGTTCGTTCGAAGTCCTGTACTTTGAGAATTTCCTGTACCATATACTTTGTGTGAGATTAAGTCCTTTTTCCAGAAGACATTCTGAATAAGTTTTTACGTGCTTTATATCTCATCATTATTAATGCACAACTGCATAAATCATGTCCCTGCAAGTCAGGTATCATGCACATTTGCATATCAACTGCTTACATATGTATGTTGCAAGTAATGTTTCACTGCTTTACTTGTTGATCTTCATCAAATAGCATTCCTTATGCTGATAATGTTTTTTTTTTTTTTTTTCAGATTCATGCTTCCTCTGTGATTAGTTTGCTGCAGTCCGATGTTAAGACGGCCTTAAAATCTGCATTTGGTGTTCTAGATGGTCCATTGTCTGTGACTGATTGGTGTAAAGGCCGTGGTCGGTCAGGTGATGCGGGAGCCATAGGTGATGGATCTGCTGAGTCTACTGTTATTGAAGGCAGAGATTCTTCAAGTACTGTTACCCTATCTGTTGGAGAAGCAATGAGCCCATCCCCCTCTTCTGGTGGTGGATCATCTTCCCTTAAAGGTATTTTTGTGGTTGTATATGTGGAATTAGATTCTTGAATTTTCAGATTACCAAACAGGTTGCCCATGGTACAGTGCCTATCACATTGGATGGAAGTAAGTTGGATGAGACATGTCAAAGGAGATTGAACCAAGATGTAGGTAGTTCAGAGTCAGAGCAACAACTGTCTTCCCGTTTAAGGCCAACCCTTTATGTACTTCCATCACCTGCCTTACTTGTTGGGTATGCATAGTGAAATCCTGATAAATTTAACTTTCACAGTTACATCTGAGAAAACTGTATTGTGTGTTTTAGCATTTCTCTTGATGGCAAAGCAGTTTGTCAATGAGCATGCATGTTTGATATATGGACAGTTAGTCTGAGTGTTTGAATGTAAATTGCACATGTAGTTTAGTAGGCTTATCTTCTCTTCAAGGCAAGCCCCTTGTAATTGGTTGATCTTATCTTTCAATTGAGAAAAAAAAATATAAGCATAGTCATATATTTTAATTAAATATCATAGCTATTTATAAACCAAATATCAATGAATGTTGTGCCTTGGTCTTTAATTTCAACTGAAGAGCAAAATATACTCGGTGAATTGTAAATGAAGAATTATCATTTATATGGAAATCATAATCAGCTTTGGCTAGTGCTCTAGTGAAACCATTTATTTTTGGGGAAAAGAAAAGGGTGTCACGGGGTGAGGGAAGGGAAGACCATATTTCTTATCCCATTTTATGTTTCAGGAAAAGATGGTGTTAGTTTGGATGCAGCGTACTGAAGTTTTTACACAGATTTAATATTTTGGTATTATTGCTTTCACTTTTACGTTGGGTGCTAAAGAATTAAAAATTTTCAACACTATAACATAATTGGTATCATAATATAAAAGTATATGATGTACTGGGTTCATTCAGGAAATCTGTAATGATCTTTCCTAAAACAGTTCCTTTTATCTATGCCTTTAAGCTCAGCTTATCTGTGATTGATCACATCTGTTAGCATAAAGGTTGATTATATATAATATTTGGAGATAACAAAAGAAATGCTAGCAGTCAGCTACACACTAATTTTTATCCTTAGTTCTATCTTCGTTGTCATGCTCATTGACAAGTGAAATTAATGATTATTGTAATAGGTACCAGGATGATTGGCTTAAGACATCAGCAACCTCTTTACAGTTTTGGGAAAAGGCTCCTCTTGAACCATATGCCTTACCAAAGCCTGTAAGAATTTTGCAAGCAGTAGCAGGCAACACCATCATTCCTCCTTGCAGCTTAATAATTTCAAAATTCTGTTTTCTAATGTTTCCATATATCGTTGCAGATCACTTATAACGTTATATGTCCAGACATTGATCCCCTTACTTCTGCTGCAGCTGATTTTTTCCAGCAACTAGGAACTGGTGAGTGAGTGAGAATCATGTGTTAGTTACAAATACAATTGGTGTTGTTTGACTTATAGATGCTTATGCAATTGGCGTTTTGTATATCTGTGCTTCTATTCCTTCAACAGAAAGGTTCCATATTTTTGCCATAGTATAAATATTTTTGCACTATAGTCATAGTGGATATGTTGACAAAGGTATATTTTTGTCGATAAAGCATTCCTTTAACCCTGTGTACATGAGGGAAGGGTAACATATGATTTTTTCTTGGATAAAATGGAGTGGATTTAAGTTCTCAATAATTGACCTTTTTTTTGTATTTTCTTTTAAACAATAAATTATTTCAGTCTTGTGCCTTGGTAAGAAGTGAATTTTTGTTTTTAATTTTCTTTATTACAATAAATATAAACCACTCACATCCTAATGTGAGAGAGACTTGACCATAAGTTTGCTTATGTAATTACGGGAGTTATTACCAATTAAGCTATAGCTAGTGTACTATATAAACCCTTTGTGACTATATGCAGTACTAGAATAACACATCAAATATATGCTCCCAAGTCCCAATTATTTATTTTCACAAAATGTTTCACACATTGTTGACCTCTTATTTCCCATTAAAAAAGCTATAATTATCTGTTCCTTGCCCTCATGATTTTTTTTTCCTCATTTAGTTTATGAAACCTGCAAACTGGGAACCCATTCTCCACAGAATTTGGGAAACCAAATGGAGATCGACTCTGGAAAATTGCCATCTTCTGGTTTTGTTCTACTTGATTGTCCTCAATCAATGAAAATAGAAAGCAGTAATGCATCTCTTGTTGGATCTATAAGTGATTATTTTTTGTCTCTGTCCAACGGTTGGGACCTGACAAGCTATCTTAGGTCCCTCTCAAAGGCTCTCAAAACTCTGAAAGTTGGTCCATGCTTATCCACAAACCAAAAAGAAGGAAATGCTGGTCCTTGTATGGTAAGTGCGTATTCAATGTATTATATTTTGTTACTGTGGATTGGATTGTTTGGTTTTAGAGGTTTTCAGTGGTACATAATGCCGGTTCTTTGGATTGCATAAATACCCATAATTGCTTATGCTTTATACGTAGTAGAAATTTAGGACCCAGGATTTTCTTGCATAAATTATCTTTGTTATTTATTGTCCTCTGATGTGATTTATTAACATGTATATGGTGGAAACTTTATCTGTAGAATTTTTTAAAACATTTAAGTCACTTGTGCATTGATATGCGCTATAATTTTTTGAGATATTGGTTTTGGACTCTGAAGTTCCACTTATGCTTTCACTTAGTAGTCACTTGGTTTGTCCAATAATGTGTTCATCTTAAATGAGGACAAAATTTAATTATTTTTGTAGTAGATAATTTTGACACCATCTTTGTTGCATAGTAGGAAGATGCATTATTGTTATACGACTCTTTATTTCTAATGTGTGACTGAAAGATTTTAGCATAACCAGTTCTATATTTTTATTAAATGCATGTTTAGGTGGTCTATGTGGTGTGCCCTTTTCCAGAGCCTATTGCAGTTCTACAAACCGTCATTGAATCTTCTGTTTCTCTTGGTTCAATTACCATTCCATCTGATAGAGAGAGAAGATCCATAATGCATAGTCAAGTTGGCAAGGCGTTAAGCTGCTCTGCAGCTGTGGATGAAGCATCAGCATCAAATATTTTAGTGATTTCTGGGTTTAGTGTTCCCAAGTTGGTGCTGCAAATTGTGACAGTTGATGCCATTTTTAGGGTTACGAGTCCAGCTTTTAATGAACTTGTTATTCTCAAGGAGACTGCATTCACTGTTTACAACAAGGCTCGGCGAATTTCACGAGGATCCTCAACTGACATGGCCCATTCATCATCATTATCTAGTAGGTCTCATTCTGGCTTGACTCCAATGACTTCTATTTCAGGAATGTGGAAGGATTGTGTTGGTACTCGAATTACAGGACCTTCACTCCCTCGAGAGGCTGAAATTGATGCTAGCTTGAGATCTGGTGCATGGGATAGTTCCTGGCAAACAACGAGAACAGGAGGATTAAGTTGTGATCCAAACAGAAATGGAGATTTCCTTCTTCCAGAGGAAACTTGTTTCTTGTTTCAACCACTTTTTATTCTTGCAGAACCTGGATCACTGGAGCATGGAGTTCCATCTCCAATTTGTGGTAATTCAACTGCCGAGTCATCAAAACAATTGCCTGACGATAATAGCGGAAGCTTCGTGATGAGTGGAAGTTCAGTAGGAACTGTAGACACTGGATCAAGCTCTCAGCTTGATGGATCTGAGCCTGATGGCTGTGGTTCTGGTTATCAAAAGTCAATTCCAAGCCTACATTGTTGCTATGGGTGGACAGAGGATTGGCGTTGGCTGGTATGCATCTGGACTGATGCAAGGGGAGAATTGCTTGACAGCCATATATTCCCTTTTGGTGGAATTAGTAGTAGGCAGGACACCAAGGGTCTGCAGTGCCTTTTTGTGCAAGTTCTGCAACAAGGCTGCCAGATACTTCAGACATGCTGTTCTCCCGATTCTGTGGCTGTCAAGCCTAGAGATTTTGTGATTTCACGCATAGGAAGTTTCTATGAGCTTGAATACCTTGGTATGTGTTTATTTTCCTTTTTTGTCATCTTGTGTTGTCCTCAGTATTTATCATGCGATGAAATGTTTCTAGGCACTTTAGATTTTTTTTTTTTTTCCTTTTTGTGAATACTGCTGTGATATTTGGGAATCTGCATCCTCTTTAAACTTTTGTTAGCCTATGAGACAACAAACTGTACTTCGTCCTTTTGTTTCTTTCTGTATTTTGGGATTGGCTAATTACAATAATTTTGTTCTGTCATGGGATCAACAGAGTGGCAGAAAGCCATCTATTCAGTAGGGGGGTCCGAGATGAAAAAATGGCCCCTACAACTGCGTCGATCTATGCCTGATGGGATGCCATCAGGCAGTAATGGCACTTCCTTGCAGCAGCAGGAGATGAGTTTGATTCAAGACAGAGCCTTGCCTTCTTCACCTAGCCCATTGTATAGCCCTCACTCAAAAGGTTCTGGCTTTATAAAAGGTGGTTTAGGATCAGCCAATGCAAGAAAGCAGCTTATTGGTGGACATACAATGGTTGACAACTCAAGGGGATTGCTTCAGTGGGTACAGAGTATCTGCTTTGTTACAATATCAATTGACCATTCTTTGCAACTAGTTCACCAAGCAGATTCACCATCTCCTGGTGAGCTTTCAGATTCTCCTTCCTCCTATTCTTCATTTTAATTATTTGCAGCCAGCAGCTGTTAAAACCATCTATTATGCTTGAGGATACTGAAGTGCGTACCATATAAATTGCAAGTAACTTTAAATCCAAAAGCTTAAAATTATTAGGAAAGAGTCTAACGTATTTAAACCAACTAGAACACAATCCTTTGTGTACTCGACCTTTTGCTAGCCCTAACACCAACATGAACACAAAACAAATAACAAATTTGCATACAATCACGTGAGGGGACTAGAACCTAGACACAACAACATATATTAATATTTTCTCTTCTTACCAGACTATATTATGTCCCTATCTTACTGTCTATGAATTGGCCATGTATTGGAGGGCTTTGGCGCTTTTCAATCTTAGTTGAATCTTTAAGCATGAATGCTTGTTGTATGTATGTGCAAGCATGCATAGACCATTGTATTGACCTCTATTAACTTGTAATCTCAACTAAACTCCTTATGGTATCTGTCATTGCCATATTTTTGAAAATCCAATGCTTTTAGTGACAAACTTTTGCTGTTACCATTTGTTTGTTATAAAAGACCAAAATGGTAATACTAGAAACAACTGTTCTCATTTATGTTGAAGAGGCTGCTTTTGGCCTGCACTTTCAAGTGTTTGTGATCCTGATTCCTGAGCATCAGATTATGCCAATTTAGAATACTAGCACAGTCGTTTAGCTTTAGTTTCCTTTGATCTGCACAATATATATATATAATTTCTTTTTTGTTTTTCTCTAAATCCTAGATATTTTTGTGCAGGAGGAGCTCAGGGTGGCAGTGGTGTGAGTCTGTCTGGCTATTTGGAAGGTTTCACCCCTGTAAAGTCACTTGGTTCTACGTCTGCATCTTACTTATTAATTCCATCACCTAGCATGCGCTTCATTCCTCCAACACCTCTTCAGCTCCCAACATGCCTTACTGCTGAGTCCCCACCGCTCGCTCATCTCCTTCACAGCAAGGGCTCTGCAATCCCCCTTTCCACTGGTTTTGTGGTTTCAAAAGCTGTACCGTCGATGAGAAAAGACTACAAGAACAACTTGAAAGAAGAATGGCCTTCGGTGATTTCAGTAAGTTTAATTGATTATTACGGCGGAAATAACTCTACTCCAGATAAAATTGTGAAGGGAATTACCAAGCAAGGAGGAAGGACTTCAAGCTCAGACACTAGAGATTTCGAAATTGAAACCCATTTGATTCTCGAGTCTGTTGCAGCAGAACTTCATGCATTGTCATGGATGACAGTGAGTCCTGGATACTTGGAACGACGAACTGCACTGCCTTTTCACTGTGATATGGTCTTAAGACTGAGAAGGTTGCTTCATTTTGCTGACAAAGAGCTCTCTCAGCATGGAGATAAGTCGCAAGTGTAAGATAACAAGACAGCAATGCTTCACCTGATCTATTTCTCTGCGGATATCCAAGATGAATGCACATACAAGCTGTCAGTTATGTTATATGGGGTCTGTTCTTATGTTTCAATGTAAAATAAGATGTTGGATGTAATTTATGTATGTAATAGTAGCTCATTGATGGGTAGAATCGGTTTTAGAATCTTCAGAAAAGAAATCAGTCTAGGATGAAATAGTTAGACCTAACAAATGTAGTTACCATCTTCGATTTCAAAATGTAAATGAACCTTGCGGGAAATCTCTATTTTGCTCTTTCTCACCATGATAAAGTAGATTCCTTATGTTCTAGAGATCCTTGTATCTCCAAATTTTGCTTCTCATTCTTTCATCAATGGTTTGTAAGAATGCCATAAATTCTATTTAAAAAGTTGTTCCGGGTCATTGTTTATTTGCCCATATTGTTATCTGAGGGTTTTCCTGGATATGTAACTGCTTCTGTTGTCATTCTCTTCATTCTGACACTCTGCATGAGGACTTACTGTAGTAGGTGAGTCATGAATTTTTCAACTTGTAATGTGCCATGAAAGTCTTTTCTTTTTCCCTTTTCTCAGGTTGAAGACAGCTTCTAAATCTGAGAATTTGTTGTTATGAGACCTCCAGATTTGCTCGATATTTGTGTCTAAAATGTGATCTCTTATTTTGTGTGTGCGCATGCCGAGGTTGGCAGCTGAAGCAGAATTAATCCTGATTGAAATCAGAGACAAATAATTTTCGGGACCAGTTAGTTGCCAACCTGAGTTTCAATGCAGCGAAACTGTTAGGTCTTCATTGTCTCAACTGTTTACCTTGAGTCTCATTAAGCTCGTAGAGAAGGTCAAGACTTGTTTTTCTTTGCACTTATAGCATATGGTATTTAATTTTGAGTCATGGAAGTTCAACTTGTGTTTTAAGATGATGATTTTTGGCCACCTGCTATATTTTAATTTTAAAGCACTGTAGCTAACAACAATCTTGAGGCAGATATGATTGTTATTGGATCTAAACTTCTGACTTTGCTAAAAAGATAGGGATGAAAGAAACCGAAGTTAGGTTAGAAAGACTATGAGTCTATGGTTAGATCTCATGAGTTCTGTTCTTTGATCTGCTAATTTTCTGGCACGGTAATGCTCTTGAGACATTTGGTCGTCATGGGATGACATCTGTGTTAATTGTGGCCAAGACATTGTATTGGTGACATAGTAATTCCTATTTAAACGATAAAGATAGGTTATCTTAGTTAAATTTCAGGAGGTTCGAACAATCATGTTCAATAAGAAGAGAAGAGGAAAGTAACAATTCTAATATTAGGGACATGGAAAAGCACAAGTAACATGAGGACATTGTTTTCAGGGTCACATAAAATTCATTTTTTCCAAGTCTTGGAGTGTAGAAAAAGGTTCAACCCAATTAAACCCTTCTTTGGTTTGCTGGTTCTCTAGCATTTTCTTCTGCATTCCATGGATTAAATGGAGTCCATGTGCAAAGCATATAATTATTTTATTGGCATAGAAGTACATGTGGTTGTTGGAATCTGTATCAATGGCAATTAAAAGTTATTCGGAAATTTGAATGATTGAAGAAGTAATCAGTGAACATTACAAATTAAAAAGCTTGAATTAAAAGATATTATTAGGTTTAGGGGTTTTTTGTGGTTGTCTTTATTAGAGCAGTTGTTCATGTAAAAGCCCCCACCTTACCTTCCTTGACCCAGCTCAGCATGTGTTTGTTAACAAGTTCACATCATAACTTGTTTAATACCTACTCTAGCCAAGCCTTAATAATTCTCAATAGTTAGATTTTTTATTTTTTTATTTTAAATAATAGCTAGATTTCATTTACTTAATATATGATCAAATTATGATTATATTTTTGTATCACACGTTTTAAGAGATTTCATTATTCGGACAAATATGAAATAAATTAATCTCTTTCAAAGTTAATGTGAGGGGGGTTGGTTCCACATGCTTATTGAAATGATTGGTGTACAATGGACTTATTTTTAGTATAGCCAACCTTCTTTTCAAAATAGATTTATATTAAAATTTCAGGAAATCTTTTCGTATAGTTAGAAATGTAAAAGAAAATTATGGATGATATTCGAAATCACTCAAATTATGTATTCAATATGACTTGAAGGAGGTCAATAAATTGATCCTTCTTAAAATTTTGAATAACCAAAGAGGAAACATCTTGTTTCTTTTGTTTGTTAGGAGTGACCTGATAAGATCCTTCTAAACTCCCAAGTTTGTGAGACAAAGATGACCAGAATCTTTAATATTTTGGTGGGTTGCAAAAGGGCACTATGAAATTATAATTTTATAAGTTAATTTTGATATAAAGAGAACCATAAACCAGTGGAAGCGGAGGTGGCCAAAAGCCTAGGTTTCACCCACTTCTGTGTACATTATTTGAGTTTCACCCACTTTTTGTTGGTACTTTAAAAGAACAAATAAACAATCAATCAATAAAGCTATCACCATCACATGGGTACCATATAAATTCTCTTGATTTCATGAAGAATATCTTGATCTTGATGTGCGATCATGATTTTGGTGCATCCTAGCAGTGATGTAAGCCATTACACTCACCTACAAATGTGGCCAAAATCATAGGCATTCACAGTTATATTCCTGGCGAACACATTTTCGTATAAACTCAGAAAAAATTAGTACCACAAAACACATAACATTCACCTTCTGTCAAGTTGTTTGTTCTCCAAATGAAATTGGCTAAATTTCAAAAATTGAAAATTCTTTAGGCCTTCTTTTGCTAGTTCAAATTCTACTGTAAATTTACAAAATTTCAAGCCCTCAAATTATTGCTCAACTAAATGTCATGGAATTTGAAGGCCCTACAAGTGTGGTGCCTTCATTATTACATTTCTAATCTCCTCATATCCCATCAACTAAGTTATAATTTATTCTTTTTTTTAAAAAAAAAAAAAAAAAGAAAACAAAAAACAAAACAAAATTTTCTCCATTTTATTTGCAACTTCTTATTTCTCTCTCTCATTTTGTTTAATTTCATTTTTGTTTTTTCAATCCACAACAAATCAAAATTGAAGATGAAAACTATAAATACAGAAAAACAAATGACCAAAAAATTACACAAATTTCATACATAAATACATATATGAAGTCATAAGTATTACAATCAATCACACCCCAAATTGAACATTGGATTGCAAACTAAATCTCCCACATCAAATAAATATATAGACCTCCATGCGTCATACATGCATGCATGTATGTATGTATGTATGAGAGCATCGGAGAAAGTGAAATGAGAAGACATATGAGAAATGAGAAAGAAAGGAGCTTTATTTTGTAGAGAGGTGAAGTTCGGCTTTTTCATAAGAAAAAGCCAACAACCAAAGCAATGAAAGAGGCAAAGAAAGTGGGGAGGAAGATACAGGAATCAGAAGTTGGGGAAGGAGCAGGAGCATGACCAGCAGCATCAGCAGGCTTGGAGAGAGCCACGAGTGCCACCACCATCAGCACCACAAACACCTTGTTCATTTTCATTGCTGAAGAGGACTCCATTGCTTCTGGTCTTTGGTCTTGAAGATAGAAAGTTGAAAATGTAGCTGCAAGAGAGAGAGAGAGACAAGTGCAGGAAATGATGGGGAGTAGTAGTGGGCAGTGGCTTATATAAAGAGTAATGGGGACAAGAAAACTCCCGCACAACACGTCTAACTCAACGTCTCATGTAAGATTTGATCGGCGTGAACATTGGGATGTAAGCTTTTGTCTGGGTTGGCAACAGCCTGGCTTGTCTGTCTTTGATTGGTCCTTTTACTTTCCTTGTCTTTTTTAACTGCTGTTTTGTTCCTCTTTACATGTGTTCTTTGTATTTTATTTTTTTAGTTAATCTATCTTTTTTTATTAAAAAAAAAAAAAATCTATCTTTTATAAGAAAAAATCATAAATAAACATAGCTATAATATTTGTAGCAAGGAGCAACAACTTTAAAATAGTTTCAAAAAAAAGAAAAAAAGAAAAGAAGAAAAGGACTTGAAAGTATATATAAGAAACAAAAAAAGGGACTTGAAAGTAAAGATGAGATTAGATCGTTAATGCAAACCAAAGTTGGTACATTGGATTACTTGCCTACATTTGTAGATTCAACTTATGTTTTGCTTCCAAAACCCTCAATTAGTACTAGATTTTTTTTTTTTTTATTTTGTGGCGGATGGATTTGGGCCCAAATAAATAATAATTGATGCGGATTAGATACAATCTTAAATTGTTTTGAAAAGTCAAACCTGATTTACATATTAGGTTCTAACTTATGACAAATGTATGTTAGATGGTAATTGGTAAATAACAATATATTTTATGTACGTAGCAAAATAAAACACTATTTTAATGTATACAAATGTTAACTTATATCAAATGTACGTTAGATGGCATATAACAATTTATTTCACATACATAGCAGAATCAAAACACTATTATACATATAATGATTTTATCATTAATGATTTCTAATTTTAAATTTTTAAAGTTAGAACTGAATAAATCAAATTCATTCATTGTATTCTCTTTTCTAAAACAAATGTTTCTCTCTATTTAATTCAAATACAATGAATAATTTGATTGGTTAGCTCATAATGTTTTAAAAGTTAATAAGTACTGATAGTAAAATCACTTTATATTATATATATATGAAAGGTTGCATTTACAACATAAGAGTCATAAGACTATTGTAGATTCTCGTCCAATTATTTTTAAAATGATATTGTGTTGGAGCAGTTTAATAATAAGTGTGATCAAGTAGGTAAGAAATTTAATTGAACTTGATTACCTTTTGTTGAGTTTCACTTTGATGAGGTTTTAATTTTCAATGGTTGGTTTGATGGCAATGAGAGGTGATGATGAATGAGTTATTAAATGATTTCTTGTAGGTTGGAAAAAGACTTTGAGTACTGATTACTTGTGCCTTTTTACACAATAACATGGTCACAACTAAACTTGAATTATTGGCATGTTCTCTTTCTAATTTTTAATAAAGGGATAATGATAATTTAAGATTCTATTTGATATCAAATGAGATATAGTATGGTCGATTGTTTTTAAATAAATTCAAAATTTCGAAAGTTATGGTACCATTTTATTTAATAATACGCTTGATTTAAAGTTCATATCCATAAACATCAATCAAAAGAATTGTACAATATCAACGAGTGAATATAAGATGGACAATAAATTTTATGTTCGATTCGTTTATATCTAATTAATAAACATAATTATAATAGATTATAGATATATAGAGTTGATCATATATTTTATTGAAAAGATAAATATAATCAAATTTATTTTAGGCAAGAAAAACAATGGACAATGATAAGATTTTATTAATACAAATACAAGTCAAGATGGTTGGCAAATAGAGCAGAATCATAAGCTAGAGTATATATTAATTTAATTCAACAATTAATGCAATGTTTTTTCATCATTCTAAAATAGGTTTGAAGTGGCATCAATAGAGTAATTAAGAGGTCAACTAGCCGTTTATATTTTAGTTAATTGAAAAAAGACTAACTATATGCCTAGAGTGTGAAAGTGACAAACTACCAAAACTTTAGAAGTTTTTATGTAAATCCAAAGCTTTAGAAGTTTTTGTGTCAAGCCAAAATGACTCGTTAAAGGAATGACATTGATGTAATAGCTTACTTTATTTTATTGACTTACAAAATAATAATAGAGTCCAACAATAAATAAAAGGAAGTTGGAATATTCAAGTGGTCAGTTTCTCAGAATTGAGATATTTGTAGCACTGTTGATTTTACGTTTTAGTAGATTTTAGTGACATTTATCAAATATATGGTTAAAGACTGATATAGTATTTATTTATTTTGTTTTTCTTAATGTTCAATATTTTTAAAAGTACTGTATTATCTTCAATTATTTGAGTCAACATAAAAATCAACACAGCAAAAGATCTAAGTAAAAATAAGACTACGAGTTCCATTGATATTTTTGTTGTGAATAACATTTATTATCAATAACTGAAATTTAAATTATAAAAAAAAAAAAAAAAATATTCATAGACTACTAGTTCGATTGATATGCATGGGTAATTAACTATGAATCTTATTAATTTCGGATTGTTATAATCAAATGGACCCATTAAACCTAAATATCATATTATTATTACTTAAATCTACTTTTTTTGGGCGAATTGTAATAAGGGTGATACTAACTTGTTAGAACCAATAATGTTGTTGCAATGAAGAATATTTATTGGATCGGGATATAAGGATTCACAAAAATCGAAGATTTTTAAAAATTAAAAAAAAAAAAAAAAAAAAAAAAAAAAAAAAGCTAAAAATTTATAAGGACAGTTTCATCTTACTGCCTTCCAACATTAGAGGATCCAATACTGTAGTTGTTTCCTTGTAAATAAATATAAAATAATTTTTCTGTTTGATTTTAATGACATTAAGAATTGATTATTGAATTGTCATCAAACTTTAAAAATCCAAGAATGCCAAGTTGTTTTCTTTTCTTATTTTTTTCCCTTAAATTTTCCAAATAAAAATGAAATGGAAACGGTTTGACTTTGATGTGCTCGTTAGAATGTGAAATGTATGGTCATAAAATAAATTAACGAATTTTATAAAATTTAATTAATTTAAATTAATAATGTCATAAATTAAATCTGTTTGATGTGATTGTTAGAATGTGAAATGTCTGGTCAGAAATCAAATTGATTAATTATTTCAAATTTATGTCAAAATCCTTTGGGGCAATGTCTACATCCAATTTTATTCTGCATTAGTTATTTATTTATTTTAATTTTCACACTGTTAATTCGTGCAACTTTTTTTTTTTTTGAAATAAAATTTGTGCAACTATTTTATTATCAATTTTAGACAGATATAAAAACACAATTAGACTCATTAACAACCCTTATTTATATACAAAATAAGTTGCATATAGAAACGAGTGTGTATCAATATACACATGCACAAGAGGTTTAAATGTGAGATTTCATGTTTGCTTTTATATAATATCTCTTTTTACAATATATAGAACACCAACAAAGTTGATTTTACAGACTGTATGCAAGATGGTATTTTTTTTTTTGTAGAATTCGATTTTATAATTTCATAATATTATAAAATCACTCAATGTCTTTCCTTAATAATAATAATTATTATTATTAATTGAAAATAAACACTAAAATAAAAGTTTGCATTACATCAATGTTATTGTTTAAGAATTTCAAAATAAGGGAGTGCTATGGTTTAAGAAAATGTTACTTATCCTTCCTTTCTTCTTCTTCTTTTTTTTTTTTTTTTTTTTTTCTTTTTTTCCACATTGCACCCGCTCTAACTCCTCCTTACATCCAACCCCTCGAACCAAATACAAAAAAGATTTGAACCCAATATCTCTTACATATACCTAAGGTAGTGTTTGGTGCATAGGATTTGGGATAGGATTGGGATTCAAAAATCCCAACCTTTCCAAATCTCATGTTTGGTGAGCAATTAAAATGAATGAGATTAAGATTTTTGGAATCCTAATCTCTCATCCAATCCCACTCTTTTAGCATTTTTCAATCTCACGCCCACCCATGTCATTGGGTGGGATGGGATTGGATTGGATTTTATAATTTTTTTTTTCTCTCCATTTCTCTCTCTCTCTCAGGTTTTCCTCTCACACCCATGGAAGCTCTCTTCTTCTTCTTCTTCCTTCTTCTTCTTCTTCTTCTTCACGCATCTGATTTTGGGTTCGTCGAACTTCAGAACCAGATGCTGGTTTGGGTTCGCCGAACCCAGAACTGATCGCTGATTCTAGGTAGGCGAACCCAGAACCAGACTTTCAGTCTTCTTTTTTTTTTTTCTTTTTTGGTATTATGATGATTTAATGTTGTTGAAGATGATGTTGTTATAGGAGATGATAATGTTGATGAATTGGATTGATGATATTGATGAATTGTGTGTTGATGATGTAGAATTATGGGAGATGATGATATTGATGAAGTTGAATTGTGGAAGATGTTTTTTGTTTTTATTTTTTTTTGTTTTTAGATTTTTTATAAAATTAATTTTATATAATAAAAGAATTAAATTAATTTATTTCAATCCAATCTCAATCTATACCAAACATGATATGATATAATTTTTAATCAAATCTCAAGTTTTACCAAACATGAGATGGTGATTTTCCATTCCAATCCATTTCATTCCAATCCCGCGTGCCAAACGAAGTCTAGAGATTTTAGCAATATCTTTTTACTATGTAAATACTAGAGCAAATTACATCAAGCCACCTTGAGATTAGGCATTTTACATATGAAAACAACTAGTCCAAAAACCAATGTTTATCCATTTGGTCGTTAGACTTGGGCTCAAATTTTGCATGAGAAGCAGTATATTGTCTTTTATTGAAGACACAGGAAACGTATTAGATACAATCTTTATGAATATTGATATCTTTTTACTTTTTAAGTGATGATTCGTAATGAAATATGTACCGTGAAGACTCCTATTACGGATGGAATTAAAAGGTCAAATTGGTTTTCCTAGCAAAGAGACACAATTGATTGACTAGCATTTCTTATGGATCTTAGGTTTAGATTAGAATAATTATGAGCAAATAATTAAAAGGAAGTGGTTAACAAATGCACATTAAGAATTGAAAAGAATAAAATATGAATTATTTATTTAAATTCTGAATTTTACAAGAACATATATTAATATGATCCTAAATCAGAAATTCATGGGAAAATAAAAGTTGCATTTGGAGGTATTATATATCAACAATAATAACATACATCAAAATTTCAAGTCAGGAAAGAGACATGTTACAGCCGATGAACACCTATGGAATTAATTATGCTTTGGTTTTTCCAGACTGAAGAGACTGAATCTTCTGTTGCGCATTGAAGCATCCACAGATAAAAAATGAACCAATCAGAAGCAATTATTGTGATTGTAACATATGATCTACAGAACCATCATCAAGCACATGCAATCAACTTAGGTTGCCAGCCACGTCTTATCTCCAATAGAGTTTCAGCTAAAAGAGTAAGAGATAGAACCAGCAAAACCTCGTACTATGCAGCAGTTTTGCCAGTAAGATTAGAACTTCTCTGCATTGACATAAACAAAACAAAATTTTGAAATGGGAAAACAAGGAAGAAAACAAACCGCTTCTTTTTTGCTATTCTGCGTTTCTTCCAAATCTTGAGCAGTTGCTTTACTTAATCAAAAGCATGAAAACAACAACCTAACAAACCATTTGCGGAAAAATCTTGCTACAAAAGAATTTTGACTGTACCAATACACATTACAAGATGATATCTAAGGAGGATAAAATATGGTTGCTGCTGATCTACTGACTAGAAAAGCAACCGAAACTCCAACTTAATTACAACTAACAATCAAGTACTCGAGCAATCAAAACGTGTATCAGAAGAGGATAAAATATCGTTGTGGCGTTTTGATGCTGCTGCTGCCGCCCATTAGATTCCAACAAACACCCCGAGATGATAAAAATCAAAACTTTCCTAGAAAGTTGCCATCTTTCGGTCAAAACAAACATACCCAGATAGAAAAACACTTCAACAATCCTACATTTGACTCCAAAACAACACTTGAATAAAGAAAATAACAAATTTTGACAGCCCAACAGACGCAGAAAACATGATGAACAACAGATTTTTGTTCATCATCAAAGCACTTCCCAGCAACACAATTTTCAAAATGCCTTTTTTAAAAAGCATTCCAAAAAATCTTAAGTTTGTTTATTTGATTGAAAACACAGTATATGAACATGATAGATACCAAAAATACAAAAAGGAAGTCATATTGCATCCACTCTAACTTCCCGTAAAATTGCACATTTTTTACCCTTTTATAGTGGAGTTAATTTTCCGAAGAAGCATGCTCCTGTCTATTTGTGTATTAATTTTTTATTATTTTACAATTATATAAAACAAATTCTAAATATATATATATAACAAACCTTCCTTTAGAATCAACCCACTCAACTTGATTGTAAGTGGGATTTAAACCCAATATCTCTAGCGCATTTGTAATAGACCTTAATCTTATCAACATTTTTTGACTATATAAATTCCGTAACCAAATGCATTTAAAAAATAACCCGAAAAAGGTACTTGATTGATAGACAATTAATTATCCATTTAAAAAGCATATTTATTGCTAATGGGAGCAAAGATTTTCTATCATCCATTTTTTTGCTAAGTTTCGAATAATCTATTTACACATCAATAGAAAAAATAATGGATGATCAATAATGTTATATTTTTTCTCTCTTACATCACTCAATCTTAAAAACTTTCATCATAAAATTATTAGCATCATATCAACATTGACAGAAAATCTCTATTCTCAATCGGGACCTAATTGGTCCGCTCTAAATTCGATCTAATTTTTGATTAGATGCCCCAAACCTGATTTGTGACCCAAACGATTGCCACTTTCCACCCAAAACCTAAACTCTTTTAGAATCGTCTAACTCAAACTCAACCTGTTTTGATTCAATTCAATTTTTAAAAAGTCATAAAATTTATATTAAAAATATATATACAAATAATAAATCACCATTAAAACTTAAAATAACTCAATCTTTACTTCAGTTTAACATCACATTTAAATAATGTCAATATAAAACTTTTAAAAAATATAAATTTGTTGAGTACAAACACCAAAATAATTAATAATTATCACATAACAAAGTTCCATTAGATACATCAAAATAATAATTAATGCATAACAAAGCTCCATACAAAGTAATAATGCACAACAATAAAAAATGAACTATAATAATATTAATATTAATAAAAATAATATTAACATTTAATAAAATATAATAAAAATGGGTTAATCGAGTTGGATCGGGCAAAAATGTGTGAACCAAATATAACTCGAAATCTGGTTTCAATGCCCCAAACTTGCTCCAAATGGATTAGGCCCTATCGGTTTGGGTTGCATTGAGTATTTTTATTATCTCTAGTAAAAAGAGGAAAACTCATTTATTATTATTTTTTTTGTAAGGAAAAAAAACCGTTAGGATTGATGAGTCATAAGAAAGCTTTAAAATTAAACCCCTTTGAAAACGTAGAAATAACTACTGAAGTGGGTCATATATGTCTTTATTTGAACAAATGATCTTTCATTACTTTGTATGCACAATTTTCACCCACTCTCATCAAATTTTTTGAATGAGTCAAGAAACCACCAAATATATGTACTTCAAAAGAAAAGAAAAGAAGTCTTTTTTTTTTTTCTTAAAAAAAAAAATAAAGTAGAAAGAAAAGAAAAGAACTTGCCATGAGATTGAGATCCTTTTGCTTTAAATTAAAGTTGGGTTTAAATAAAGTAACAAAGATTGGGGTTTTTCCATGAAAGCTAGCAGGATGGACCTTGTCAATAATTCAAGATTATTGGTTCTTCACATTTTTTTTTCCTAAAAAATAAAGGTTTGTTACTATTTCTTAAAAGAATTCCATTGTGTCTTCTTCGATAAGTAAATTCTTTACCGTGTGACTACTCATAATTATAGTATACATCAATCGATTAAGGAGTTATTTGTTTTTTCCACTTAAGACTCAATAGTAGTTAAATTACACCTATTAAGTTATTTTCGTTTATTTTTTTAAATAGTCAAATTACTTAAAACTACCTAAAAACAACTTAAAAAAGTAAGTTAAAATTTTTAATTTTTCACTTAATTATAAATCACTTAATGATATTAAAAGTCTTTATTTCAAATCTATCCTCTCCAAAATAACATAATTCAAAATTTATCCTAATTTTATATTACTCAATTTTTTTTTTCCTTGATACTTACAAAAAATATATTTGAAAAGAAAAGTCTAAATATATTTCATTTCAAATTATCATGGAATTAAACTAATATATTTTATTTTATAATTTAAACATTCATTTTCTAGTTTTTTTCTTGAATATGTTAATATATATTTAATATATAAATATGGTATACTACTATATTTTTTAATCATAGTTTAATCATGAATAAATATTATTAATATGTACATAAAAACTGCTTTAGAATTTACTAAATTATTTATTTTCAGATGTTTGTATTAAATTAATTAAAATTACTTAACAACAAATAATTAAAAGGGTATAAATGTTAAATAATTATTTTTCAGACAATTTTAACTTTAAAAACCAAGCAAGTTTATAATTTATTCAGAGATTAAAAAAAAAAACCAAATATGTTCTTCAAATTTTAGGTTTCAATCACTAATCAGCTCTTAGTTTTCAACAGTACTGTTAAGTCTTTAAACGAAAAAAAAAAAAAAATACCCCTAAATTTGAAAAGGTTTTTACATCAACAATGTATTAATTAATACTTTTGAACCAGATTAAAGTTCTTGTGTTTTTATATGATTAACTTACAAAACACATTCACCTTTCATCACAATAAAATTGATATGGTTGAATTTCATGGTTTCCTTAAAATTTAAAGAATTTTTTAGAAGGATGAGCATAAAAATATAGCCAATACTTCATAGTCTTATACTTCAAGAAAGGCAGATTAGATAGATAGGGATAATTCCCAAAAACTTATTGTAGTTTACAAAAATATTCATTTTACCATTTATGATTTCATTTTTATTTAAAATTCCCTGACGTTAATAAATTAATAGAAAATATTCATTTCATCCCCTATAACTTTATCATCAATCCATGACCATCAGAGGTATTATCATCATTTCACATAACTTCAAGAGGTATTTTAAGTACTTTTATTAATGTCAGATGAGATTTTGGATAAAAATGAAATTATAGATAGTAAAATAGATTTTACAAACTATAATAGTTATTTTAGGATTATCTCTAGATATTAAAGCAAACAAAATTAAGCTCATCAGAAAGTACGTTACTGCTTGGTTTCCTTCAACAAAACAATCAAATGTATTCAGGTTGGCACAGAAAACATGATCCAGAAAGCCTTATGACGATGAGGATAAGTCTTGGCAACATAAGAGAGTTGGGGGCCATAACAATAAAAGTACAGATCAATCACAATTCTTTCTATGAATAGTTTCTGTTGAAATACAAGTATCTAAAGTCCATTTTTGTTTAAATAAGAAAGGAAAGCTTTCCAGTATGACTCAAATGTTTTTCATGAATATAAAGAGAAAGTGCGAGCCATGAGTAGATATGTATCATAGCAACATTCGAAAACTCATCAGTAAGTTTTTTTGTCATATGGGACAAAAAGTAAATGTCACATTTATGCTTCTTCAATAAGCACAAATATTATTTCTTTTTTTATTCTATGTAGATTTTATTTAGTGACGGTAAGAGAAATAAGATATCTTGCCTCTTAATTTGTGACTTTTTAGGTTAATGAGGGTCTATGTTTACATGTAGGTAGTGATGTAGATGGAGACTTACATGATTTCTAGTCGCAGTTACTTGAAAAGCCATTTTATGGTAATGTTTGATGAAAATTTTGTATTTGAAGCTTGGAGAGAAATTAATTAAAATATTTTATAAGAATTCAAGAAATATTAATAGTACAACACAATGTAGATTGTACCACCCAATCCTCACTTGTATTTAGCTAATGCCATCCCATTCTTTTTCTTTTTCTTTTTTTTTTTTGACATATTACATACATTATACAAACATCGGTAATAATATCGGGTTCTCTAGATAAGGCTATTGACGCCTGGCCCGGAAGGAGACTCCTGAACGCGGTAGAAAGGCTCCCAAGCAATGGAGGAGAAACATGGGAAAAACTGCCACAACTTAGTGGCACCAGCCCTTGAACCATGCACTGACTCTTTGCTGGACAAGCAAAGACAGTGTTGTCTCCACTGAGGTAGCACACCAAGTGTAATGTCATCCCATTCTTATTATACCCTTATTCCATCAAGTATATGAATCAAAATCTTAAGTAGTGACGGACTCAAAAATTTTTACAAGAATGGGCACTTATACAAAATAATAACAATAATAATAAAAAATTAAAAACATTACCAATATGATTTTTTAGAAAATTAAAAATTTGATAATATGATGAAATTCAAATAAAATAAAATAAATAGTGCACTTAAATTTTACATAAATCAAATAATCTAACACTCAAAAAGTTCTAATTGAGGTATTAAGAAAATAAAAACAAACGTAAATTATATGTCATTCTAATTTTCCTCGATTAGACTTTTTATTTTGAATTATTATAATGTCTTTATTAATTTTATTGAAAATATATGTCTCCACATAAGTAAGCAAGTTGTATCATGTATTCCCCATTCAATTAAGTAAAACTAAAACTATTAAATATATGGGAAAAAAAAAAAAAAAGAGATTTTAGGGTTTATTGATTAAATATAGTAAATCAAAATTTGATATTTTAGAATTTATTGATTGGGTGTATGTCAAACTAAATTATTAAATATAAAAAACCAATGTATGAGGAAGCAAAATTAATAGTGTAAATTCAAGAACTTATAAATAAAAATTTAATATATATATAAGAAAAATTGGAAAAGTACGAAATTTTAATTCAAGATATGAAATAGATATTTATTGGGGTGGCCACTGATCTGAAGACACAATCTACATCTTTATAATATTAACTAAGATTAATTTATTACCTTTTATATATTACTAATTCTCGAAAGAAAAGTCATTTATATAAAAAATCAGAACGTTGAAGAAAAGAAATGAAATATTTCACTTTACTAATCCAAAGTATTAACTACATCCTGAGGTTTAGACATCTTTTATTAAAGAATAAACAAAACGACGAACCATACATAAAAGCTCATATCTCTTCAAAAAAAAAAAGACATATATATATATATATAAACTCATATGAATACAATATATTGTAGTGCAACATTTTTTTCTTATCATATATAAAGTGTTTATGAAGAGCACATATAGTATTGGTTGAATAACTATGTAATCCATATCTATATTTATGTTAGGGTTTGAATTTCACTTTACATACAAAATAGTAAACGTGGAAAGACCTGTGTTATATTATTGTGGAACCAATTATTCAAACCCTATTATTGGTACATATTCTAGGGTTTGGAATTTGTAATAGAAAGGATCAACAAAACTAAACTATTGTCCACCCCCACATAGACCTTAGCTTAACTGAGAACTCTTGCCCTAGATTGCCCCAAAATTTACGAAGTCAACCTTAAATGATAAAGATAGGGCAAGATCTTGACCTATGAAAGGGCACAGTATGAGGAATTGGGAAAATTTGTATCACAAAATCATTGTTGGATTTTTATTTTGTTCTGAAGATCAAGTCTCCCCTCACCAAGAAAATGTGGTGGATGATGACTTGAAAGCTCAAACTTCAAAGATAGCAAGTGTCACGTGACCTCCATGTCATTCTCACGTGAAGCCCCCTCTCCGCAAATACCCTACTCTACTGCTCTGTTTCTCTCCCCTGCTTTTTCAACTTCCTTTAAGTCTTGAAGCAACACAACACAACCACTTTCAATTGGAGGGAAACTCATCAAGCCCTCCATTTCTCATCGGACGGCTGTGATCACATCACATCACTCTTCAAATAAAATTAAAAAAAAAAAATGTCGTTCGTAAATAAAATTGTAAAATAGTATAGTGATAAATAAAAGGTAAAAAATTAAAAAACAGAGGAGAGAAGAAGAAAAAACTTGTAGAGAGAGTTTTGGTGAAGAAGATAACACAAAAAGCAGCCGATTTTTGACTTCCATTAACAAAACCACGACATACCCACAATTCTAAAACCACTGATCTCTCTTCCTTTTGTTTGTTTCTCTGCAAAGAGACCAGAAAAAGAAACCTTCAACTTGTGCAATGAAGTTTTCACCTTGTAGTGAGTTGGTTTCTCTTTTCTCTTTTACACATTGTAGAATGAAATGTATGTTTGGTTTCTGAGAAAGGGTCGGCATCAAAATGAGAGCTTGCAATGCAATGATGATCTCTTTCATGTGTTTGAGTTTGCTTCTTTTGTTGTTGTTTTCTAAAGAGAGTTTCTCAGCAACCAAACAGCGCAGTTCTCTGTTTCTCTTCTGCTCTTGTAGATTTCAGCTTTGTAAATGAGTAATCTTTTTCTTGTTCTTTGTGGTGCAGCCTGATTTGGGAGACTTTTTTTTTTTTTTTTTTCTGCCAAGTAAAACATTTTAATTTCCACGGATCTTGAGGTGAGTAGTATTATATTTTCCCATAGAAGTCAAATCATAATGTTCATGTATCTAATTTATAACAAAATTTATGTATTTGCATAGTAGATGTTCACTAGGGTTTTGTATGCATTTCTCTCATTGTTGTGTTTGTAGTTGTATTCATGAGTTGTGAACAAATTTTGTCTCACTTTGTTTCGTGATTTTCTAGTAAAAAAAGTTCAAATGGGGTGTTGTTTGATGTTTAGTTTTGTATGTGTATTAAATTGTTTGTGCAGATAATAGAATGGAGAAGGAGGGAAAGAGCCAGAGCCAGAGCCAAAGATCGAAGGAGACTACTGATTTTGTGTTACAGTGGGGAAACAGGAAGAGGCTTAGATGTTGTAAAGTGAAAAAGGACTCCAAAAACTTGGATGAGAACAACAGCAGTAGATCAGCTGGTGATAGTTTGTTGAAAAAGAAGGTTTCGTCTCATGCTGTTTCGGTTGAGAAAGGATCTCCAAATCGCCTCAACAAGTAAGTTAAGAGAATACCCAGAAAGGGAAATGTTGAGTTTTGTTTATAGTTGTTTGGAGAAATGTTTACTTTGATGTGAACATGTGAGAAAATTTATGTAAAGTTAGTGTCTTTCTGTTTGTTTGTTTTTTTTGTTTTTTTTTTTTTTTTCATGTGTTTGTATTTGCTTTAATTTGATTGATGAATTATAGTAAATGCATTCCAGTCACTTGATTTGAATCTTGTTTAGTTTCTAGAGAAATGCACTAAATGAAAAGAAAAAAAAATCCTAGAAATAATGATATGGAGAAGTTTTCAAGTAATTGAAATGCAAAGAGGTGTTCATTTCGTCTTTGTTTTATTACTCGAATTAGCAACAGGAGTTTTAATTGGTAAGACAGAAGAAGATTGTGTTAACAAATTAAAACCTGAATCTGTATTGCACTTTTTGGCTAGTACAGTTTGGCAAGTAGCCAATATTAGTTTCCTAGTGATAGTACAGTTTGGCTACCAGCTATTAGTGCCTTAGATTTCTTAAATTATATATTCCTAAAACATCTCAAGAACCAAACAGAAGATTTGCAATATCAAATTTGTCCTTCTGAATTTTAGTCTCTTTGGGTGGTGAGAAGTGTAGGATTTGAAGAAAAAATATGGAGAGCGAGCTTGGCAGGGTTGAAGAATTCAAGTGGTTGCAATTTGCAACCGAGTTTTATTTGCTTTAATTAAACCTAAGATTTCATGAATCAAAAGAAGATTTTGCAAATTAAGATTGCTGATTCTTTTTAGTGTTGCTTTTCGGCTGCAGGAACTCTGAGTCAACAATGAATAACCGCAAGCCTCCAGTGACTTCACCGGAGAAGGAAGATAGGTACTACACAACTCGGGGTTCATTAGGATTTGATGAGAATGGAAAAGTGTTGATGGATCATTTAAAGGAAGACAAGAAACCTCCCCTTTGGCCAAAGCTGTTTATCACTTTGTCAAGCAAAGAAAAGGAAGAAGATTTCTTGGCTATGAAAGGGTGCAAGCCTTCTCAAAGGCCTAAGAAAAGGGCCAAGTTGATCCAAAGAAGCATTCTTGTAAGTCTCCTTATCAAACATCTATACTCTTTTGGGAACAGAAAAAAAGATTGAAAAATTAGGACGAGTAACATCATTTTGATCTTGGTTCATGTGGATGAAAATATTTTATTGTTTTTCATGTGTGTGTGTAGTTGGTTAGTCCTGGTGCATGGTTATCAGATCTATGCCAAGAGAGATATGAAGTTAGAGAGAAGAAAACTTCAAAGAAGGTACTTCATTATAGTGTCTTTTTTCTTTCATTTCTTAGACCATTCTGTACCTCTTGATGTGGTCAGTTGCTAAGAAAATGCAAACAAAATAAATAAATAAATAGAACATTAAGTAAATCATAAATTTCGAATCATGGAAGTTCCGTTTCTGCAAAACTCGATCACGTTTGTATCAAAATTCATGTTTTTTGATACTTCTTAGCGTTCTCACAGCACTTAGGATGAGACTTATACACATTATAAATGGAGGCATCTATGTGAACCTAATAGTCTTTTATGTCATGCAGAAACCAAGAGGATTGAAGGCTATGGGAAGTATGGAAAGCGATTCGGAATGAAAGAAAAGGGATAGACACAGCCACACAGAACAGAAGCTAGAATTTTTTTTTTTTTTTTTTTTTTTTTTTTGACTTATGGTAGTTGGGAAAGACAACAAGATGTAGAGATGGTTTTCATGGCAAAATTCTTCTCTTGTTTGTTTTTTGTAGAATTTGCATAGCCACGACATTTGAAATAGATGATGTTTCTCTCATTTTTTTGAAATAGGCTGCTTAAATGCTTTTGGAAGGGAGTTGGCTTTTCCTTTTATTTTCCTTTCACGGGTCCTTGGCCGTTATATGCAGCTTTTCATGACCATATTTACTTCTTGACATTTGCATTTTTCAGTTACTTGACCGGTCAAAGCATGAGCCTTTGATCAACACTTGCATATTACGACAATACAATGATCTGAGGCCTGAATATAAGCCTTTAAAAAAGGCCATGGGAGAGGCTGGAACTGGAGGAGCAACCCAACGCATTTGTTTATCACCTCTAATTACATTTTCTGGGGGCAGTTACAATCTGAGTACTGTTTCTTTGGTGTTTCCATCAGTGGACAGTTCCCAGTTCCCTGTTGATGCTACTGCTTTTGGTGAAACAGATGGAAATGAAATTCAATATATTTAAAGTAACAAAGCCACAGAAGGTATAAAATTACAAAACTATATCAAATGGAGCTATATTGCAAAGAACATTTGTACAAATGATTGGTTGTTGAAGCTTACAAAGCATTTCAAAACTGCAGCTGAACTCATCTCTTTTCCAGCTACAATGCTTTTCTGTATCTCCCATGAATTAGGCATTAGTAATTATTTTCCTATTGCTTTCCATTTTTTTTTTCTCTACATTTACATGATCAGAGCTATATTCCTTACAATACCTACAAATGTACAGTTTGCCACCCAATAACCCTCTCCGATGCTGGCAGATCCGACTAATCAGGCCACGGACATTTCTATGTGATCACCCCTCATGTTTAGATAATCGCATTGTGGTGCTTCCATGAATGATAAATTTCCACACTATGAGCTTGCAAAAGATATCGACATTTGGAGTTGGCCATCCTTGAAGCTTAGAACCACAACATGCACAGACTGCTATGAAATAGACTTCAAATCAGTCCCTTTGGTAGGTTAAAGATTTTTATTGAGAAATCAAAAGGTATCATATTTTAGCAGCGTTAATAGTTCTAGTTGAATTTTTTTTGGAAGACACGGGTGATGCACCAATAAGTGTTATTCCATAAGAGTTCATATTTTTAGCTTGACAATACAAAACTACATAGGACACAATGTAGAAAGAACTGTGGAGTATGCATGGATGTAAACAAACATGAAAATAGGAACTGACCTGGCTGTTCTGTGCATTGATTTGTGGTTCAAGAAAATTTGCTTGCGTTGCATATAATCCATGGAGAACCCAGCACCTCAAAAATTTTGCAGGCCAGCTTTTGAAGCCTTAAGGACCAAAAATCAACAGACGCACCACTAGTGTACTATAAAGTTTCCAGGATTATTGATGCTTTAGTGAAAACAGAAAGAACAAATGGTGCTTCCTCCCCTGGGTGTATTGTGGTTGGCACTATCGTGTAACCCTTTGGATCAGGCTCCAGAACCATTTCACAAGATATTTCTCGGGAATTCACATAATCTGTCCCACCAACTGATTCATGAAGGTAAATGTTGTGAGCAGCTCGACGACCACGAGTTTTAAGTATCCTCATGCCAATATAGAACATCATTGAATCATGACTAGATTGATAATTTCTAAAACCAGCTGCTGTCCTTGAAAAGCTCACACCCTAGACAATAGTCACAACACAATGCCAGGTAAGTACATAAAACTCAGAAAAAAGAGAGCATTTTATACAACATTCTTCTGCTCAAGGCTGGTTACCAAATATACCTGAGTTAAGGTAATGAACACATGAATTGGATATGATGCATCTGAACCAGTGGCAGTCAATCGGAACTGTGGATTTTGATTCCATGAAGCATAATCTTGGCAACCACCAGCACTGTAACCTCGCCATTGGCCATGCACAGAATAGCGCATTTCAGGAGGGTAGACTCGACAAACATAAATTGATCTGAAATGAATCTGGAAATCTTGCCAAGACATCCAGAAGATACCATCTTTTGACTGTTCAACAGATAAAGGATATGAGTCATATGGTAAAAAAAATCCTACTGGACAATGACAAACTGAGTCTGCAATCATGCGTACCTAATTAAACAGAAATTAAGGACCATAAGAGATGGGGATCATAGAGAACAAAATTGTGGATTCCATGGAACAAAAGAAGAGATTACCTGTGGAACATGCTTTAGCTTGTGCTTCATCCTATCAGTCCATTCAGGTGATGAATCAGACCAAGGACCATTCCACTCAACTTCATTAGCCCAAGGGTTTCGAATTTGAACAAGCTTGTGGCCATCCACCTCTCTAACCTGATTAGCAAGCAAAATGATGACTACAATCAAAATTTTCTGCAGTTGGATATGACAGATAGGGTCTGATGGCTAGATTCCAACTTACCTGCAGTATTGAGTAAGCATGCCCCTGCACAATGCCACTGGAAGAAATGTGCACATCAGAACCTGATGGACTCCCAGCACCAAGTAGGAATCCTTCTTGTTTAAAACGCAACAACTGAGACCATAATCTACCACTTGCAAGATCAATCTGTGCTTGGGCACTCCTCATGTCAATCTCCTCACCAGCACCTCCAGTGAGGTCCACAAGAGCATCCTGAACAAGCCCCCCTTCCAATGCCTCATAAGAACCATGCAATTTGGCATACGCCTTCTCCAATATAGAGACCCAAAGTTCATTACCCTTTTTGCTGGTAGCAAATGCCGGTTTGCCCGGTGATTCACAAGGAATCCAATCATCAACAACAACAGGAACCCACTCACCCTACAGAGCGATTAAACAGATTGTATACTTAAGCAAGCGTACAGTGTAGATTCCTTTATTATTACGCCAATAAGATCAAGAAGCATTGCCATCAAGTAGCATAAGTTAGTAGCATAGCAACCAAAGAAATCATTACCTGAATACAGAAGCGTACAGTGTAGATTCCTTCCTCGTTATATTCTGGAGTAATAATAACTTCTGATATTCGTGACACTTCCGTCAGAACAGCAACAGCACTCAAAAACCAACAATCGCCTAAACGGCCCTATTTAATTGACAAGTTTATATAAGAAATGCAATATCATTTAGAAATCTGCACACGACCATAAAACAAAATATTGCAAATCATTCTGCCAAGGAAACCAAACCTGACAAACATCAGACGGATTTGCAGCCCCAGAAAACAAGCATGGACGACAATCTACGCGTCCCTCTTTCGCAATTTCAGCAGGCCTCATCCACTCAGCAACCACCTAGGTGAAAAGGCCAAAGATTAGCTTAGTACAACCAAGAAAATAGACTAAGACAGCAATTTGTTTGTCAGGAAACTCACCTGCAATTTTGAAGGGGGATTGTCTGGATCTACAAATAGTGACAGATCACTAGGAGGGAACTCCTGATCGGTAAAATTCCTTTCACCTCTGGCTAAGAGTGCTTCTTTGACAGCCAACTCAACTGAAAGCATCCGCTGATAGATTTCTTCTAGTGTTTCCATCCTCGGTTTCCTGTACTTCCTAGCAAACGAATCCACATGCACCACTGTGCTGTCACGCTCTGGCCTCCTTTTCCTCCCACTCGAATATTGCCCATCCCAGTCTATATCATCCCTATCATAAAGATCTACATCTGCAGGATCACTATCCCACTCATCAACCTGAGTAAAAAAGATGAAACAACAATCAATAACCAATTACAAATGAAGCCAAAAGTTCAGTTCCTCATCAAATTACAGCATATATCAACATTATGAGAAAATACTAATTCACTTTAGGAACATACTCTTGGGGGTGAATCTGCCCATTGCCAGTTATCCTCAGGATATTCATCCATACTGAACTCAGCTGAGCATATTGCAGCGTGTAGAGAAGCAATTTCATCTTCAGTTAAGCACCTTCCCCATAGGAAAACATCCATTACATGCATCTTAGACTCAGCTCCTTCGCTATCTGACCTCCCAAATACATCCATATCAGTAGGCGGTCGAACACCAACCCAAACATCAGTTCCTTCTTCCCAAATGCTGCTACCCACACTCAATGCTAACCCCGTTTGGTAGCCATCAAAACCACCATCTAAATAACAAGTTGCCTCACCTAAGTCAGCATCAATTGTCATTGTCACAATATGCCACCTGAAAAGTACATGTAAATCCAATGTAAGAATAACAATTGGGAAGAAACATGTATGCATAGTTGATTAAAATAATAATTAAAAAAAAAAGAACTATTTCCCACCTCCATTTAGCATATAAAATGAATATCATAACTTTCTTTTCTATGGAAATAGGTACAAATGTATACAAAAGACAACCAATCAAAAAGCAGAAAACAAATGCTGCCAATAAATTATGGCTCAAGAAAGAATAAAAGCCTGACCTTCCATCTGCAATACTTGCAGCACTGATACTCCATTCCTTTGCAACAGTAGTCTGCCTATCACCTTTAGTAATCAATCTCAGCCCAACTTGTCCAGCCTCAATACCTTGCTCAGAACCAGCCACAAGAATTTCCCAGCACACTTTCTTTTGATACTCGGTGCCAAGAAGACAAACGGGACCAGACTCTGGCTGGATCAAAACTGCAATGGAAAAGCTAACCTTTTGACTCCGACAGATGCTTGGATCAATTTGACCACAGTGTCTGCCACTAGTTGTTGGTTCATCGTCAAGAACACAAATAGCACCCGAAACTCCCGTCTGCCAACAATGATAAGAGTTGGTAATCATGCCAAGAACTTATTTCACTAACACATGACGAACTAACGAAGGCCCAAACTGAATAGATTAGAACAAAAGCAGGAAATAATACCTGAAGTGCTCGCCGAGCCAACTGTGATGTGCGTATTCTACGCGCAATGCTTGAAACCCTCTCTCGTGCAAAAGAATCCTCGAGAACAGAATCACCTCCTACCGCTCGCACTGCAGCTGCCATGGCTGCAGCTTCCCTGTTTCCAGCATTAGGTATTGAGGAAATCAGTGAAGCTTCAATCTCCTTCCATTTACGTTCTTCCTTCTCCAGTAGAGCCTTCCTTCTTTCTTTACCTCTGCCCTCCTCTTCACGTCTTTGCATCAGGATCTCCTCTTCCATCTCCTTTTCTCTTATATAACTGCAAAATTTTGAACCACGATGCATGGTTAAAGAGTTCTATACAGTGTAAAAATTAAAAAGCAAAAAAAGTGAAGAGTCACTACCTCTCCTGTATAATTTCAAATTGCCTACGGTCCTCTGGCATCCATTTTTTAATTTTCTTGGCACTCAGATCAGAAAACCCTATGCTATCAAGAAACAGTCTCAAGCGCACCTCATCCTAACACAAAGGGATACAATTATCATTCACAATAAACACAGATATCTTCATACATGAAAAGCACTAAGAAATTAACTCACCTGTACTCGTTCAGCCTTAGCAGTCAACCCAAGCAAAAGAAGTAAATAACCCCCAAATTTATCCCACATATACACCCATTCAGTATCAATGGCCTCTTCCAAAGCCAAAATTCTTGCATGAGTACACATTTCTCTTCTGTGATCATAATCACTGGCTGATTCATGGCGAAAACGCTTGTACCTCATTCTTGAAATAAACGATCCAACAAGTAATTCCTCATTTCTCAAACGGTCTCTCAGTTTCATGACATCATCTCTAGGAAGCATTAAATTTCCTTGCTTATCACGTGTCGCATTAGGATCTCCAATTAAAAGAGCTGTTGAACTAGCAGACCTTTGAGGAGCTGAGTAAGTTCCAGATAAAGCGTTTCTTGTCTGCATTAGAACAAATAAATTAAATATATGGCATTCAGCTACTCCAACAACTCTAAAGTACTCCAAAATAGTTCATTTTATGAGAGGACACAAAAGGAATGTAGTGAAGGAAATAGCCAATAATAGTCATGCCAACAGGCACAACAAAATTTGTAAGGTAGGGCTCAGTGTAGCTGTTGACAAGTTCATGTTAGTTACCATCAGACCCAAAGCTTAAACTGACAGGAAATGACCCAACTATAGCATTTAAGACTTGAAGCTATGATACGTTAACATACTCCCTCACGTGCAAAATAGATAAATAACAGATGACGGACATGCACTAAATGTTTTCCTACCGTATAACATTTACAACAAGATAACAGATAAAAAGGGTAGAGAGAGTTTGAACCAGAGACCTTCAAGCTCTGATATCATGTTAGTTACCATCAAACCCAAATACTTAAGCTGAGAGAAAATGGCCCAACTAGAGTATTTAAGACTTGAAAATACGATACATTAACAGTTTACATAGAAGCATACACTGAGTATCAAAAGATGCAATAAATATTTCTACTAGTGTTATCAAATAGGTTGGGGACTCATCAATAAAACACTTGATGCCTCAATGTATTATTCAAAAACCTTTATTCATACTTTCAATTACATCTTCAATCTGCAACCTACTTGTGATGCAGTACAAGACACGTTTCTCTTCCAGAAAGTTGGCTGATTTCCATTATTGCTATTCAAAAGTATACACGGTCTTTTATAAAGCAGAGAAATTGCACAAATTGAATAGGCATCTATCATACCCACATTTTATCTAGACAAAACTCTTTATGCTTTTGCAGTCTTATCTTCTATTTGATTAGGTGACCTATTCACCTCATTCAACAAAGAAGCTGGCACAAAAAGATGCTTATGCGTTCATGCTCAAGCATTTATGCATTTATTCCAACTACAACAAATATTTTATAAACCCTTCATTTGAATAACAGAAAATCAACAACCTTAGTGGCAGATCGAGCAATTGCTTGAACAACTGTATCTTTGCTGAGAAAATGCACCGCATCTTCCATCATCTGCAGATACAAGTAATGAAATCTACTTAAATAAATGCAAATTAGCAAGGACATAGGGCAGTAAATTTTTGGAAGCAATTTGAAGAACAATTAATTAGATAGTCAAGAAAAGAAGACCTTAAGGGTTAGACACGGACGAGAGACGGCGAACCCAAAGGCTACAACAAGAGCAATAGCTGACACAGCTGCACCAGCAAATGGTGGATATATCTTCAAACTCGCAACAACACCCCAGCCTTCAATTGCCAGTGCGACTCCATAAAGCACGAGAAATGCAACACTGATGCAAAATTGATGTCACATAAATTTGCATGAGTGCATAAATGAATTGTACGAATATGTGAAGTTGATATCAAAAAGAGTGGACTAATAACCATTGCTTTTAGCAACTAGATTAGAACAAACCTGACATTTTTCCCACAATCAGCGTGAGCATCATAAACATATACAGGCAGAACTCGTGGAGAATAAACTACTATGGGAGGCGAAAGAAGAACCTACAAGAAGAGTTATTTTGTTAGACAAAATGAGGAAGCAGAAAAGAGAGAAGAAGAATAAAATACAATAATCAGGTTTAGAAATAATGAACTATAAATCAATTGCTCTAGAAGAGTTTGATATAACTCACTGTCAATGCTCTTCCAGCAATAAGAAACAGAAATGAAAAATAACCAACAGATGCTCCAACAAAGGGTTTATCTGGAAAAAGAAAACAAGGTTAATAATGATGTTCTTAACAACTCATTACCAAAACCGTAGAAAGGTCTGGCCAAATAAGGAGGCTACACAAATGATACAGGTTTGAAATGGAAAATGGTCTTACCATCAAACCATCCAACCAGAAACGCTGCCAAACCCAAAAGAAAGGCAAGGAAACAAACAAAAAACATCTGTGTGCGGGTCAGATAGAAATTGTTTGAAGCCCAGTGATGGATGACACCAATAGCTAATACGATCAGAAGAAGAAGTAAGAGAAATGCTACCCCTATCTGTAGCAACAAAAGAGAAACCAAGTTATATAAGATTACTGAAGTTAATAGGTTAAGAAAAATCAAGGACATCAAAGTCAACATCCCTTACCGTCCAAGGCTGAATTACAACTATGACAGCTGATATTGCACCAAGCAGAAGAAGAAGACCAATGCTAATGAAAACATATACACCACGAGAAAGTTTCCAGTCATCATCTTTCCTGTAAATGATGCCAGTAGCAAATTATGAAGGTTAACAAGCAGTCATTCATTTTGAAGGTCATCATTTGAGTATATACATATAATCATTGGATAATGCTTTCAATTTCTTATTGAAAATCAGAAGAAATTTACACACCATTTGAGCAATCCAGAGCAAAGCGATAGAACTGCCGGTATACACACCAAAGGAAGTAATGCAGCAAGAAAATCACCCTTTGTTGGAACCTGATCCTCCCTCGATTTGACTACTTCCAAATAGGAGGCACCACAAAATGCCACAAGCACAGCTACCAAAACACAGAACCAGAAAAGAATAGGATAAGATTATTAAGATTATCCAGCCAGTCCTTATAATAAGTTAAGTTACCTTAAGTGGAAACAGGTGCTAATTTAGAACCACAAATCAGTTGGAGAAAATATAGACATTACCTGCAAATATCCCAACACAAATAGCAGACGAGAGGGAGAACCGATATGTAGCAAACCATGAAATAATTGGCAGTACACCAGTGACCACTAAAGCAATCGCAGATGCCATCACCCATCCAAGGTACACAGATGATGCATATGGAGAGTTAAAGCTATTTGAGTCACCAGTCCATCCCTTGTATTTTAAATCTTCTAAGGGGCTGGCAGATACTATAGCACCCAGAGCTAATACAGATCCAGCAAATACAATTATACAAATGACAAGAACAATACCCTGCAAGAGGTGACAAGACATGAGTAAAATCACATACTTGATATGGAAACAAATTAATTAAAAAATGAAAAGTAAAATAGAGTGACATATTTCTTCCATTAAATCAAATACTTGATATTGAATCAAAAGTTCATCAAACAAAATATGAAATCTAGAATGCAGTGACATATACATTGGAATAAAGTTCCAAACAGTAAATGCCAAAACATCAGAAGAATCACCATAGCTATATAAACATCTTCCTTAGAAATAAGCAGCCACAAACACAATATGTTCACAGTTGTCACTTGTCAGTTTGTTTAAACATACAGCTTCAGATAATTACAGCTGAAATGGAAACAGTTAACAGAAGAATTTGCAGCAAAACTAATGCATTTATGACCGCATATTGCATAAATAGAAAATTTAAAGCTTAAAATCACCTGTAAAATTAAGAAAAATAAAGCAAAAAAATTCTGCTGCAGAAGAAATAAGAAGATACAAATAGATAAATAAAGACAGAACTAAAAATAAGGAATACACAACTTTGGCCCCAAGTAAGAAAGATCCATCCCACCCTGATAACACATGCAAAGAACAAGTATAGGGGAAAAAGGAACACTAGAAACCAAATAAAGGCAACAAGCAGCATTCAAGACAGTGAGAAAATGAGCTATTGCATAGTTTTGCTTCTTTGGGTTAGCTATAAACTTACAAACTCCACTGGCAGAAAAGGAGTAAAAGATCCATTGATGAGTTAAGACAGATAAAACAAAAGCCTTAGACTAAGCCTTTCATCAATTATTAGTAATTTTCTTTCCATTCTTTCGAGAAATGAGTATGAATACCATGACAACGACCGTGCTCATAGCTTTAAGAAAAAAGCGTAATCTAACTGGGCCAGGGAAAACTAAGACATTATCTTCAAAATAGAGCTTCCATTAGCTATACCAGCACTAATGTCATGGTACCCAAAATGAGTATCTTTTGGCCAGAAGTATCACAAGGATTCCAAGGATAAGTCTCATTCATGCCTTGTCAATAGTTTTCATTTTCCTTCGTTCCAAAATGAGCACTATGGCCAAAAATGGAGTATTTAAATTATGTTTGTTATGCATACAGTTATTAGCTCATAGAAGGACCAATTACAAGCATACAGTAACAAGGGTGAAAAATAAAAGATACCAAATGAGAGACTGAATTGTCTTTCCTTATATATGTAAATGATCAATTAACTAATAATTTTAACCATCTTACTTAATACTGCACAGGCTTGAGCCAGGTTATACATCTACAGTTTTCTTTTTCATTTGATAAGAAACATAGAATTTGTCAACAGTATTTAATTTCTCAAACTTAAATGAAAACGGGTCCATAAATTGAATTTAACACAGAGCCACCAGACATTTATAAAGTTCATAGTCAAATTACAAGCACATAGATTTCTCTTTCCTTTTTCATTTAAAAAGTTTCGAGCAAGATTGTCAAAATCTCACCGTCATTCTACAAACTGTCCTATACATTAGCAACATATATCACAATGCATCCACAAAGAAATTTCTTTAATCACAAGGATTTCCTAGAGAGTAACACAACACTTGTGTTTTTGTCTTGCACTTCCAAAAGGAAAAAAAAACCACAAAAATATTATTCATTTACATCTTTATTTAACTGCTTGGTAATAAGGATAAACTTTCCAGCATTGGTGGTCATAATGAACTTTAAGTGAGATCTCCTTGCATCTTTATAATCTGGCAGCCATCAACTGCCACCTATAATTTGAGCCACAGAATTGACTAGCAAATGCATGTCATAGGATAGCCATCTATAGATATTGAAACCATGACACAAATAATGAATCTGACTATAAATGCACTTCACATACATGTGATTTTATGATGCATGCATTTCTTAACTGACTGACAACCCAAATAATGACAAAAATCCCACTCATCCAATAATTAAAATTCAGCAGAAACAAAATGTTTAATGTTTATCATCCTAGAAGATAAATTAAAAATTATTTGAACCTTCATAGTTACTGAAGTGGAAGATCAAAGGAAAGAATGAAGGTAATGGGAAAACAGACCTCCTTTCTTCCAGGAGGTCGATCATTTCCTGCATGACCTACTGCACATTGGTCGCGCAAAACCCAAAACTGATAGCCATTACGTATCCAAATAGGAATTGCAACAGAAAGGCAAGCCACCATGAGCGGAACAGTTAAGGAAAGTCCTAGAAGCAATGATGATTTGCTGCAGAAAAAAACATGGATCTTAATGAACATCAGGGTAAATAAGCTGAAGAGCACTACAAAAGTTAAATAGTCAGCATATTATACTCCATACTAAATATAACATTTCAAAAAGGAAACTGCAGTCTAGATTTGGGAAGACTGGTTAATCTAAAAATAATATTTGAATCAGTGTAATATATAATTAAAAAGGCTGCCAAAAAAGGAATAACGACTGATTTTGCTAAACAACTATTTTGAATCAAAGTTTTATTAATCTTGCAGCTTGTAAACTGTCTAAGAAAAGCTTTAACAAAAGAAATGATCAGATGAGACAGAAGAATATTATAGAAGTTGAAATGACTTTAAAAGAAAATCATACCACATGGAAAGGCAAGCAATAGTCATATTGAGCTAAAGGCTTAAAAGCCTCAACTTTTCATTGAATCTAAAAAGTTGCAAGACCCTTTTATTCTTGGAAATTTATAATCCTTGAATATCTAATGCACAGTAGTAGCCCTTCATATGCCCCACCAAAAAGTATCAGCCCAATTGAAAATTTTGAACGTACATCATAAAATAAAACATTGAAACATACCTCAAGAAGGAAAGCAACAATCCAACACCAGTACTGAGCAGCCAGGCGATAAATCCATACTGAAGAACATAATTTTTTAAAAGAGGCAAGACAACCAACAATGCCATTAGAATCTCATGTTAGACACTAACTTGCTATAGAATGAAAAATAGTCACATGAAAAATAAAAGTAGAAGTCAGAGACATGAAAACTGAAAGCACAGTACTTATTGAAGATCCGAGAAGCACCAGGACAGAAACAATATGATTGATAAATTTCATCCATAGGTATTGCTTTAATTGTGTATGACAAAACAAACATATCAGAGTTTTCCCAGTAGACAAACTCTGCACCACTTTACATCAAATTACACGCAAGGAGTTAAAAAAAACACAAACTTACATAAGGGAAATCAGAAAGGTTACAATGAAGAAAAGCATGAGCCATTCAGGTCAAAGTTAGTATTTCACGGCAGCAGAAGACTCTACATTGGCTATGCCGCTAATAAATACATGAAAAGAATGAAACTACAAATTGATCAGATTTTGTTCATGTGGTAAAAGTCAAATACCTACCGGTTGCAGTTCAAGCCTACTGCTCCAGAATTAGTATCATTTCAGGATGGAATGTACCCTAAAAGTAAACTTTTGTACTAGTTTACTAAGAAATAAATACAACTTAGTTTATGAAGAAATAAATATAAGTTCGACCTACCCTTGGGACCTAAATTACTACAGACAATTAAACTATAGATTTTACCAAGGAGACAGGTTTCTTAAACTGCAAAAACTATAATGAACAACCAAGACAACAAAAACTGAAAATAAAAGTGCTCTCAGGCAGTTATTTCATTCTAAATTTGAGAAAAATATTTTGCTAGAAAAGTGTTTACTGACATCCAAAAATATATATATATAAATAAAATTCTAACTGCATTTGTGGGGTGTGGGGGGTGTGGTGTGGGTGTGTGGTGGAGGGGGGTGCATACCTTGCGAGGTTTCGATGTCATGGCCATATCTTCTGCTTGAAGCGAGCGAAGAAAAGCCATAATTGAACAGACCACAGGAGATAAAAGCAGTACAGCAAAACCGAATTCAAACTACATAGTACAAACCAAATTTTTACATTAGCACATTTAAGGCATTGCCGCTCAACGATGAACCAAAATTATTATACTGCTATTTTTTTTTTTTTTTTTTTTTTTTTTTTTTTTTTGATAGGAAACAATTATACTGCTATTTTAACATCATTCAACTGTTGCGCTTCACAGAAAATCAAACAGGACAAAATTAGATAGACCAAACATAACTGACAAAAAAACCCCTACATACCTGTTGGTGCGAAGCATTTATAATTTGAATTGTCTTGGGTCGAAAAATCGCCACACTGATTGTTTCAAGAATGAAGATAAAACTAAAGAGAACCCATGCTCGCTCTGGAGTACCAGCTACATGATGCAAAACAAATCTGCATAATTGAAGCCACTTTTCAAGGCCATGGAGCCTTAGTTCTTCTGAAAGAGAAATTTGATTGGGCATAACATTATCAACACTGTTAGAGTCAATGATGGTGACATCAGTGTTGTCACAATGATCTCTGTCTGCATCCAAACTACTTCTTTGCAGTAATGCCAAGATAGTAGGATCCAAATTTTTCTCCTTCAGCATCATAGCAAAATTAGGATCCAAACCTTTGTCCTGCAATAAACTAGTCAACTCCCTGTCACCTTGTCTTGCCCTCCTCTTCAGCATGGATGTAATCCTAGGGTCATTCAAACTTTCCTGAAATGCAAGGGCTAAATTTAAGTCTAACAATTGTTGATTCGCAGAATTCGATCTGCTAGATTCACATCCTTGACTATCAAGACCACTACTAGAGCAGACCACTAGGGAATTGTTTTGATCGTAACTTTTATCAGCAATGGAAGTCCCAGATTCAGGCTCTTGGACAACAGAACGACAAGAACTACTTCGTAATGCTAAACTTGGCCTTCCGCTATCCATACTCTTATCACTATTGATACCTTCATGAGAACTAGCTGTTCGACAAAACACTCCATTATTCCAGTGACTGACATCAACTGTGCATTGTGCTGCTGTATTCTGGCTACTAGCATCAATAATATTACCAAGGTGACCTGCTTCAGCACTACTACTGCGTTTCACACTTGAGCCACAACCTTCAGAAGAGCTGGATGAACTGTTTTGTTCCTTTCTGCGAAATCCCTCTCTCAGACGAATCACTGTACTCTGTAAGGCATCTCTCCTAGCAGCTAATGGGTTTGTAATTGACAGATGACGAGAAACTGCAGCACCCAACAGGACAGAGGCTACAACTGCATAACTAATACAATGTCCCAAGTACCTGAAGCAATGCACAAATGGAAATAAATATCAGAATACAATAGAGACAAAATGAAAGGTAAGACATTCATTAAAACTTAAGATCCTAAGGTTGAGAACAAACCAATAATGCACTCCAAAACAAATAAGGAAAACCCTAGATGTTCCAGCAACAAAAAGAGCTGCGATACGACTTTTGAGAAGCTGAAACCCATACAAACATGCTCCCATATTCCAATCTGAATAAAAACATGCACATAAATTAAATGAGAACCACCGGAATAACCATCATTGGTTGCAAAACAGCCAAATTCAAATAAACTGTGCAATTAACAGCAGACCAAGAATGATGACAGCAGCTGATGTAATTGCTCCAAGCCAGCGTGCCTCCTTTGCAGTCAGACCATATAAGATGGAGTAGACAAGAAGAACTACAAGCGAGCCAGCATAGAGAAGTCCAAGATGTGAAGCCCTAGAAAACCAAAGTGTCAGAAAAGTGCAGAAGACGATAGAATAAATTTCTTACAAAGCATAACAGAGAAACAAATTTTTGAAGGCAGTATGGTTGTCAGCTACACATAGGAAAAATGGTATTGAGTGCTTAGCAACATAAACGTTATTAATAAAAAAGAACGTGCAAGAAAGACATTAGAAAATATAACTACTTAAATTTATTTAATTCTAGCTACTTAACGACTGATGTCCATACCTTATTTGCCCATCCCAAAACTTACTTCCTCTAAAATATATAGACATAAAGATTCATTGTCAAGGAAGCTATAAAATGATAAATGCAAAATTACAAAAGAAAAGGCTGCACCCATCCTAGTGATTACAATAAGATCCAGCGGTGAGTAGTCAAATAAGATATATCAATAATTAAAAAAGTAACAAGATTTAGCTTACCTACTCGATTGTCGAGGATATAACTCACTGGGGTCAGGTGGTTCGGGTAAACAAGCCAATGGACCCATTTCTATACCATCCGGATAAGCAAACTTGTACGCCTTCCGCACATACTCATCCAAATCTAAACCATTCCCTGCGCCAATTGATGAAAACAATGAAACAAATATAATGTTAGAACAGTGTGACAGTCTCAGAATTAACAGTTTAATGCCTTATGACTCAGGAAATAGTATCATCAACGAGCAATTACAGCTCTCTGTTGAGGGAAGCAAAATAAGCATTAAGTTGAAGATATAGCAATGCTTACCATTGAAGACCATTCGACAAATAAAGAGCATGTTGATAGCTAAAGCGATTGCTGATACACCAAAAAAGAAACCAGAAGGCGAATATCGTTCAGATGCATTCGAACTAGCTGTAACATACAAAGCACAAAGCTCATATGCACAGAGGAGCGCAACAGCCAGAAGAAGAAGAAAAGCGACAGCCCCTGTTAGAGGAAAAAAAAATGCAGGATACAGACATGAGAATGATAGACAAGAGAAAAAGAAAAAAACAGCGATATTATATATAAGAAAAATCAAAATATTCAACCATAATGGCATGTTTATCTTAAATGTTCCCTCCCACATCACACTCTTCCCTGGCTGCAATTGTTATTTTCTATTATATCTAGCGCATATACTAACTTCTTAACCAAAAAAAAAACAAGAAACAGATGGAAAAAATAAACTAAAATGATCCACAAATGTTTGAGTTCCATCCTCAAAACTCAGAAGACATGTAGTGAAAGTAGAACAAAAAAGCTCCCTTCATTTTGGGATCTCTTGCAGATTTTATTTCTTTGGTTGACTGGTTCTTCTTCTACCAATCCCCAGAACAGAACCTAATGGAATGCAGATTGACTCAAAAGCATCACAGCTCTCCAGCTCAAAAGAGATTCATTCTACTTGGAAAAGGCTCTGTTTCTGTCTACTTTAAAAAATCAATTTTCATATTTCCTTTTCTTATTCCCAATATAGAAAATTTGAGATGCAAATCTGTCGATATGCCTAACTGGTTTACATTTTCCACATAAACACACAGCTTAACATCCCACATTCTAGACCTAGTCATATGAAGATGAGAATTCATTTCATTAGAAAAATCATGGCCTGAGCTAGAAAAGGAAAACTATCCAGGATAAATGTAGTATAATTTTCTGCAATAAGAAATGATACCTATTGGTACATATCCCTCCATATCCAAACTAAGTCGAGTAAACTAGGACTCACCCATTAATTGTTACCCAATGTCATAAAAATTTCACAATAATCCAGGGGAAAAAGAAAATTGGAGATTTACAGAGCCCATAACAGAAAAAATAATTATAGCCCTTCATCACTAGCAACACAATGAAACGTCTTTCATCAGCGAGCCTCAAAGAGTACTATTGAGCATCATTGTCTTGTAGAAACTATGCCAGCAATTTATTTTTTTGCCAAAAAAAAAAGGAATAAGCATTTTCACGAAAAAGATGCAAATATTCCTAAAAACATCACAGTTGCACAACCTATTATCGGGATGAAAATCTATTTCCGTATATGGTACAGTATACAAGAATCTCTGAGCAACTTCCAATAGAGAATACTTAATTAGTAATTTAATATAATTTTATTCAAATGGGTAAGAGTTCCATTTATTCAGTAACATAAAGGTGATACATACTTGAGCTCTGCCATTGTGTTCTCCACCAAAGCATGATTGAATAAAATGCCAATAGAAGTGCAGTGCCAGCCATGATTATAGCCAGACCAATTATGTCCCGATGGAGTATCACAATCAACCAGCATCCCCACATGATAAGCACAGCAACCGGAGAAACAACAATAATCCATCCCATCATAGATAGAAACCGACATATTATACCCAATTGAGGTCCTTGTAATATATTTGGCCATTTTCTAGCAAAAATCCAACTGAAAAACAAAAATGCAAAACGATTAAAAGAGGATGAGAAAAGATGAATGCAACCATTGCACTAAAAACCGGCTACAGACTGAGAAAGAGATGACAATATAAGATCATTCTTACCAATGCAGCACTAATATTAAGAGATGAAACACAGTGTATCAATTTTCTAATCCTAGATGAAAGAAATACCAATTCTGCAATTCAAATAAAGCAAACAATATTAAAAGCAAATGTAACACAACAGGCAAAATAGTGCACAGTCTTTAAGTATCTTTCATAGAGCTAGAACAGATGAGAATCAGAGTTAATTTTGCCCAACCCAGATCAGAAAACTAACGTAGACATAATCGGTTCACATGGGCAGCCATGGATAGTTAAAACCAATGTTGTTAAAGTAAAACAATATTAAGTTCTCTAAAAGCTTTCCATCTGCTATAGAACATGTACCTCGCAAGAGCGCATCTTAAATTTAGAAAAAAGAAACGGGAAGAAAAGACAACCGGCCTGAAAAAAAACCAACCATTTAAGGCCATCAAATCCATGACTTAAAATTATTTTACATTCACGATGAAAAAATCAAGATTGTGATCTTCAATTTGAACGCAAAATAATTTGACTGGGTCACAAGCTTTTACTTAAAACATTTATAAGAACATATTTTAATTGATATCATTTTCTAAATGCTATCAAATCTTTTATACTTCCATAGAAATGATCTACATGTATATGACAAGAAGCAGGTAATTGGAAACCAATAATAGCTTAATTGATTTCATGTATTACTATTACACTTTTAAAACAAAACAAAGCTAAAAGCTGACAGTCACCCAGACAAAGAACTCTTTAATTATCTGATAACAAACTAATAGCAGCTTAATAGTTCCATTAAATACACATTTAAAACAAAATGAAGCTAAAGCCAATAATCCATCTATAAAAGGAAGTTATATGATATAAACTTAATTTGTATAACAAAAAACCAAACACTGCGTACATTATAATCTGATCACATTAAGCAAAAATGGTAACAGATAATTTGAAGCATTCAAAATGGTGAAAAAGATAACCTATAAAGCCTCCATGGCCTCCAATTCACAGCCCAAAGTATCGAAAACGAAGCCGAACCCAAAGCTACAAAGAGGGACCCTGAAATTGCACATGCCAATACTATCCCTCTCTCATCCCCTTCCATGGCCTTGCTTTCTCACCTATGCACACAACATTTATCATATTATATCGTTTCAAAGTTACAGAAAGCAATCATCTTCACCAAACAAAAATCCTTCAAATTTAACACAAAAATAGAAACCCAGGTAAAGAACAACAATGCAACTGAAACCACCACACGTGACACACCAAACATCAAATGAAACCCAGATAGAGAACAGTAATGTGAAATGGAACACAATTGAAACCACAACACAACACAACACAAGGCAAAGCAAAGAGCATCAAAATTGAAGAAAACTGAAGAAAGTGAGCGAAACCCAGCTGCAATGTAACACAATAAAGAAGGGTTTTTGTACCTACTTGAGTGAAGTAGGCTTGATGGGCACCAGCATGATGTTGAATTCAGCACAAATGGGTCATCTTGGAGAGTGTGGAATTGGGTGGGTCAAAAATGGGTCATTTTCTTCATGGGTTTTAGGGTTTGAAGCAGGAAATTCAGCTCAAAATAGACACACAGACACACTCAATGGAGCCACTCAGGTAAGGTCTCAGAAGAAGATGAAAAAGGAGTGACCTTTAGGGTTTGTTCTTCTGGGTTGTAGTTTCCGATTCTAGGGTTTGTCTTGATCTTCCTTTAAAATTTCTCAGTGAGAAAGAGAAAGATAGAGAGAGAAAGTAAAGATTAAAAACCCTACTGATATGTGTGAACTGGGTGAAGTAAAAAAAAAAAGAACTTTTTGAGCTTAGAGAGAGAAAGTTTTGAGCTTTTTAGAGAGAGAAAGCAGTGAAGGTAAAGACTATAAGAGGGTAGAGAAGTGGATATTAAAAAATGTAATTATTTATTTAATTTATATATAAAAATAAAAAAGTATATATGTTGTCTGAATGGAAACCATACACACTTTCAGTTAATGCGCGTGTAGTACACGCAGCAATTATATTGTGGGATAGCATTGATTGGACGGTTTCTATTGGATGGTGGTGTCGTGTGGTTTGGTGAGAGTGGTGGGAGTGGTGAAAGGACAAAAATGTTGCATGGGTGAATAATATGTATTTCAAGGTGGTTTGTTGATTGATTAATCAATTAATTTAAATTAATAAAGGAGCTCAAAATTTGAAAAACTTGACTGATTAATTTAATGATAAAAAGGGGTCAAATTTGTTGACATGAGGAGTGGTTTCTTGACTTAGTAGGTGAAGAATATGGCTCATTGAAGTCCAAACATGGGAAATTTATTTATCTTTTTTTTAATATTAGGTAAAGAATTATGGAATGATGTTGTTATTGTATTGAGAAATTGACTTACAACCAAATTAGATCACTAAAACAAAGTTTACTGGTCTTTGTGATAGCTCAAATTTAGGGGTTTTTTAGGGTGTATGCTTCTTCAATTGGTGTTTAATTATAAATTGGAATATGTATACATTAGTTGTTATGGTGGGTGGAACTTTGTAGGTGGGGGTGGTATGTGGAGTAAATCAAAGATGTCTATACCAAAATGATGAATAAATTTATTCAAGTATTGAATTAAGGGTATTAGGTGGTTCGAAATCTAGATGATTTATTTGTGTTAATGTAATTTCAGTTAATTTGTAAATTTTTAATTTAATCCAATTCGATCTTGAGTTGATATTCAATTCAATCCAACTATTATAAAGAGAAGAAAAATACATACACATAAAAGATGACTTTTGAATGGATCCAAACAATAAGCCTATATTAGCACTACTATTTAATGTTTTATGAACCCAAAAACAAATTGAGAACACATCTTCAAATTACATAATTCAAAAGAGAAGAAAAATAATTTTGACACCAAAAGATGTTTGAATTTTTTTTATTATTATTATTTTTTTTTTGTACATGTGCCAAAAATACAAAATTTATGTATTACTATCCTGTAGCTCAGTAATTGCTAGGCAATTAAGAAGTTAATTATATTTTTAATTTAATTGTTCACGGAATAAAATTATTTTAAAATAAAAATTATAAAATTTTGGTGAAATGTTAAAACTGTGTAAAATTTTAGATTTTAATTTTTAGAACTTTTGTTGTTTTCTTTAATAAAAAGCAACTTCATAAAAATTCAAAACAAAACAAATCCAGAGCAGTGATGGATTGAAAATCTCCCCCGGATTTGATCTACATTTAAAGTTAAAAAGACATTTTATAAAAGAAATCAAGCATTACATTATGACATGATTTTCATCGAGTAATAGTATGATCAAAAATGAGAAATATTAATTATATACTATTATTTGCTTCCATGTTACATTGAATTGCATTCTCCAAAAAAAAAATAAAATGTAACATTGAATTGCATTTAAACTCAATCCAACTAAACCACCAAATCACCTCCCTGTGAAGTTAATTTGTATCCTCTCAATTGTTGTTGATTCGGGTTCATTAAAGAATAATCTACACCATATGTATATGTATGTAAACACATTAATCTAACATGTTCCATCGATCCACAATGGGTCATCATTTAAGAATAACCTATACCATATATGTATGTAAACATATTTTATCGTCACTGTATATGGTAAATGATTAAAAATAACCTTGTCAGCGATAGATAATTAAGATTAATAAACTGCATCTAATGGGTTCATAAAGCATCTATTAGCAAAAACAAAATAATTTGTTACGTTATGTGGCAATCATCCAGTACAAATGATTAAAAATAGTCAACACCATTACAACTCATAATTAAGAATAACATATACCATATGAGTATGCATAAAGCACCTTAATGCGAAGAAAACAATCCATCAAGTTTTGCAGCTGTTGTCCATAATGAACAATCATCTCTAATGCAAGCTCTAATACCAATTGAAAAAAAAGGTGAAGAATAAGAATAACCTGCTTTATATGAATATGTCATTAAGCACCCATTGATGAGAACAAACAAAACAATCCATCACGCTTTGCGGTTACCGTCCACGATGAACGATCGTTTTTTATACAAGTTCTGGTAGCAATTGACAGTAATTTATTAGGACGAGTTTAAAGTTTGAAAATGCATGTGAACAAAAAATTTCATACGAGCTCTAATACTAATTGATACGAAGAGAAATATTTTTATGTATTCGATATATTCCGTCTAACCATTTAAAATCATGTCATATGATATAAATACGAACTTATTAAGAGCAAGTTTACTAATTAGAAACAAGAGTGAAAGAATCATTCAAGATGCAAGCTCCGGTAGCAATTGATAAAAATTCATTAAATATGAATCTACCAACTAGAAATAAAAATAAAATAAAATCAACTTCAAAATAATATATATATATATATATATTCCTGATTTATGTGTGATTTGTGGTGCTAGCTATAATAGTAATTTGCACAGATTCATTACACCCTCCAAAACCTATTTATAGCTATAATAGTAATTTGCACAGATTCATTACACCCTCCAAAGCCTATTTATAACGAAAAATGTCCGACCACTTATGTACCTACAACCGATCTTATACTTAACTAATATGAGACTCAATTAGGTAAATAACTTTTTCTTTTAATCGTTAATGTGCAACCATACTAAAGTAAGTGTTTTAGTGAATAAACTTAGCATTTATTGTTTTATAAGAAGATGTGATAGTAATAATTGACAAATGAAAATATGGAAATTTTAATGTTTAGTATTAATGCAGATGATTATGCATCATTGGCAGTTAAAGTCCAATCAATGCCTGGATGGAGGTTTTAAATACATTATTAAATATATTGCCTTCATAACAAGAAAATATATAGATCATAGTTGTGGCATAAGGAATCTAAATCTAAGGCTTGTGAAGGTAGTTCACATAAAAAATAAAAAGGAAAGATAACACGATACACTTGATATCAAAAGGAAATCCAAAATTTGATCTATAAGAATAATATCTGTGTATTACTCTCTTTATAGATGGAATTTCGGTTTGATTTTTTATCTAAAAATATTATTTGATGTAAAAATAAATTATATAAATAAATTCAAATGACTCTCAAGTGGTTTTGGGTAATGATCAAATCCACCTAGCCTGCTTTCACAAGCAATAGTAGGATTTGAGTACTCATGTCCACAAGAAGTGGATAATTGCATACTAATTCACTCGTATGTGAACAAATTATTTATAAATCCTTACAGTTAGAGAACAATTTTCTCATTTAGTGTGAGTCATTCTCTCCTTACTAGTAAGGGAGTAGAATAGAGTAAAATAAGTGTTAAGTTTTTGGATTGTATCATAAAGTCCTTATCTAGAGATCTCGATAGTTGTAATTGTATTTATGATATCAAAAAATAAATAAATAAATTCAAAGGAGTATATTTTCTCTATAAATGAAGAAAATACTTTCAGTCCAATTTATTAGGCTACCTTGGCGTGGAAGAACTGTGAAAGGAGAAGAAAAAGGGCTTTTTTGGATCCAAAACCCAATTCTTTTCAACTTTTCAATTGGTCCAAAAAGTGAATAGATATGGGCTTTAAAATTCATCCTTAAAGATACAACAAAAACTTCATTGATAAATCCAAAACCCAAAACTTCACACACATTGCTTAATTGAACATTTCATTTTTTTTTTTTTTTTTTTTTTCAGATAAAATTAAAGTGCATGTAAATATGTTAAATTTTATAAATATCTTTTATGTTAAGATTTATCTAAATTTTTTTTTACAATACTTTGAAATTTGTGGGCAACCTTTTTATAAGATAAATTGTCCACGGGAAGTTAAATCGAATGAGTTTATCTATATTTTAACCGAATCCTAAAAAAATTGTCACTTTTAAGATAATTTAGTAAAATTTTTTTGTTAGTTCAAAGACTTTGTCACTTTCAGTTTCACATCAAATTTTGCAAGATTTCAGTACAATAGATTTTCCGAAACATTTATACCCTAAAAAAGGAGCAAAGAGAACCTAGTTTTTGTAAGATAGGTTCCACAAATGACTTGTGTCTAGGTCAAAAAATCACATTATTTGTTGATGATATTCAAAAGAAGAAAAGCCCTTCAAGTTTCATGAAATTGTTAAGTGATTGTGGATCACAGCTGTTTCTCCACTGCATATCACCACCACCTAATTAGATAAAGCCACATTTGTCTTCCAATATTGGTAGTTGGTTGAAATGACCAAAATCATTTAAAATTGTTCGTCTAGATACTCTTAACTTCATACCCTTTTGGTCAAAATATATAAAATCTAATAGAGCAACTTGCACTTGAAAGTGCTTTTAAACAAACTTTTCAAGTTGAAAGATGTTGAGAGTGACAAAAATCCTATAAAATACAAATCACCAAAAGATATGCACTTATATTGAAATTTTGTTTTTAGCTGGGTGTTAGTTGGTGCTAAGAAACTGGCTTAAGATTGTAGGACCGGCCTACTAACAAAACATAAAAATAGAAGAGAATTAAATTTTATTGAAAATTTAATCAGAAAAAAAAAAAAATTGTTTCCCTAATAACAAGAGAGAATTAAATTTAATTTCCAACTTAAACTTGATATTTAATTTATGCGTAGAATCTACTTAACTTGATTGCCAACCATTTTAATAGACATTACAATCACAAGTTAAAAATTAAGTTCTATTTTTATTTTAAATTCAACATCAAATAAATAAGAAATTTATTGAATTATACTGACATCAATTATTATTTACATCGTTTGAATAACTCACATAAGGAGAAATATTAACTCTCACAATAAAAATATAAAATTGGTTCTACACCCGCCCTCTACGAAAAGAGTTGTGAGCTTCCCCCCACCTATGTATGGATTGTTCCCTTATGTATAAAAACCGCTCCCAAGATCAGACCATCAATGTTCTATCTCGTTTGATCTCTATTGTTCATCAAACCAATCCCAGTATCCAAAAAAAAAAAACAGAAACACCCATACTTACTTCTAAAATATGTGTAATAATATTTCAAATCCCACTAAAGTGAATGAAAAAATGTACAACCACCTAAAGCTAAGAATTAAGTTTCATTTATATTATCCAGTAATAAATGCCCCACACTGAAATATATAATGCAAACAATGGTGAAAGGGATGGTACACGTTAGGGTGGACAATTTGGTTCAATATAATTTTTGTGATGGAAAGAGTGATAGTGGGTCAGTGGAGGCCTTTACAAAAGAAGATAAAATGTTTGTCATCCACTCACATGGATTGCTTCCATGATCATCCAAAAAATTTTCTTTTTAACAACCAGAATCATATTCACATATTCTCTCAATTCTTATCTCTTGCACTCTGAAAAAGAAAAACAACAGAATATGATCAAATGAACACCACAAATAATCTGAGAGATGGATAGAGAGAATTCATTCATTCCATTAACATTTTAGCAAACCACTCCAAGAGAGGAGACAGTAGTAAACAAACAAATAGAATACAAAAGAGAAAGAGAAGGGAATAAAATAAGAAAAGAGAGGCCTTGTTTCTTTTAGCTTTTTGGAGAAACTTAGGCCACAAACCCACTTACATGGAGAGATTCTTTTTTAAGTGAAAAAAAAAGAGTCAAAACTTCTCACTAGAGATATATAGGTCACAAGTTCACTAACCCAACCTAAGAGTTTTAAAGGGTATACAAGAGAGAGAGAGAGAGAGAGAGAGGCATTACACTAGGTTGAATGATACATAGGACAGAGGAGAAAGAGAGAGAGAATGTAGGGGTGAAATGGGGTTTTTCACTTAAGGGCAATTGGGGTTTTTACCAGGGCCCCCATAATAAAAGTAATGGCCCCAATCTCCATTGTTGCCTGTTTGAACATCATAGCAATTGGATTGCTCGGTGAAAGTACCAATGCCTTTAGGAGCCTTGAGGTTATTAGAACCATCAACAACCTGTATATTCCTGAAGTAGCTAGCTTTTCCAAACCCTTCTTCAGGAAAATGACCACTCCCCATTTGTGTTGATGTGTGTTGACCATCTGGTTCTGAGTTCACCACCTCACCTCCCCATTCAATCATGGAAGCACTGTCTGCTAAGTATGAGAACAGGAATGAAGGCCAGTACCCCAGTACATAGTCATTCCCAAATTGCATCCACCAATGCCCTTCAGTTGGATCCTGCAACCACATACTTCACATTAAGTCATGTACATAATTACATTAAACAACAATGCAATAGTTTAATAAGCCTGAAAACTAAAAATGATCTTCTCAAAATTGTGTTTTCGATGCACCTAAAGGTAAAAGAATACTAATTTTTTTACTGTGTTACGAGGCAGCCTAAATCAATGCCTTCTGACCGCTTCCTTCCATTTGATTGATATGTTTTGTACTGTTATGGCTAATGATAAAAGCCTAGAATACATTTGCTAGGCTAAATTCAAATAGAAGAGGACAACTTTCACTGATGCTCACATGCATTCTTGGCAGAATCAGCTCCCATTATTATATTTGGCATCATATGAAATCTTAATAATAAGATTTGTAGTATTTAAATTTAACCTTGGTTTTTTTTTTTTTTTTTTTTTTTTACCTTCCAGATAAGTATGCTGATATCATATTGGGAATTTCTGAAGGCAGAAACAGGAGATATGCTAGCTCCCATAGCTATTTCACTGTTGATTTGAATGAAGCCAGAGCAGAGAAGATTGTAGCAGCCAGTAGCTTGATAAGCATCACTCTGTAGAACATCCATTAGATAAAAAAATCATGTCAGAATAAAACATTTTTAATACCTCCATTTAATATAGTGAAACTGGTAGTTGAATATATCATTAAAGAAGGCCAGAAAAGAAATGGTAAGATTATGGGGAGCTTACAGTCCAGTACGTGAAAAGCCTTGTGTTGTTATCACCATATAGATCTGGGCTGACCTGTTTGTTTGCATGCACATCCAAGTATTAAAATAAGTACTTGGAGTATTTAATAAACTAACTCTTTGCTATAAGGTTCTATTCTCAGTTCAATTATTGGATGATATATGTATATATGATTAAAGTAGCTATGATAATAATAATGATGATACCTGCCATCCAGCTTCAATGCTGTTAAGATCTTGACCAAATGAACCACCTAGAATCCAAAGCTGAGATAAGCTGAACTCATTAGGCTGTTGTATTTTGGGTTCCCATACATTAATGGTGGCCTTTGCTCCATAGTATTTATCTCCTTCAACATATGCTATTGCATGCTAAACAAACCCAAAAAGCAAAGAAAACACAAATATTAAAAAATCCTTTACATATACAAGTTTACAACAACCAAAAATGAAGAAAGTGAATAAAAGAAAACAAGGATTGAGAGAATCTATACCTGATGACCACTTTCATTGATGAGGTCAGGATCTGCAGATTTGGGCACAGGGATGGTTCTGTGCTTCTTCTTACCATATCTTTTGACTGAACTCGCCCTCAAAATATCATCTTTTTTGGTCCTCCTTATAGGTATGGTATCTTCTGGGCATTTTCCATTCATGTGCCACAACTGAGAGATTGGATTTGTTCTTTCCTTGGGTTTTGCAGACACCTTGTTGTCATCAAAAAGCCCTTCTGGGTGGTAATTAGGCCTCATCTGATCAAACAAACCAAACACAACCCACAAAACAACACAAAATCAATAACACTAAAACCCCACCAAAGAAAAAAAAAAAGTACAATAAAAGGTAAAACAATAAACTAAAAATGAAATTTTTGTGGGACAAAAAGTGAACCTGAATTTTGTGGTCTTTGAGATATGGATGATCAAAAGCAGGCTGGTGAGAGATGTGAACACAATCTATAACATCCCCATCTGGACTCTGTTCAACAAGCCACAAAACCACAAGACTAAATAAGAGATTTTTTTTTTTCCAAAAATTTCTACTCAAAGAAGTAATATATCAAAGTATCCACTAACATTAATGTTCTGTTTAATTCCTGACAAAAATATTACACCACCAAGAAAAAATAATTGAACTTTTCATTATTAGAACATTATTGTTTCTTCAAAAACCAAGTTTACCATTAAAGAGAGAAATTTTTCTTCAAATTTTAAAATCAAGCTGAAAACTAAGAAATACCCATCTGATTTTATACATGTATAATTACTATCAAAATGTAGTTGAAGAAAAAACAATCATTTCTATGGTAATAATTTCATTATTAGTGTCGAAAAAAAGAAAAAGAGAGAAAAACAATGATACCACAACTGATATTGAGCTTTAATAAAGTAAAGTTACATGTAGTAATTCAAAATACCCAAATCGACATACAAAATGAACATGAAAAGTAGGGTGCATTTTCATTTTCATTTTCCTCCACTTTCCCTCACTTTCTCTCACTTTCCCACTAGCCAAACAGCCACCCAAATGAAAAAAAAAAAAAAAACAACAACTTTTAAAGAGAGAAAGTGAAACCAAACCTTGATGGTCTTGACAGGGGGTTTGTTCAAGCGGTTCAAGTGCTTTTGAACTTCAAGCTTCTGCCTTGACTCAGTACTCAACCTAGCTGCACCAGATTGAGAGATCAGAAAACACCATACACAAACCAGCAGCAGCAACATTGCTCTCACGAAATGCCCACCACCACTACCCATTTTTTGGCCAACCTAAGACACCCTTTTGAGAAAAGTTGGAAACTTTAGTGAAATAATCTAACCACCATTAACAACAACACCACACAAAGCACATACAGAGAGAGAGAGTCCTTAAAGACTTGAACTTTCTCCTCCTTTGGCCGTAGTTAGAGAGAATGCTGAAGTGGGTCTGGTTTTTGCTTTCACAAAAGTCCAATTAAACTGCCTAAAAACCCACTCGCTCTCTCTCTCTCTCTCTCTCTCTCTTTGTCATTTTCTTACTGCTTTTTCTTTCATTAATAAGAGTGGTCATCTCTCTCTCTCTCTCTCTCTCAAAATCTCATCTTTATTGTCTTTATATTTTTTTTATAAAAAATTTTTTATTTTTTTTGCCTGAGGAATATAAAGGGGACTGAAAAGAACTATGAAAGGATGTGAAAAGTGCTCCTCATATGGTTGTAAAAAAAAAAAAAAAAAATTATTTAAAGAAATCTCACATCACCCCATCAGAAGTGATTAAATACCCCCCTTCAAAACATGAGTCATGAGCTTCATTTTCATCAGAATTGCTCTCTTACCGGCTATAAAACTAGTCATCCATAATATAATTAATAATTCATCTTAATAGTTTTCATAGTCATCTAATTCGTAAATATTAATATTAAAAAATAAATTATTAATTATATTTTTTCAAAAATAAATAAATAAATAGTGGGTTAATTCACAAACAATATTAATTCTTTAATTAATTTTCTTTTTTCATAATCAATCGATATGTAACCGAATTGAATTTGTTACATGGTAACTATCAACTGGTTTGGAAAACCAATTTTGAGGGGAATGATTCTATAATATGTATGTATAATAAATAATTTTTATTTATTCAGTCTTAATGAGTTTTAATATTTTATTGAAACGTCTGTACAGTGCACACATGAGCACTGTTTGTCGTTTGGGAAAGGCTGTTTTTTGGGAGGTCCCCATATGACATCTCTTGGGTTTCCCATTTTTTATTTTTTATTTTTTTTCTCACTTTTTATTCAAAAAATTGATTCCATTTCCACATGACCAATTTGCCCCCCACCTTTTAATCTTGTCAAACCTTAAATCATGCACCCCCATAACTTTACTATGTACCATTAGCCTTGATAATTCCCCCAGTCTAGACAAAAAGAGTTTATTATTGACATGAAATGCTTGAATTGGAGGGTGATTTGTCATTATTGAGTTAGTGATTTGCACTATTTTTTTTAATTAAATTAGTTTAATAATTGCATATTTTTAAACACCATTTAAAGGAATCCAATGAAAAAAAAAAAAAAAAAAAAAAACTAAACTCCACCACTAAAAGGGCATTTTAATATGGGTATCATTTATCGAATCAGTTACAACCTAGCGTTGCATCCACGATCATGTCTTTCTTTTTGTTCTTCTAGACAAAGATTCTTCTGCTATAGTCCCGAATGTATAATCTTTTTTATTGAAAATATATTATACAATTAATATGATATGTTTTTTTAGTAAGAGTAATGGGTTACAATTGTAGAACAAACGTACGAAACATGTTAGAGACAACTCCAAACAATGGTCAAATTCATATTTTATGCGTGTATTCAAGTATGAGAAAGCACAACTTTCCAAGAGCATTTTTAATGTGAAATTCTGGCGGTACCTTCACATTTTGATCTACATAATGTGGTCAACAATGCCCATTATTGCCATTGCTATTGAAGGAAGAATGAACAAGGTGGAGTAAAAACTCAATCTCAACCTCACTCATCAATAGCAACTACCCAACTACCCCTCACTCTTCTAATCTGTTTCTTTTTTTTTGAAAACTCTCACTCTTCTAATCTTAAATTTCTTTGCTTTCCTTGGAAAATATTTGCTAGTAAGCACTTGCAATTTGTTACATCTTGTAAGTCCTCCATTTAGGGTTTTTGGTAAATCTCTTAATTACATTGATATAGTAATGAATTGGGTTAAAAGCTATTGAATCATATTAGGACAAGTGGTTAGAAAAGATAGTGAAGACATGAAAAAACACATATGAAATCTCGTTTTCTATTCCAAAAAAAAAAAATCTAGGACTTAAATATGGTTTTATTATCAATAATTACATTTAAGAAAGGAGTAATGATAAATTGGTGAAATTTTTTCTCAAAATAATGTGACTCATATGGTAATAGTTGTTATCATTCCTCCCGTCTCTCCCCCTGACAACTGATGAATCATCGTTTTCCACTTTAATGATTTTAAAAAAAGTCAAAAAATCTCTAAAATAATATTAATTCAAATCAAGAGAATAATGTAAAATCATGTTTCTTGAATCAACAAAAATAAAAATGATAATTTGTCAATGGTCAGAGAGTAAAATGATAATAACTCTAATAGTTTTTAACTCACCATTGGCCGCATTTTCTCGTGATCTACATTATAATTATAATTTATGTATATTACATTTGGGAATAAATTTCGAATAAAGTTTGAGTACTCTAGCATTGATTCTTTTTTTTTTTTTTGCTTTGAAACTGAGCATTGATTCTATTTTGATAACTTTCTTTGCAATAATATACTCGAATTTTGGAAGAATTTTCTTTCTTAATTGTATTGTCAACACAATCCATGCACAATTTAAATGATCATATACTTTTTTTAATATTTGTGAAACCATGACAGAAATTTAAATTCAACTATACAGATTTACTGACATATATGAGGAAATTTCTATAATTATTTTGAAAATGGATATTTCTCATTGTTATGGTATGTTAATTTTAGGTCACATAATAATTATAATGGGGAGATTTATTCTTTTATTTTGAGAGTAAATATCTATTAATATTATTGAAGAGTGGATTTATGAGTTATATACTGTAGATCACGTAATAATTATTGTGGGGAGATTTATTCTTTTAGTTTGGAAGTAAATATCTATTAATATTATTAAAGAGTGGATTTATGAGTTATAAATAATGTATGCTTTCAATATAGTATGGTATATCCCTGATCATTTATTATGGGAAAATAAATTTTCAAATTACATGTATCTTTAATTTCGATAAGTATTAACCTATCCTGATTATTGAGATTAGTAGGACAATTAATTGGCACTAATACCTAGCTCATCATAAATTTTTTCAAAAAGAAGATTTACTTCAAAAGTGGAAAACAATGACAGTGTTTAAAGAAAACAACAGCACAAATTTTTAAAATAGAGATAGATGTTGAAGGGCGCTTTAGTCATTTCAAAATTTATGTACAACACAGAAATTCTTTTTCCCAATGAACGACGCTCGTCTGTTCCCTCGCGAAAATCGAGGGAACAGCAACAAAAGACCGGTTCGGTCGCCGTTAAAACCCCAATTAAACGCCGTCGAGAATCCCGTCACCCGCCGGTCGTTTAGGCTTGGGTGACCTACAAGACAAAGAACAAAAAAAAGCGGAAAGAGGAGTCCGTGTGGATGCATCAGCAGCCGTACACGTGTGTAGTGACTGAAAGAGTGCACCCGTGAGCGTAACAGTCAGCAGTAGAGTAGCATCATAGTGCGCACATGTGCCTAGGAGGGGTAAAAAGAGAAAACAAAATTGTGCAACGGTCATAAAGGCAGAGAATCCAATGGGCATGGTAATAATAGAAAATAAAGTAATCATTAGATTCAAAATGATATCATAATAGTGCCCTTTTACACAAATTAAATAATACCATGAAATAAATTTTATATATACATACATATAACATCCAATTGATACGTAAAATTGAAATGAAATGAATTGAATTGAAAAATCGCTATCTCCTATTTGATAGAAATTATGATTGAATTAAAAATTATATTATATCATATTTGATGTAGGTTGAAATTCGATAAAAATAAAATTAATTTAAATTTTTTATTATATAAAATTAATTTTATAAAAATATCTAAAAAATCAAAAAATCAAATATCATCTTCCACAATTCATAAATATCAAAAACTACAATTCATCAATATCATTATCTCTCATAATTCAATATCATCAACCTACAGTTCATCAGTATCATCATTCCAATCCATCAATATCATCATTTTCCACAATAACAGCATGATAAATAACATCAAAACATCCTAACATTAACAAAAAAAAAAAAAAAAAAAAAATCTCAAACAGGGGTTCTGCTCGAACCCAAAACCAAATGGTTCTGAGTTCATCGTTGAACTTAAAATCAAATGGTTCTGCATCGTTGAACCCAGAACCGTCTAGTTTTGGGTTCTTTCTGGGTTTGACAAACCTAGAATCGGATGATTATGGGTTATCCTAACTCAAAAGAAAAAAATAAAAAAATAAAAAGAAGAAGAACAAGAAGGGAAGATGATAAGAGAATGAATGAAGATGAGAGAAGAGTGATAAATAGAGAGAAGAAAAAGAATATGAGAAATGACAAATCTCATCCTATGTAAAGACATGATCTTGGTAGGGATTGAGAATTCCCAAAAGAATGGAAAATGAGAAGAGTTTGAGATTCAAAGAATCTCAATCCCATTGCATTTCAATTGGCTTCTAAACATGACATTTAAGTAGTTTGAGAATTTTGAATCCCAAACTCACTCTCAATCTCATATGCCAAACATTGTCATAGTCTTCCGTGAACCATATATTTAAGATTGAATTGAGCATAGTGCGGAGTAGAGTGCAGTGGAGGCATGTCATCATTGAATCACAAATAGATGGACAGCAGAATGTGGTTGAGGTATGTCATCCTTGAACTACAAATAAATATTCAAGGTGACATTCATATGGTTTGAACTAAGACCTATAAACATTTGGTTTTGTCTTAGTGATACTAGGTTTGTAATCAAAATATCTATAATTCAATAAATGGCTACCATGGGGACCAAGAGTGACTACAGAAAACGTCAGAGTGCAAAATAGAGTGTGGTGAAGACATATTCTCCTTGAACCACAAACAAATAAGTAAGGTGATATTATTAGGGTTTGAACCAAAGACTTATAAATATTTTGGCTGCAAACTTGGTATTACCAAGTACCAGGTTTACAACCAAAATACCTATAGGTATTTGGTTCAAACCTTGGGGAACACCGTCTTATTTATTTGTGATTCAAGAAAGATATATTTTTATTACACTCTGCTCCGCTCTTTACTATTCACTGTCTTAAACCTGTGGTTAAGGAGGGTTAACCTTCGCCACACTCCTCCGAGGTCAAAAATCCAACTAATTAAGCTACCATAACAGTGTAATTACTTCCTTCATACAATATTTTTGTGATAATGTGAAAGAAAATTTCAATAAATTTTGATTTAAACAAAATCTCTCCTTTTTTCAATACATTGAATAAAGTTTTTATAATAGCCCATAGTTTCAAAAAAGTTAACAACACATCAACAATGGATCTTTGTAACTTAATTTTGAATTCATTCCTAAAACTTCCAATTGTCATCACATGTAAGTACAATTCTCACCTAAAAACATCTCACCAAACAAACAAGGACACCCACGTTTAGATTTACCTATACAATCACCAAATTTTTTTTTATTTACTATTTAAAAAAGTAAAAAACATTCTTCAAAAACAATCCCTGAAAAAAGAAATGATTCATAGATTGAAGAAAAGGATAAGGCAATAATAGTACCCTATTTTAATTGGATTTTGTCTGTTTTATAGCTCAAAATGTGGGGTTATTGGGTGTATGCAAATGTGAAGTGCAGTGACTAGTGAGGGTGTTTTGGGTCACATGCACATGATATTTGTGGGTCTGCCGTCTGGGTGGTGTCATAAAATCATAATAGAGTGTGGCTTTACTGATTTCTTGTCAGTTGAAGTTTTCAGGACGACTTTTTTGTGCAAAGATTCTGCATGCTTGTGACTCTATCGTGTCCATATTTGCTTGCTTGACTATATGGTTAATTGGTTACATACATGATTACATGAGAAAGGTGAGTTGTTTTTCAAATTGAAAAAGAATTTTGTATTTGAGTTTTAAAATGTTAGAGTTGTGATCATTCACTACCATACCGTTAGGTTGGTCCATTAATGAATCTTTTACATCTATGTTAATAAGATTGTAAATTTAAATCATATTTTTCTTTTTGATTTAACTTTTAAATTTATTATAGTTAAAAAGAATTCATTGACCTCCTTACATAATGAGAATTACCTTTTACTTTCAATAATTATGTAACTTACTTTGGTACTATGTGTGTTTTATGTAGTTATGATTTTTTTTTTTTAAGTTTTTAAATTTTTTATCACTTTTAACTTTTAATGTTTGAAAAAAAAATTAATTCCATTTTTTTTTAATATTAGATTCCAATCAAAAGATAGTAATTGCCTAATGACGTTGCTGGACATGTACAATTGCCTTATTATCAAGCCAAGTGCAATTCAAATATATACCAAAGGTTGTGAATAGGTTGTGGAATTTCAGGATAAGATTAAATTTCAGGATCTCTTATGTTGCTATGACATATCTCTCTCCATGTCTATACAGGAGTAATGTTGTTGATAATCCACTAAATAGCTTTTATTATGATAAATTTGTTTTTATTAAATTTTTTAAACAAAACAAAAATTCTAAAGGCATTTATATAGATATTTTTAAAATACATAATCTCTTTATCTCTTATTCATCTCTTTAGCATTTTATAGGCCCAAAACTCTAAAATTTTATCATTTTTTAACGTTAATTTGTTGATGCTTTGCTTAATCAGGCAGTGTTGTGAACCTCATTATGCCATTAAAAACTGCACAATAACTAATAAATATATATCTTAAAGAAAAAAACTAGTAAATAAAACTTTAATTAGTTTTAAACATGCAATCTTTAAGTTTTATTTTTTGTATGATAAAGGAAAATTTCATTAAGATGGCCAAACATAGAGGTAAGTCCTGAATCGTTTTCTGATGGATTCGGCTGAGCAACCAGAGGCCTTCAAATATGCTATTTCGGAGATTAACTTCAAACCTATGAAAAATTATTTTCATTAGTTGGAGGAGTTTTGGTTGTTTAAGGGAATGTTGTCTTCTGGTTTACCGATTTATAGGGTCCTAGATGTAGTTGAAGAAGATGTTGTCGTTTTGGTGTAAGGAGATTGTTATGTATAGCCTAATTGTTGTGTTGATGCTGATTTATCTTTTGTTTCATTGTTCTGTTTATTAATGTGCTTTATTGTTATATGGTTAATGTGTTTAATTATTATGTGATTTGGTTGAATCTTAGAGATTTCAGGTCATTTTCATAGTCATTTTCATGCGTAGGAATCGTCTAACATTCCATCTCACCACCGTGTTTTATCCCTTCTTGAGGGATTGATTTGGATGTATGTATTTGCATTGTATACCCAAATTTCGCTTGGTGATTGTGTTTATGTGATTCCCAAATTTGAGACTTTTAATAGAATTCCAGTGTTTTAAGAAACAAAAAACACCTCATTAAGAGGGTTTTTTTTTTCTTTTTATTTTTTTTCCTAAAAAAAAAACCAGTGTCTTATGAATAAAAATAAGGGCTTTCTAAACAAACTAATTCAAATTTATTATTTTAAAATAAAACGTTTGTAGAAAAAAAATATGAAAAGATAAAATGGTATTTTGGAACAAAATGAGTATCTATAGAAATTTAATTGTCTATTTTGAAGTGTCTTCAGCAAATAAACGTGAAAAAAATGTGGATGGTAATAAAAAAATCTCGATGTACAAATGAGCCTTACATTGTTTCATACCTTCATTAATTTTTAACCTCGTAAATTTCATCAAATTAACTATCTCAATCAAAGAGGGACACCGCAGAGGTTTGCAGGGGCTGTGGCCCCGACCTTTATTTTTATTTTTTGAAGTAGGCTCCACAATATATATATTTTAAAAGAAGCCCCCACATTGTTTTGAAAAAACAAAATGTATATACAATTTTCATGCGTAAAAAATATATATATTAAAAGCTTATACATCCCCATCTAGTAAAAGTACTACAAAAAATCCCAAAAACTACATAGATTTAGGGTCAATTTGGTATTCTTGTGACTTTTAAAATAGTCACTTGTAACTGTGCTCAATAAATGATCTACTGTAAAATTAATCATATTAGTGTTTGGTTAATTCTGCTATTAAAACTATTTAAAGCAGTTTATATACATCTAGTATTTTTTTTTTTTTTTGAACTTAAAAGACTTCCATTTCACAGAAGGGAAGAAATACAAGCAGGCTGGGATTGCAGCCAAATTCTCTCTTATTTTGTTAATTGTTGTATATTAATAAATATTTAAAATCGATATAAAAATAAAATATTTTGATTCATATTTGGTATAACTATAGAGTAATGTTAGGTTTTCAAATATTTTATCCAAATCTATGTTCAAATGATATGTCATGCGAGTTATCAAGATCTTATAAATCATATTATGATGTGATAATTAATAGGATCTTGATAACCCACATGCTATATCATTTGGACAAAATTTTTGAGATACCTAGCATTACTTATTATTATAATTCAATATTATTAAAATTAGGATATAAATATCTTTTAAGTAAATTATTTCACAATTATTTTACAAAAAATAACTCCCGACTTGTTTCTTGAAATTGCGATCAAATCTACTTAGATTATTAAATAATTCATTTTAAAAGTTTCATCAAACTTTTTCTTTTTCATACCAAATTTATTAAATAATCATATTTTAATTTTTCACAAGCAATACCAAACTAGCCTTTAGTTAGATACACTTTATGATCAATTTTTCATTGTTTGCTTCATCATTATGTTTATTATGGATAATTAGTCGGATACACTTGGATTCCCTAACTTCAAATTAACAGTTACACCCCTAATTTCAGTTCTTTTTGAATTTAAGAAAAACCTCCTTTCTAGAGCAAGTAATTGGAGAATAAAAAACATCATACGTTAGATTCACCAAAAAAAAAAAAAAAAAAAAAAATCATACGTTAACTATATTTTAATCAAATCTTTCATAATTAGGGCATATATTAAAGAATAATGTCTAACCCAAAAAGTAAAACAAAAATAAACTTACATAAATACCTGAATCTTAAGAAGATTAAAAGTAGTATGTTTTAGTTGATATCTAATGTTAATTTCTCCAAATTAATATCACATCATGAGCTTATAAATACTAGTAATTATATCAATATCTTTATTTAAAACTAAGAATTCAAGATTAAATTCAATAAATAAATAATTGAGACAAATAATGTTTGATAACCTTCAATAATTATGTTATACGAAAACTCAATTAATTATTTAATCATGTGCATTTTACAATGGTGGCAACAATTTATTGTGAGAGGGACTGTTGATGTAACAAGGGACTAGGACCCATAACTTTTGTGTTCATCAATCACCTTCCAATCAGTGATAGCACCCACTCATTCAACATCTGATCACCTTTTCCTTTGATGATCATATCCTTGATGGAAACTAAAAGCTAAGGACTTTCAGTCAATTCTTGCACAACCAAATTTTTTAATCAAATGGTCTTCATTGCTTTGAAAAAATTTAGGCCATTTCTAAAAGGCAAACACAAGTAAAAAAAAAAAAAACTAACTAAAGTTGATTAATTAAAGCTAATAAATCACAAACAAAGTGATTATTCAAAAAGAAACTTCATCTTTTTAGGCCACCGTCATTAAAAAAAAAAAAGAAGCTAATTGCACCATTGTTTTAGTGATTAAAGTTTATATATATAGTTTATACGATCAATGTGTCCTAACTTTTATCTTAACTTTTAATTTATTAAGATAAATTATCTCAATAATTCATTACATCTGTATTGAATGAGAGAGAGATAATTTTTTTTATGGGAGATAAAGTAATGAATATATAGCTTTGATGGGAGTGTGTCCTGATTTTTAATTTTTTAGGACTAACAATCTTAATCATTCATTACATTCTATTTTTTAAAAAAATTTATCTCTCTCATGCAGGTGCAATGAATGATTGAAATGATTTGTCTTAATAATTTAAAAATTCACTTCAAAAAAAAAAAAAATTCTTTCTCCTAAAAATATTTATCTCTTCTATTTAATTGAGATGTAATGAATAACTGAGATGACTGATCCTAATGATTTAAAAGTGACATTGAGATAATAAAACAAATGAGGTCCAGACATAATTTGGTATTAACTATGCTTTTCTCAAAAAGTGAAGGTCTTGGATTCAAATTCTTCCTCCCAAAGTTGTTCATAGTAACAATAACAATAAGACAAATAGAACAATGTAAACTTTCAAGTGAAATTTGACAAGAAAATGCTGTTAAAATATAAAATGGACATACTAATTGAATTATGATTTTAAATTAATACTTTTTTTTGGTAAAAAATTTTTTAAACTCTTAAAATTTTTGTCGGTGAACCAACCGATGGTGCACAAATTTTTAGCTCTATTATTTGTTTTCACGTCCATACAAATATCATTTATAGCAAAAATCAGTACAATGTATGATTGAGATTGTTTTACTGAGTCACGATTGGACAAGAAACCTAAGGGTGTGACACAAAAAAATATGGCTTTTATTATATACGCTTTAGGCCAAAGGATTGTGGGGGCAAAGTGTTTTTATTTAACTGATTATAAATTTTATGTTTTCTGGCATAGATAAAAAATGTGGGGTCGAATTTAGGTTGCACAGGGACATGAAGCATTGTTTGTGTTCAAATTTTGGACACATGATTTTGACAATATAGCTTTACTTGGTGGGTGGGATCATACACTAAGGTAAGATGATATTTTATATTTTAATTCAATTTTATGGATCATGATCGAATATTTTAGACAATAATCGATTGAATATTACAAACTAAAATAGGCTATCATTGGCTTTTAAAATAGGAGATCTAGGTATACAGTTGAAATTCTACATGCTCATTAAAGTTTGAGGAAACAAAGAGATCTTGTTTGTACAAGATATTAGATGCATAAAATAATAAGAAACATAAGAATTTGGAAAAGTCCTCCTACATTAAGGTAGGATAAAATTATATAATTCAATTGTTTTTTTTTTTTCCCTATAGCTAAATTTAGTTATGATTAGATTATTTTGTCTATATTGCCACTCATATTCTCTTTGAAAATGATTGAATAATACAAGCTAACGAAAATGGGGCATTGTTGACTTAAAATAGGAAATCTATGTAGAATTCTACATGGTCTTACTTTTCTTTATTTGTTCAGTAATTTGCCCCACATTATTCGTTGTGTGATAGATAATAAACTTCTTCGATTGTGATGCAAGAAACATTTTTATTTGTTGGTGCTTATCGTAAATATACGTCATTATGTGTTTTTTGAAAATTTTTATAAAGTAATGGTATGTATGAGAGTTTTTTATCAGTAAGTAATTTCGATTCTCTCTCTCTATCTGTCTCTCTCTCTCTCTCTCTCTCTTTTTTTGATAAAAGTATATATTCCAATACTCTTTTTGATAATATAACAAGTATTTTTATGTTAAAAAAGGCAGTTTTTAAACTATAAGAAGTGCAGTTAAACATTTCAAAAATGAAAATACATTTGATTATTATTGTACAAAATTACTGTGAAAAATATTATTCATTCTATTGATTGATCTTGGTAGATTTATTATAACCCTAACTATAATGTCTTTCCGATAAAAAATAAGTTGTATAAGGATGTATTTACTAATTAGGTGTATTAATGACTAATGAAGGAAAAAGAAACTTAATTTACAATTTGTGATTATCACACTAATGAAAAGATGAGTGAAAATCGTATTATGGGAACACCACGTGTAAATAATAAATTAAATATTTCTTGGAAATAAAATAAGAACTCAATTCCCCTCTCCATAGATTTAAAAAAATAAAAAATAAAAAAAAATTCCCCTCTCCATAAGAAATTATTATTAATATTTTTTAAATCTTTTTCAATTGAACTTGATGTCTATTTACTTTAATTGTTGATCAGTACACATGTCGTAAAAAAACTTTATTTTTGGTCGGCTATTTAATCAAGCACCATTTTATAAACAAGGAAACATTCCTTCTACAATTTAAGATCACATTTTGACAAATACCAAAATAACTACCAAGAAATACTCAACAACAAAAGCATTAAACATGTAAAAATACAAAAGTACTTTTTCATATCCTAGTAAAAATTTTCTCAAAAGATTCTCCATTTTTCCCTCTTATGAATTGCATTCTGTTTTTTTTTTTGAAATAAAATGCATTCATGTCTTGGACCAGACAAGAAGATCATAATTTAAGGGCTTGACCTTTTAAAACAAACACCCCACCAAGTGAAAAGTAGAAGAAGAAAGAGCCAAGAAGTCCTATTTCCTATTCAACATGAACAGGAGAAATAAAAGTAGTATCTTACCAAAAGTGCTTTTCCAAATGGGTATTATTATTATTTTTTCTTATTATTTATAAATATATTTTTAACATTTTTGAAATGGTCACAAGTGGGGATGGAGCCACTTAGCCTTTTTTTTTTTTTTTTTTTTTATAAATTTTTAATAATTTTTTATTTTCACTTTATTTTTATTTTAATAAATGCTTTTTCATGAGCCATGATTGTGTTATCTTGTTCTTTTAAAAATGTCTAATTATACTTTACATAGCCACCAAGTCAAGGTTTGATTGGACGAAACACAATTTTTGAGGTCCCACACGTGTGTGGAAGACACACGTGCCGTGATTGGTGTTTGTGGGGTTGACAAAACTAGGGCTCTCAAAAGTCATAAAAAAAATAAAAAAAATAGGGCTCTCAAAAGTGATCTTTCCTAGTCAATGATTAACCATATCTAGCTTTCGCATTAATATGAGATTATAGAGCCTCTGTATCACATTTCAAAGACAAATTTTACTTGAATGCAAGTATAACTTGTATTGGATAACTATTGGCAGTTTTCCCCCTTGTGCGTTACTCATAAGTTACTAAATACGGTTTCCGACTAAACAGAAACAGAGCCATTACGAAGAGTCATCGACTAAGTACAAATAGAGACGTCTAATTGAAGATTCATAAACTAATTTTATAATATTGGTATCAAGCTTACTAGCAATGATCAAATATATTTAACGTTTGATAGTGAAAAAACCGAATTTATAATGTTAACCTACATTCTAAAAGAAGAACTAATATAATTAAATAAAAAATATTTCAAAAATAAAATAAAGTTTAACCACCAAATTTTAGTAATTAATGAGTTGTATCTTATTTAAAACAATTAACAAAAAAAATCCCCTGTTGTAAATCAATATTTTTCAAATTATTTTCTTTGATATTTGTGTTCAATTTGTATTAAAAAACTCTAATAAACTAAATCATCATTTTTTTGTTTTAAAATTATGTGAGATCACGAACCAAACATGTGTTTTGGTGCATGTATATAGAGAAAAAGGTCGGAAAGAAAGTGACTTAGAATGATAATGAGTGATCCATGGAGAGACTGCTGAGCATGTGAGCCTCCCATCAACACTGTGGAATCACAATCAAAATTAGTTGACTTAAAGCGCACGCCAACCTGGAGGGCATCCTATACCTAATTTGGCACCCAGAACTTGACCTGTAATTTACTGTCTCGTGAGAATTTTTTGTCAATGGTTTATGTTTTCCGATAGCAGAATCATAGGACATTGGTAAGTGATTGTGACACATTAAAACTTTGGTTTTAAAAACTACCATTATGCATATTACATTTGACTCTCTAACACAACTCTTCAAGGGCTGTAATCCATTAAATTCCACAATAGATCATAACAACCTCTAGACGAAATGAAAGAATCCCACACGTTTTCGGTTAGCAATATATATGTGAACTTATCCTTATAGGGGAAAACCTGAAGGCAAAATTTTACAGGTGGACAATAACGTACCACAGCGACAAGAGCAACACACTTCCATTACTCACTCTCTCTTCATGTTGGGAGAAGCCCTTTTCAGCATAAATGCACAATCATATCAAGATAACCAGCTCAGGCTGAACAATATAATATCAGGAGATATCTTGTGGAGAATCATAACTCCTCCACCAACAGTTTAGATCCCTACAACCACCACCAACTCTTAGTAAGAAGCAACACTTTCTTGAAAACAATCAGCCTCCTAGCTTAACACCTGCCTTGAACTAGACATGTGATGAACCTTATTATGTGCAGACGATTCTGCTAGAAACAATACCGCTAAAAAAATCTGTGTTGAAGTACTTGTGCAGAAGTGCTGGCATCTCCATTGTGCCATAGAGATGCTAATATAATCATATAATAAATGGAGTGTAATGGTTAAATTTGTGTTCTCAACTATCATCACTAATCTTCAAAATATTGAAAGGTTTAAAGATATGACTAGCAGCTATCAGACATTTCAAATAATTATGGACCAATTAATGCAGCACGCCATGGTCCAAAAACAATTAGAAGATCACTTAATAGCACAGCACCTGTAACTCCATTTACCAGTAGAGCATCATACCTCCAGTTTGGTTTTTGAATCTGCAGTTGCTTTCTGCCCTTCGGTATTTTGGAAAACTGAAAACACATTCCTGTTAAAATACACAGCCTCATTGTGATCCATATACTGTTACAAACTTTTCTGAACTGAAACTAGGCATTTCAGCAGTTTGGCTGTAAGACAAACTTCTTCCAGAGAAAAGTTTCTATGTGAGCGATCACAGGAGGGTTGGCATTTTTACAACATCATCGACATGCTAAGGAAGTTACATGAAACAATTCAAAAACTACAAAAGAAAATCATGATTTAAAGGTTTAGCTATTGTCTGTATGACTTAAATTGCAAAATGCAAATCCACAGTGTGACAATCGACACAAGCTAGTAGATGTTCACATACCAATTTATTATGTAAGGAAGCTAATAGTATGCTACTCCATGGAATGAGTGGTCAAAGAAAAAAAAGAACTGAAAAATATAGATGAGCTTACAAAATTGACACGGATTATAGTCTAACAGATAAACACATCATCAACTGGAAAAGACTAGAAGAAGTTGCAATATTAATTCAGTAGCTGAAAGTTCACAACAAAATAAAAAAAACTAACTGAAAATTCAGAGGATAGAATCTCATATGATTCTTTTGAGATACTGAAAAAGCTAGTTTTAGAAATTGCAATTCCAGTTCCAATTGGTCACAGAATGTGGACACAAAAACAGACCCGTAAGCAATTATAATGTCATACATATGTATAAACAATGTGAATTTGTTTTTCGGGAACCCTATCAAGTACCCTTGTAATGGCAGTTGTCGCTTCAGCTAAGTCAGAGATAAAGTAAATGCATGACAATTAATATTCAATAACTCAAAGTAGGATCAGCCTAGATCATTGCATATTATGCAATGTAAAGATGCAATCAACTGATTCTTGTTTATCCAAGACTCAGACGCTGACAACATTTATGGATGCACTTTGAGGAGGATTTTGAATGTCTTCCCTATGTTAAAAATCATATAAATAATAATAAAATCAGTTGACTTACAAAACTGGGTTTAAAAAGTGGCAGTAAAATCTTGGCCTTCTTAATGCATTTTAGTCTTTCACTTAAATATATTAAACTATCTGTATAAATACTTGAAATTTCATTCCTTCCACAGATATTACCACACAGAACTCTTTCTAATTTGTGGTAAAGGAATAGGGACCACCTTTAAGGCCTTGCCAAGACCACAACTAACAGAACGGATAAGGTTAGAAGAAGAGTTTTTTTTGGTAGACTGGTAGAAAGTACCAAGCAGCAAAAAAAAAAAAAAAAAGCAACAACAGATCCAATAACGACAGTATCTACTAATGATTTATATCATTAGAAACTAGTCATCCTACCATACAAGGCCTGGCCTGTAAACTACAAAAAATAAATACGAGAACATCATCAATATCTCCACTGTTTAGCTTAACAAAACAACTGCAATTTTAACAACACTGCAATACACGGTGCCCTATCCATTACTGAATAAGGATCAGGAAGAAAGAAAGTTCAGTGAATTTCTAACTCTATTAACATATAGAAAAAGAGGTTTCTGTACACAGGTTGAATGTTACAAACACCATATCACATACAAATTTCTAGTAAACTAAGGAATTTGTTTTGAGTTGAGATAGAATTATATATCAAGGAAATTCAAACTTCTAGATCAGACATGCAGCTGTAAGGGTAGACAACTCTATAGACTTTATCTGACATAGAAAGGAAGCTTAAACAGAGCTAGTGCTCCAAGCTATCTTACTTCCGAATGAAACTTTCCTCCTCCACAAAATAGACCAACAAAAAATGACTAACCAAGAAGCCTAAACTGACTTAGCAATCATCTCCTTCTGTAGGCTTCCAGAAATGACACGGCAAAACGGCTATCCAACATATTCACTATAATTTCTGCAAGTTCCAACAAAAAATATGAGAACCCCATCAACTAGTGCCTGAAGAAGTCAATTTACAATTTATAATTACTAAGATCCAAAGCACTTTTAAAAGTTATATATAAAAGTTCAACATATATCAATTAGTCAAGCCAAATAACTTAATAGATCGCTAGCAAACTCAGGAGAAACAAAACATTCTTCCCAGAAGCAGCAACCTTAGAGAAACCACAAATCTAAAAAATTGAAATAAGTGATTAAAATTTTTATACCTCTGAGATGATTTGTCAGCGTGAAAATGAATAATATGAAAAGGGATCCTTCACTATAGTACAATCATGATGCAATAGATTGCTCAATTCAATACAAACTTAATAATACAAATACAACAAAAATAACCCAAATAATATGCAGTTGTGTTCTATCATAACATCTATTAGGCTATTAGCATCATAAGTTAGGTTTATGAATTATGAGCACAAAGTGATTGATCTACTTTTTAATTTTATAATAACGTGGGAATCCATACGTCTCAATCTTTTAAGCCAAAAGAACAAACATTAGCATTGTGATCCATGGATCTTATCTTATATAAAGATTTATGAAGCCACAACATCTGCTACCTCATATTACTAAAAGCAGCCATACCATATGGGATTTAACAACTGATATCCCAATAAATGGACTCAAGACCATTCCATTGTTGTGAAGACATGACATCCTTAGTTTACACTTGCATCAAATCACTAATCATTACCGTTATTGGTGGCCTCTCTTGCACATATCAAACCACTGCAACTTGTTTACCATTTTTTATTTTCCACACATTGAGGAGGCTACTGCTAAGTATTCTAGAGCAAGGTTATCAGGCAGCTGTTTTGCAAATTCGTTACTAATCACATATGCACATACAAGGATTTAAACAAACACCAAATTAACTAACAAACCTTTGAGCTAACATTTAATCCCATCTGCAAATGATATTCACCAATTCCATAACTCATTTTCCACAATTAAATCATATATTTCAACACTATCTATAAACCAATCAATTAGAGATTACAAGTTGCAAACTTTATAAGATACAAACCCAACAAAACTCAAACTGACAACAAATACAAATATATACACAACACACAACAAACAAAAAACAAATTGCAATAGAAAAGAAACGAAAACAAACCCATGAAGCAATCATCACATATAAACATGAATAAAAACAAGAAAAGATTACATTTTGAAGAGAAAAGAGACTCACTAGAATGATCAATCAGAATGAGAGTGGTAGTAGTAGTCATCAAGGTCAAGGGTGGTGGAGGAGGAGGAGGAGGAAGGAGGAGGAGGGTCAGAGTCGGAGGAGGAGTCGTAATAGGCGTAGGAATAGAAGGAGTCAGGTGGGGGGAGGCAGAGGAAGGTCCAGAGGCAGAGGGCGAAGCGACCCAGTTGCTGCAATGGGAAGCAGCAGACCAGATCCAGTAGCTGCTGGCTGCTGATGCGCTCTGCGGAAGGGATGCATGAGAGGTGTTGCCACATGTCAGCTGACACGTGGGCAACTCTCACCACCATCTCGCCGTTGAACACCATTCTTCTTTCCTTGATTGATTGATGATTGTTGGTGGTGGTGACTGCTCTGGTGGCGTCTTCAGTTTTCCGGGTTTTGCGGTTTGTTTTTTTGGCTGTTTGCGGTGGTGTCGTGTCGACTTCTGTTTGCTTAGGTGGGCTTTGGATCATCGCAGACCGGGTAGACTTTAGTTTTCTTAATTTCATTTTTATTTATTTATTTCTATATTATAAGCATATTTATAACTATAAGATCCTTTAGATACAAACTTTTAGGAACAGTCGAGATCGTAACAAATATTAAACAACTCCCTCTCTAGATGGGCAGGGAGAAAGGAACCCCACACTTATTGGAAAAGTGACCCCTCCAACTAGCAAAAAATGGAGATGGTACTCGAATACACTTTGTGTTTTGTGATAAAGGCTTGTGTAGGTGAGGTGAGCCAACACGCAACAACAACTTTGAGTTTATTTTGATTTTTTTTTTTAAATTTGGAAATTAGAAATAGTTCGTATTTGATATTGCATTTTGTTTTTTAATTTTTAAAAACATTTTTAATTTGGTTAATTTGTTTTCCTTTTAAATTTTTTATTTTGTTCAAACCAATCAAAACATCTGATTTGTCAACCATAAGGGGTATTTTTGTCTTGCTATACTATAACACTATATACTCTCAAAACTAATGGGTTTGGGTAACGGTGGGCGGATATTTTATAATAAATTGATAAAGTTTACTTTATTTGTAGATTTCAATTGGGTTGTTAATTTGTAATTTATTCTAATTATAATTATTATACCTATAGTCCATTTTTCATATCCATGTGTATTTATCTTTTACTAATGTATATTTTACTGTATGAGAATGATTGGAAACTTGATTATTATATTAGATGGCGGTATTTAAAAAATATATATATATATATATATATTTGGATCCTCTAATGTGTAAAATTTGATTACTATATGGTAATTAAAAAGAAATACAGAAAAAAAAACTTTTAAGGCTCAGTTCATATATACCCAACCCTCAACCTTGGTTAAGCCTTAAAATTTTAGGCTCATTTTGTCCCTGCCCAATTGACACCTTTGTTTGGGACAAAATTGTCTCTACATATTAAGTGAAACAAAAGTATTGTTTACCAATACAAATAGAAAAAATGAAAGGGAGGGATAAAGAGCAAACGGGATGGTTCGATAGACCAAATTGGTGACGACTTCGATAAGAGGAGAAAAGGATACTAACGATGATTTCATGGTAGTTACAATGACGAGTTCCATGGCAAGTTATACAACAAATTTGACGATATTGATTGATTGCATTTTGAGTTTATTGAACTAAATGGTTTAAGTTTCAAGAGATTTGAAGATGTGAAATGACATGGATTTGTGTTAGATTAGTGAAAGTGATGAAATTAAATGTTTAAAGAAACTATGGATGAGGAATTATAGCTGGTTTTCGTGTTTGAAAAAGGCAAAGTCTATTTTTTATTTGAATTAGGGTAATGTAGTTATGTGTTTGGAACATGTTGTTATGCATTCGAGATATGTGGTTATGTGTTCGAGATATGTGATCTTTGTTCATGACAAGCGGTGTTTGTTAAAGACATTTATTAAGGGTCGGGTAAGAAGTTTCTACTTTTAGGTGCTTGTAAAACTAAAATTACTTATTCAATGACAATGGCAAACGAGGAGGAAGTGAGCCTAAAAACCTTTCATTTTCACAATAAGAAATTATATATATGGGCATACGTCAAAGAGGGAGCTTGGGTATTGTAAAGTTGTAATCGACTTGATAAGCCCTAATCTCCTTCTTAAAGCAACTTCTTTTTCAATTATGAATTCATCCTTAGTGTCAAAATACTTCTCCATTTATGGGTACATCCTATAATAACTTCTCCATCGTTAATTGGTGGAACAAAATTGCCATTATGGTTCCAAATGTCCTCTACTAATGTACATTAGTAATGCTTATAACAAATTAACAATTAAATTTGGAAGAAAAATTTTAATACACTTGATTCACTTTGTACCTTCCACTTATATCATGCTTTTGATCATTACCCCTATAATCATTATGTTGAAATTGAATCCTTGTTAAAAGTTGGTTCTAGTTTGTTCGAAGTTTGAATGGAAACTTTGTAATTGAAAGTTTGAATGGAAACTTAATGAAATGGAAAATGGAAATGAAAAATAGACCATGACTAGGACGTCGTAGCATCCTAGTCGTGGATGACACTGTTTGTGTGACAATGCAAGGCATGACCACCAAATCGCGTATCCTGGTTATGGATAGTGTAAATTGTGGATAGTGCAATTTGAGATGTGCAATATTTGGGACGTGTGCAATTCGGAATGTTTGTTGTGAGTGACCAAAATATGTGACCACAAGGTTGTTAGGAAAATTCGCTTTCCCAACTCTCTTCTAAACACATGTCTCCTGTAAGAATATCAGAAATAATAAAGGAATAAAATAAAAAATAATGACAATCACCACAACATAAGAATTTACATGGAAAACTCCAAAACAAGAGAAAAAAACCACAATCTTCAAAAAGAAATTCACTATGTGAAAAATTGTTACAATCACACAGATTGTCCTCTCATATCCTGTGACCTTAATACACTCACACTCTCCAAAGCATATATCATCCTACATCTTCCTACACTCTAAAATAAGATAAACAAGAAAGGAATATAAATAAAGTAAAAAACAATGCTTAAAATGTCTTTGACTGAGGTGATTTGAAACAAGAGTCTTGGACTCCTTATATAAGCCAGAAAATCCATCTAAGCTTGCTTTTTTTTTTTTTTTTTTTTTTTTTTCTAATGTAGAATTGACTTCATTTTTATTTTTACCAATTTCATAACAAACTCCACCTTTACAAAATAAAAAAAAACATCTACTGTAGTTATGGTGCAATCATTGTTTATATCGATAATCATAATTCTTAACCCAAAGAACTATCATACTCTATCATAAAAGAGTATACTTACTTAGAATTACCACATTCCAAGAATTTCACTTCGGCATATGTTAAAAAACTTGCTGAAAAATTATGATGCAACTTCCACGTTTGGTTTTATCGGAAGTTCATTAGCCATCAACATACATTCCACCACGCACCTATGAGGATGTACTTCTCACTTCTAAAAGGAAATCACATTCTCCCATGAGAGAGACATTATTAGCTTTTACTTCAAAGCTTTTTACCGAACTCGCTCTACCTTGATAATTTTTCTTGAAGTGCCCAGATTGTCCATACCTCCAGTAAATTATATTCTTCTGGGAGTTCTTCTTCTTCCAGTTACTCCTATTTCTAGTTACCAACATTGTGTCTGCTAATGAAGTGCGATCTCCACTTTTCAGCTTTCTCTCTTAAAAAAAAAGTTTATTAGTAACTTCTGCAAATTTCAGGGTCCCATTTCCATACATTAAAATAAGTTTTATGTGCTTGTAGGAAGGTGAAAAAGACAAGATGAGCCTTAATGCTTTATTCTCATCTTCAATTTTAACTTCAATAGCTCCAGTTAAAAAACGATACCATTGCGAATACTCAGATGATCTGAGATTTTTATACCTTCATCTATACACAGAGTGTGAAACTGTTCATTCAAGTACAATTGATTTGAGATACCCTTCGCCTGATACAACTGTTCAAGCTTCTCATTGAGTTCCTTGGCTGTCGATATTCCATGCACGTTTACAAGAACATGCTTGACCAAACACAGATGAATCACATTTGCAACTCTCAAATCTAGATCTTCCTAATCTTCATCGGTCATACTAAACTTGCCAGAATCTTTATCTTCGCTGGAATCTTTGTTGAGAACAGGGTTTAGTTTCTTTTTCAATGCCTTATGTAACCCGGATTGTATCAGCACATCTTTGAGTTGCACTTGCCACAAGTTGAAATTGATATTTCTATCAAATTTCTCTACATCAAACCTCATAGGACTTGAAAACTTCGTCATAACCGTATTCTAGATAATACACACATAGCTCGTGAATACTAGGTAAGTTCCTAGGAAAGAGAGGTTAATCATAATAGACAATTAAATACCAAGTCTTTTCTAACCAAAATTTTCCTTAAATATGCATGTTTATACCACTACACTTATTTCTAGTAACCAAGAACAATTCTTTTCTGATGTGGAAGATTAGATAGTGTTGCAACCGTAGAGCATACTAAGAATTTTTTAAAATATCTGACACCTTACTAATCAGACAACTAAGCTTTGATACCACTTACTAGAAAAATTCGCTTTCCAAACTCTCTTCTAAAAATCTGTTTTCTGTAAGAATATAAAAAATAATAAAGAAATAAAATAGAAAATAATAATAATTACAATAACACAAAAATTTATGTGGAAAACTTTAAGTCAAGAGAAAAAACCACGACCCTTAGAAAGAAATTCACTATGACAAAAATTGTTACAATCACATAGATTATTATTTCACATCCCACAATCTCAATACACTCACATTCTCCAAAGCATATATCTACTCACATTTTCCTACACTCTAAAATAAGATAAATAAGAAAGAAATTTAAATAGAGTAAAAAACAATGTTTAAAGTGTTTTTGACTAGGGCAATTTGAAATAAGAGCTTTGGACTCCTTATATAGGCTAGGAAATCCATCTAAGCTTACTTATTTTTCGATATAGAATTAACTCCACTTTTATTTTTACTTTTTATTTTCGATGTGAGATTGACTCAACTTTTATTTTTGCTAAGTTCCTAACAAAGGTCGCACAACTCGATTGCTGATGGGTGACAGAGCCAACCATGACATTGAATGCGTGAGCACCAGGTCGTGGTAGAGACCTGTTTCTAGAAAAAATTTTCAAATTTCAAGTGAAGAGTTATACTCTTCACTCCTATTCAATTGATACTAGTGTCTTTGCAACAAGACATCAACAAGAGTAAGAGGACATTAACATGACCTCTCACAAAATCTATCAAACATCAATACCATTTCTGCATTCAAAACTCTCAAACTTTTGTCCTGTAGAGTCTTGGTGCATGTGCTAAGAACCAAGATCATAGATACTTTAATTCTGAGAGACAACCATCTTCAAGCATGAAGAAGGGATGAAATTTTGTCTTTAGGACATTACTATACACTGCAAGCCTCTATCTTCATCCAATTCAAGCCAGGTTTTGTTGTTCAAGTTGTTATAGTTCTTATTCTGTTTGCTATAATATTTTGATGTTAATTGTAGCGTTTGTTATTCACTTGAATATTAATTATATTATTTACATACAGTAGGAATGACAGTGTGTCGGGGTTAGAACAGATTTGTTCAAACCCAAACTAGGACCCATAAAAAAAAAAATTACACCTGCACTTGTGCAAATTTGTGGGTTTGGGTATAGGGAGACCCGAATCCCACCTGCAAACCCACAACATTTAAAAAAAAAATTCATTTCAACCTTTATTCAAGTTATTTTCTCAAATATCATATAATAAGTGCAAATGATATAATTTCCAAATCTTAATAATAACATCAATCATGAAATAAAATTGAACTTAATTATCCAACTAACATAATAAATTCAAAATAAAAAACACAATCACATAAATCTCATAAATCCAAATACAATACAAAATATACCAAAGCATCGGCCAAATGCATAATACATTTGAACTCTAAAAACAACATAACAAATAAATGCAAAAGCTTTCATGAAATCAACAAATTTAAATTTTATTTAATATTATATTATAAAAAAATTAATATTTCGTGTTTGTGGGTGAGGGTGTGAAGGTGCGGATTTTTTCGCATCCTCACCTGAACCCAAATTGGCTTTGGGTTTGAAATTTAGCATTTACACTCGCCCATGAATCCATTTAATTAAATCTACATCCTTCCATTGCGGTTTGAAATCTATGGATTCACGGGTTCATGGGTGAAATTGTCATCCCTAACATATGCTTATTGTGTTTTCACCTCTTATAGTCTTCTTGAAATCCATCTACAAAGAGATTCGACTTACAACAATCATCTGTTCTAATCACAAGCATATAAGTAGAAATCTGATTACTTTCTCATGAAGGAAACTCGAAATGTGTCATATGCTGTAAATGATAAGATGCTTCAAGAGGATAATTCTGTTTCAATTATGAGATATGATGCCCAACCTCTACAACAATTATGTAAACTAAAAGGTTCAACATTGTTTTGTTGTAGTAACAATACATCATCACCATTGTACTAACAATCTCTACAAGCATGCTTGGATATATGGTCTTTTAAAAATCTTTACATTGACTTGATAATGGTTTCCATTAGTGTCAATGTTGGTAACTTTATAGACTTTATCTAATGGTTGAGGCTGCTTGCATCTCTTAAAAATAACAATCACTTTGCTCTCTTGCCATCATCATATGAGTAGTCCCTTTGTTCACAAACCCAATTTTTTAACTCCAATTCATTTCTTTTTTCTTTTATACCGAAATTAGATGATTAAGCAAGAAAATTGTATGAAGTATAGAATAGAAGCATTACCAGTGGTACATCCAATTTGATTTTTCATTCATTTTGAAATTATATAATGAAGGAGATGATTCTCACCAATCTTGCATTATGGTACAATTGGTTGCTTTGAACAAGTTGTATTAACGTCAGTCCATTGACATATGCGAAGAAGAATATTTTAGTGTTCCATATTCAGACAAAATCAAAATTTCATTTGCTGCCATAGTTTAAATAGAAATATTCTTATAATGAGAGGTACCAATTAATAGGAGTATAAGACCTTAAATTAAAAGCATTTGATTTTTAAAAAGTACTTCTTCATAAGGTTCTTTTAATTTAGAAATCACTTTTTCAGTTTTAAAGGCTTTTTTTTTTTTTTTTTTTAATAATTTTTTTATTAACATATTACAAGTATAATTATTACTTACTGGTCTGCTCTAAGGGGGGTATATTTAATTTAAATTTTTAATGACTTTTATAGAATTTAAAAGTTTAGATGTATTCAATATAAACTTTTAAAGACTTTATAAAAGTTATGTGATATTTAATATAGACTTTTAATTATTTTTAAAAAGTCTATAAAAGTTATAAGGTATTTAATCAAGACTTTTGAAGAATTTATAAAAATTATGGGGTATCCAAAATATTAATAACTTTTATGGAATTTTAAATTTTAATAACTTTGAGAGACTTTTATATTAAATTTATAATAATCAAACTCCACAAATTCTCTCACACTCCTCTCAAAAACTTTTATAGACTTTTGTTATTGATTATAAAATGTAAATCCCTTCTCATCCAAAAAAAAAAAAAAAAAAACAAAAACCAAAAAACAAAAAACAAAACAAAACAAAACAAAAACAAACCTTACAATCTCTTTTACATTTAAATCGCCCCAAATTCAGTGATAGTCATAAAAATATTTCACTTATTTTTTTTTTTAAATACACACAAATATATATATATATATATATATATCACTCCTATTTTATTGTGAATTATAATGGTCAATATATTTTTCCTATGTTCAAATTGTTGGCTTTTTAGTTTTTGAATCTTATTAGGCCTCTTCTTTTTCTAAAAACATCAATTTATTATTTTGTAGAAGATTTCAAGTTTGAATCAAAGTTGAGGAGTTAGATGTCAACAAAATAAATTTGAGAAATGAAACATTTTATAATTTATATATATATATATATATAATAGCCAAAAAAAATGTCTAGATGGATATTGATTCAAATCATCTTATTATTCTTATGATAAATAGTACAACTATTATTAACGATTGTGTTGTAAACTAATAGATTAACATTTCTTATGTACAAATAATGAAAATAGAACTCACAAATGTATAGATAAAAAATCTCATTGCTTTAAAATCGATGAAATTAATAAATGAAATATTTGTTTTTTATACTAAAAAATAAGAGGAAAAACCTCTATTTCAAATAAAAAAGAAAAAAAAAATATTTGGAGATTTTCCAGCTAGTGGTTTATTTTAAAAATTAAAATTTTAAATTTGATTGTTTAATATACATGTGATATTTTTTTCAATTTTTATTCTTATTACATGTTGAAGAATTTCTTGAACTTTTACTTTTGATTAGTTAATTTGATTAGTATAGTAATCAATTTTGATATTTGTAACATATCATAAAATTAATTAGTTTGAATTTTGTAAAACATTAGTTTTGATGATTGTTTTTCATAAGTTTATTTACACTATGTTAAAAGAAAATTTTTTTATTGAAATGAGAAATATAACTTACAAAAACTATAATTTGCGGCACGAGTTTGTCAAAGGAATATATTATTATTTTAGAAGTAAATGAAAATCTATTAAAATTTATCAATATCTATGAATCTTCATAATCTTCATCATTATTAGTTAATGAAATGATGATTTTAACTCATTTCTTGAGACTCAAGAACAGTAAAGAGAGTATGCTAATAAATGGAATGCTGTTATAGCTATTGATATGTGGAGCGATATTAACATTATTAATAAGACATTAGAGATTTTATTTTTCATAGAAGACATAAAATAAATAATGAAACGTTTAAAATATTTGGTATTTTGGTTATTAATTTATGTAATTGAGGTGATTTTACTTTTATTTTATGTATTATATTTTTTCATCATTATTAACATAATAAATATAGTTTTACTAACTTAGAAAGTATATATTATATTATAAGTTAGTGAAATGTTGGTCTATGAAAGTATTTAGAAGTCTATAAAAGCCAATAAAAGTTTATAAAAGTCTTTCATAATTTCTTTTAAAATTTTATCAAAGTTAATGAAAGTCTATTAAAAAATAGTTTATAAAAGTCTGTGAGAGTCTTTTATGAATTTGTAAAGTCATTAGAAATCTGTGAAATTCTACAAAAGTCATTCACTGAAAAAAGTCTATGAAAGTTTTTCAAAATCATGATTGAATACACTCCTCTTAATGTAGAACTTTAGGTATAACCTGGAATTAGGCTCTTAAAAATGCAAGAGACAATCCACACAAAATGGAAAAGTTATCCACAAATCAAATGAGACTTTTGCGGTTCCAACCTTAAATCAATCACCCAAAAGGAGCAATGACCAAGAGGAAGCTGCCACCATAGCGTTCCACCAGGCACACTTTTTAGGCGCTTGTTATGAATTACCTTAACAAGTTACAAATAATCACCGAAAAAAAAGTCTGAAGTCAACAATGTCAGCAAGGAATTTCCATGAAAATGACAAACAAGATAAGCCGCTTTCATTTCTTCAACTAGTCTTGGATGTTGGAATTCCAAAGTGGACAAACCTAGTGCTTCTTCCAGTCTCTCCAGAACGTCTAACACTGACCATTGACTTGTGGAAAAGCTGCTTCTGCTAACAGTACTTCTTGTGGAAGTTGCTCTTGGCTCACTCTCTCCTACTTCTACACCCAACTAGACCTTGTAATATTAATATTTAAAGTAGAAAGTAAAACAACGGCAGAAACCAACTCAATTGCAAAAATGAACCTGTCACTACTTGGATTCTCCATAATCTCCTTCTTATTTTTCAATATTTGTCTTTCTTGTCCTGGAAGTCAAAAACAAGCCCTTCTCCAATTCAAATCCTTGTCCATGAATGCTACAAACTCTTCTTCAGTTGATCCATTGTTTGGCTTGTATTCATGGAACTCCAGCTCAGATTGTTGTCAATGGGAAAGGGTCACTTGTAGTTCTCAATCAAGGGAGGTGATTGCTCTCTATCTTGATTCCCTGGTTTTGATGGGATTTTTTGAGCCAGTGTTGATTACTTCCAGGGTGATGACACCACTTTTTGGTGTCACAAGCTTGATGATTCTTGATATATCATCAAATTTCATTCAGGGTGAAATTCCAGGCCATGGGTTTGCTAATCTTACCAAACTGGTGGATCTTGATATGAAGCAGAACAACTTCACTGGCTCCATTCCTCCTCAGGTTTTCCATTTGAGGAGTCTTAGGTACCTGGACTTGAGTAGCAATGGACTCACTGGTAATTTGAGCCTGGAAGTGTCTTCTCTTCAGAACCTGAGGGTGTTAAGTTTGGAAGAGAATCATTTTGGGGGGAACATTCCTGAGGAGATTGGAAATCTCAGGAAGTTGCAGCAGTTGTCTCTTCGTGGAAACAGTTTTGTAGGTGGGATTCCTTCTTCTGTTATGGCTCTGGAGGAGTTGCAAGTCTTGGACCTTAGAGAGAATTCTCTGTCAATGGAGATTCCTGATGAGATTGGTGATCATTTAATCAACTTGACCACCTTGGTCCTGAGTAACAACATCCTGACTGGTGGAATCCCTTCATCTTTACAGAAACTAAGCAAGCTGGAAACAATTCAATTTGAAAACAACTTGCTCTCTGGAGAAATACCATCCTGGTTGTTTGATATCGAGACCTTGAAGAAGTTGTTTCTTGGAGGGAATAACCTGACATGGAACAACAATGCAAAGATAGTGCCAAAATGTATGCTGTCTCGATTGTCAATGAAATCATGTGGACTTTCAGGGAAAATTCCAGGGTGGATTTCAACGCAGAAGTCTCTTGATTTCCTGGATTTAAGCGAGAACCAGCTTGAAGGACCATTCCCAGAATGGCTAGCTGAAATGGACATTGGCAACATATTTCTGTCAGACAATAATCTTTCTGGTTCTCTTCCACCGCGTCTCTTTCAGACATTGAGTCTATCAGTCCTTTCTCTTTCGCGGAACAATTTTTCTGGGGAGTTGCCAGAAAATGTTGGAGATGCTCTTAAGTTGATGATTCTCATGCTGGCTGGAAACAATTTTTCTGGGGAGATTCCGAAATCTATAACCAAGATTTATCGCCTTCTTCTATTGGATTTGGCAAGAAACAGATTTTCAGGGAAGCCTCCTGATTTTGATCCTAATGCATTGCTTGCTTTCATTGATTTATCCTATAATGAATTTTCAGGTGAGGTTCCTGTGATCTTTTCCCTGGATGCTAGAATACTTGCACTAGGAAGTAATAAATTCTCAGGAAACCTGCCTCGGAACCTGACAAACCTCACCAAACTAGAGCAACTTGACCTCCATGACAATGGAATCACAGGTGAACTTCCAAGGTTTCTCTCCCAAATCTCCACCCTGCAGGTTCTCAATCTACGAAATAACTCTCTCCAGGGTTCAATCCCTGATGAAATCACCAACCTGACAAATCTCAGAATCCTTGATGCCTCAAGCAACGACCTCACAGGTAAAATCCCTACCAAGTTTGGAAGTCTGGTTGGAATGATTGATACACCGAATACCATTCAATCACCCTCAGATTTGTTCACCTTCTCTATTGAGTTCAATGATTTGATAGTCAACTGGAAGAAGTCGAAACTAGGCCTTTCAAGCTACAACCTGGAAATCTACTCTTTGTTAGACGTGTCGAAGAACAGACTTTCCGGGCAGATTCCAGCTTCACTAGGTTCTTTAAAGGGTCTAAAGCTACTCAACATCTCCTACAACAATCTCTCTGGGAGTATACCTGCAAGTTTTGGTAATTTACAGAATCTAGAGAGCTTGGACTTGTCACACAATCAACTGTCAGGTCAACTTCCGAAAACACTAGTGAAGCTGCAACAACTTACCACGTTGGATGTCAGTAACAACAAGCTTGAGGGAAAGATTCCGGTTGGTGGCCAGATGGACACAATGAACGATCCAAACTATTATGCTAACAACACTGGGTTGTGTGGTATGCAAATTCAGTTGCCATGTCCGGTAGAATCTCCACCAGCGAAGCCACAAGAGGATGAAAAGGAGGAGGCTTATTGGGTTTCATGGCAAGGAGTGGCAATTGGATACTCATTCAGCTTTATCTTAACGGTGGTGATTGTATATTTCTCGGGGCGTTTCAGGCAGCTCCGCCTCTAAGCCAACAGGAAAGAAGAAGAAGTGGGCAAAACAGTTTAAGTTCAATCTTATTGGGTTTCAAATAATGTTTCTGTCTACCGACCATCACCAGAATTCACGAATAATTTGCTTATCATGAATAAAGGTTTAAGTGTTTTCATATCACTAAGCATATTGTAATAGAACCTTGAATCTGAAGTAGCAGAAATATGCAGCAAATGATGATACAATTACAAATCATACATCAGAAGACTAGAAACTTGTGTCATATTCCATAATGATATGAAGAATAGAATGTTGTTGTTCAGTGAACTAAAAGATACAATTGTTTAATATTTCTTCTTACAAAAGAAAAGTAACTATTTTCTATACTGAGTTCTTCATCAAGAATATTTCCCATATCAAGGATGGTGAGGGAGCTCCTTTATAATACTTGAACCTGAAAGATAAATAGAATGAAATTGGGATCACTAGCTGTTGTGTTTATCCCTGCTCGATACTATGGTCACTATACGAATTTGTAGATGAAGCCAATAGGAAAGGGTGGTCATAGAATTGTACAAACACAACCCTTACTGAATTCGCCATCATTGTCGGTGTCTTCCATTTCACTGTTCAGAAAACAGAAAATACAGAATTTTAATTAGCTCCAAGAATCTGTTGCACATTTCATATGTGGTTCTATACAAATCGTAAGTGAATAGCTAGTATTAAAACTTCCAACAGACTAAACGGCAGTGTTAAAAGTGACAAGTTTATATGCCTTTATAGAGTTTTTAGAAGCAGCATTTTCATCCTAACAAAGCCATTACGCATAAAGGTTTTCATCTGGTGTTTGCATGTCCTTTATAGAGTATTAGCAGCATGGTTATCCCCTGGACAAAAAGTCGATATTGTATTATTTTGCACTTCATGAAGCAGTCATCTGAAAGCATAAACTATATTCAAGAAAAAAAATTCATCATCCAGTTTCAATTCACCATAGTAGGTTTCTTCACTAGTTAAGAAACACTCACTTGATATATATATATTACAGCTTCTGACAGATCAAATTCTGACGGATCAAAAAGGAGTGTCAAGGTTTACAAGTTTACATGCCTTTATAGAGTATTAGCCACACAATATTCCCCTAGACAAGAAGTCATCCGAGGCAAGAAACTATTAATTGATCTCTTATAGAACCTCAGGATCTCAATGCAATTCAATGGCGTCTATAGTGCCAAAAACTCTAATTCAATCTGGTTTTCTTTTTCGATACACAAAAAAAAGTTCTACTTTCTTATAAAAACGTAAGATTTCCCTGCTTAGCTACCTTATCAAGTTCACAATTCGCATATCTAACTTAACAAAATAAATTCTATGACAGAAAATAAGATCTTCCCTTAAACAATCAGTCAAAAATTTTCCTTCTTCTTTCAGAACAACACGAAATGGATTCAATTCTCAGCTACTTTCCAATCATCAGCTCAAACATTTGCCCACCAAATACCATTCATTTCTTTTCTTTAAAGTTCTTGGAATGAATGTAAGAAATCTAACTATTCAAATCAATACTGTATCTATAAAACTTTTGCACAATTTGTAATCAAACACTCCAACAAAAACGAAATCAAACAGAACAATTTTAAGACAAAATAATAATAATAATAATAATAACAATAATAATAATAACCAACCACCAAGAAAAAGAGTACCAACCTAGCTTCAAATTCCCTGATCTCAACCAATTCTTTCCCCAAGAAGTCCATCCATTGTACCTTCTTCTTCTGAGCTTGTTCCGAATCCGAATTCAGCTTCTTAAGACTGCTTCTGGGACAATTCTCACATTCTTCTTCTCCTTGCTCTTGCTCTTGTTCTTGTTGTTGTTGCTTCTGGCCATTTACAACACTCTCCTCCTTGACTTGATTGGCCACTTCATTATCAACTCCACACACAAGTTGATAATCGTCACTGAGTGAAACAACAGCTGTAGTTGATGTTGAAGGCACATGTGGGCTGTTCTCCAACTTCAAAGGCCCTGTTGTGTATATGTGAGAAGTTGGTTTGCAGAAGCAAATGAAGGAAGGACAATGAATCTTGCAAAACAAAACCCTCATGAAATTTCACTTCTTTTTACGATTCACAACTGCTTCTATCCACCACTTAGCCCATTTCATACCCTCCTTTTACGTACAAACATTGATCCACCCAGATCAACAACTCATCTACTCTACACAATCCACAAAGGTATTTAAGATTTTCCTCAAAAGATCAAGTCTTGACATTAACACAACACAAAAGCAGTGATTTTGAATGTAAAGATTGAATCTTTATCAATCTACCAAGAAAAACAAGTTGAACGCAGATAAAAGATTTGAGTCTTTAAGACACATCACATACGTGAGAATCCAAAAAGACTGTTCTACCCTCTATAGAGCATTGTCAGCCATGGAAAATAGTACAAGAGAAGAATCAATCAATTAGAGAGGAGAAAAGAACAAAAAGGAAGAGAAAGTTGTTAGCTGGAAAGGTGTTTAGAGTACAACATATAAACACCAATTTGGAAATTTGGAAGACAAAACACAGCCCAACACAAACCCAACTGTCAAACATTCTATCATCTAACGTAACTGTTTAGTGCTGCTTTCAAAAGCAGTTTTATAGTAACTGCCATTAATATATTTTTCTTTTTTATACCGTCTCATTGTAAAGATACTTTTTGATAAGTGCTTTTCTTCACCACCTTTCTTTTCTTCTTCTGTTTTTTTTTTTTTGAAATCTCCGTTCACAAATCCTTTAACTTTTGTGATTTGTTAACATAATAAATACATTTTACGAGTAATGTCAAATTTTTTTAACTTTTTACTCAAATTCATACCTAAATGATATGGTAAATAATTTATCAATACTTTATAAATTATGAGATAATATCATAATTAATATGATATTGATAATTCATTTAATATATACATGAATTTGAACAAAAAATTTGGTAAGTATATCATTACTATTTTTATTATGTGGTATTGATAATTCACATGACACAAACATAAATTTGAACAAAAAATTTGATAAGCATATCATTACTCTTTTTACTGTTGTTAGGTTACAAAGACCACAATATTCTATAACTTATAATTTGAAGCTTAGTATATGTTTGTGAAAAACTGCACAAAAAGCACAAGTTATTAAATATGGAAGTTGAAATTATATATAAATATGAAGTATTTAAATGACTAATGTAAGGAGAGTATTGGTAGAAATTACATCTCTTAGAGCATCTTCAACGCTCTCATGAATTATGAAAAAATTACATGTCATATAGGATGAATATATATTGAGTTAAAATAAATCTCTTCAATATAATTATTACTCATCAATGTCAAGCTGAGGTAGTATATAAAAAAAGAAGATATTGTCAACATGATTATCTATTTTTCAGAGGATGTGTAAGACAACTATGTCAGTAAATCAGTAATTATTTAATGCTAATTTTTAAATCTAATTAAAAGTAAAAAAAAAAAAATTGAAAGCATTAAATGAAAACCGATAGAAGCATTAAATGAAAATAAATTGAGATATTAAATGGAAATACATAGAAGCATTGGAGAATAATTTTTCAATTTGATTGCCTATCAAATAATACATATACCATGTAGTAAGCAAATTCTTTGACATTAAAGACATAATGTTTTGTTTTTCAAAATACAATCAATGAGAGCATTAGAAATGCTATAACATATCCTTTGAAAATAGAATGTCAGGTTGAAAAAATATATTTTTTTTTGTGTCACCTCAGCTTGACATTGATGAGTAATAATTGCATTTGAGAGGTTTATTTAACTCAATATCTATTCATTCTATGTGATATGTAATTTTTTTATAATTCATGAGAGCATTGAAGATGCTCTTAGTAAACCTAAATTCCTAAGTTTAAATATACTTTCCCCGAATAGAAAAAAAAAAATGATGATTGATCATGTATGAAATTTTGTATGTTTTACGTACAAAATCTCAATTTGCATTGATATAAAGTCAGAATAAATGCGGTTTGTATCAATACAAATCCATATTTCAAAAAAGGGTGTGGTTGACAATTTTTGTGGGTAATGTGATGCCACTGTTGAGGTCTCAAGTAAGTTTAATTTGTTGGGAGACGAATGAATTAAAAATTGAAAGGCTGGAAATGAAATGTTGTAATAAATTTATGGTCAGTTACAGTTTAAAAATGAGCAAAAAGTTTGGAGAAAGAATGATAATATATAATAATCAAATCGAATTGTTTGATACAACATTGCAACTTCATACTAATTTTATACTGTCATTAGAAGTATTTGTTTGACATCATATGCATTAGATCATCCACCAAAATCATCATTGATTGAGACACCCAAAAATTTTTTCAGTCTCATGACATTTAGGTAGTGAAAAAGATTTTATAAATTAAAGGGCCACTAACAAAAGGGTTGCAAGAATGGTCCATTTGGTTTCAAGTCACTGTCACTTTTTCTTCAATTCTTATTTTATTTTTTCAAGAAGACTTTTTGATATGCTTAAATATCACCTTAGATTTCTTTCACATGAGATGAATAATTTGCCACTAAAAGCCTCCAAGTTTTGTCAAAGAATTTGTGAAAATTTAAGACAAAAGCCAACTATTGATGTCTAGAAGGGAATTCAAAAAGGGATTCAATTTGTGACAAAAGTACAAAAAAAGTTATGCTACTCCTATTTTGATTCCTTGTCATTTCTTCTAAACAATGAAAAATGGGTGCCTTTTTTTTCTCCCTAATAGAAGGTGAAGGTCTATCTTGGAAGGTTTTGATTGGCATCAACTTTCTTTTCATTCTTGTCTTTCCCTTTCTCACACTTTTGTGTGGAAAGAGTTTGATAAATAACAATATGATTCATCCTTCTTTTTCATCTTTAAAAAAATATAATTATAATAGAATTTGTGGGCAATGTTTTTTGCTTGGATTATGATCATATGACACAACTTTGAAGCATTTTATTGATTATTATTATTATTATTTTTTAAAAAATTACCACCAACCGTTGGGTTCTTTTCTTCTAATGTTCATACACCCGTGTAAAATCACGTTGAGTATTACTTTTTTCTCAGCATGTAAATATACCCATCATATTTCTTATGGACCTTGGAATGATTTCTTGTCAAATTAAACCCAAAAAAAAGGGGAAAAAATTTCCAATATTTAATTAAGTTAAATAAATTAAAAAAAAAAAACTCCACCATCGGAAATTTTTATAGCATTTTCAATAATACACATGCGAAACTGCAATATCAAGTCACATTCACTTATATTTCAATTGGTAATACATTTTCCATTATCACTTGTGATTGAGATTCAAATATCTCTACATACATTTTTCTGTATATGTGGGAAGGTTCAAGTTTCATTTATTTTTGAATTTTTGGATTGTACGTAATATTTAAAAGATGAAGTAATTTCAAGTTAAGATCTATTTACCACTGAACATAAGCTCTAAGTGTGCTGGAGAATCCGCTTCCATTCTGGGAATGTTTTTTCGAGAAGCATCATATAAAAAATGCTGCCAAAAACTTAAAATGCCAAACACACCTTAATATCATAAGAATATATGAAAAACGTGTCACATGTTAATATGGGGCACACAGAGTTGGGGTGGGAACCTCCATTCATTCCATCAATTGAACACACACGAATTTTTGGAAACCTTGCGCAAAGAGGGGTAAGTTGGGTGGCAAATAATTGCAACCCTCCCATGACATGTCATGGGTTGTGAGATTGCGCACCTCATCGCCAAATAAAAATGATTAGATTTTCTCTTATATATGAGTTGTCTCCCATCCAAGTATGAGTAGTTCCTAATCGTATGAGAGCCGTTTATTCGGATTGTGCTATCAGTATTCTACCAGCGTAGTCTCGATCTTCTAGATTAGTCTCGGTAACTTAAAAAAAAAAAATCAAATTGGGTACCAAAATTATTTCACTTGTTTTTATTTATTTATTATTTTTGATTTCTTGGACTGACCTAAAGACTACTGGGATCAACCGGGATGAAACACTAGTGGTACGATTCGGAGAACTACTCCCATATAGAAGGAGTCAGTCCACACAGAGGTGGAAGAGTAGCCCACACGTGGGTGGGGAGGCTACCCACACAAATTGATGAGAGATGTTGCTATAGGGTATAGAACCTACATCAAGATGCATGGGGGCAATGACTTTTAACCAAAGGAGCCAACAGTTGGCTACTATTTTATTTATTTTTACTTTTACCTATTCTCATATTTATACATTCACTTAGATATATTTATCCTTTACATCTTAATAAGAATTCAAATTCATTGTACATGTTTATCAACATATATGTAGAATTTTGTGAGAATAGATTTCTTAAAAAATAAACTTTTTATAGTGTTAAATTTTGGTAAATATAGATGAATTTATTAATGTCATATCGCTTTACTCTATATATAAGAGAAACTATTGTCAATTTTTGTAATTTTGGGACAAAGGCATGTCCTAATGTGTTTGATTGTGGAGGCAAAGGCCCCATTTTTTTTTTGGCTGCTCTGTCCTGCGATATAACTACATACATGTAATCTTTTAGTTTTATTTGTTTATATAATTTTGACTTATTTATTTTTAATAATGGAATATGGAGGAGAGAGTCGGGGTGCACCAAGCTGTCATCCTGGATTTCAACCCAATAGGCAGCATCATATTGGAAGATGTGAAATTATTTCATTTCCAATAAATGAGAATTTTCTGTTCTTTTACTCATTTGTGGAAACACTACTTGATTTGCCAAGACAATTTTAAATTCCCACGTTCTCAATGTTGTTGCAGGTTTTTTATTTTTTTTTTCAATCTTTCAACCACAATGCAATGCAAATTGAATTTATGGTTGTTTTGACTATTACCATCAAGGTTAAATTTTTTTTGTTTAAGTTTTTCTTTCAGGGTTGGAAAAGTTGTGTTGGATTGAACTTTTAGAATGTATACTATGATAATTTCATTAGGCTTTCTTAGAAATAGGATAAAAGAAATAATTATTTTGTTTGCTTTATTTCAAAAAGTTCGATTATTGTATTATATTTTGAAATATTAAAGGCAACTACTAATTCTTAGGCGTTACTATCTAATTAGAATCCATCTTATACTAGATATTTGTGAAATACAAAAGGTTTGTGGTTCAATTAGTTGTGTTCCACCTTGTGTTGTTTGTTTTCTAGAATCAACACTTCATTAAATACAATGCACAGCATAAACATATAAATACTATAATATTTGTATGTTTATCTTTAATTGACTACATGATTACATGTCATTAATTTTTAATTTTTTAATCTTTTTTATCTTTAGAGACTTAAAGGTTGTTTGTTTTTTTTTTCAAACTCATATACCGTTCACAAAACTCACGTTGAAACTACAAGGATTCACTTAGCGCAATAAACTGGAAATTCAAAACCTGAGAAGGATATCAAGTTATTTCTTAATTATTAAAGAAATTAATGTTAGTCATACAATATAAGAGTAGAACGATACATGTAGGGCTTTGAGTTTAATTAATTGGAACCAAATAATATTACCTAATCAATGGATTCTAAGCATTCCTCTCTTGTAATGATACAACATAAAGAAGCATTCAAAAAACAGCCAAAATTTTTACTTGCCACCCTAATTTTATGGCATCAAGATCCTCTTTGAATTTCAATATAGTTGCTGACCTTAAAACACCTATTACATCGGCTGAGTATGCCTTGTGATACTATTGCTGAATCTTTAGGACTGGGAAAGCTATAACATCTCGAATACTGGCAGAATTCGTCAAAAGCATCACCAGCCTGTCAATGCCAAGTCCCTGGAAGGAGAATAGTGTTACATTATAATTTGGCAAGAAAACATGAACTGACCTTGGCCTTACTTGCAATGTTGTTTCAAATAGGATTTAACTTCTATTAATTCAAAAGGTAATTCGGTAATTCCTGAAAATGGTGTACGACAATCAATGTGAATTTAGAAGATGAACATACCATGCCTGAAGCTGGTGGCATCCCATATTCCAGAGCAGTTAAGAAGTCATCATCGAGAGTGACTTCGTATGAGTTGTCCTCATTCTTCTTCAAATTTTCCTCTTCTTCAGATGTTTCCGTAACTGCGCTGCTCTCCTCTCATTATGCTGCCTCACTTGCTCTTCCAAGCGTGATCTCTGCCACCATTTAAATCTATGACAATGTCTACTACATATTTACTAAAATCGACATAGTGGCTTTGAATAAAGAATTGATCCAAACAAAATGCAGACCGTGGTATGAATAGCTATGAGTGTAAATATACTATATGGGTTATTTCAATGTACCAGAAGGCAAAGAATTCACATGTTGCATGAATTTCTCTCCGTTCCCAGCTTGATCCAAGGCATTGACAATTGCATTTATTAAAAGATTAGCAGATGACAGCAAAAATGAATTCAGTCTCTGAACTCTTGCATGGACTTGGATCAATTTGCAAGATGGTTATAAAATAATAAAAAAAAATTGTCATGAAAACATGTATAACAAAAATCCAAAGACTGCATGAGCTTACCTGATCCAAGGGATCAGTTAATTCAGAGAATGCATTGGCCAGTTCACGACCACAGATGAAGAGTTCAAATCTCTCGGTCAAGCCAGCACGGCTGTATTGAAAATAGTTAAAAATTAGCCAACAAAACACCATGTTTCAATATCATAAAATTCATCAACACCAAAAGATGTACAACCTCCCCACCACAACATATATGTCTAACATGCAAAGGAAGAGTGTTTAACAGAGAACTTTTGGACCCATTGAAGTGTTAAGACTTCTTCTAAGTTCAAAATGAGAGGCATGGTCATAAATACTAATCATTCTAACTAAAGAGAGAGGGAGAGAGAGAGTGACAGGTTTTAGATTTCCATGCCACCAATGCTCAGCACTCAAACTCTCCTAGCACATAAAATGACCAATGTACACCAAAAAAGTTTATAAACAACAGGGAAAGATCTAGGAGGCTACAATAACGATAGACAACTCTCACAACTATCTGATACCAAAATAAGGTTAAAATGGAACAGATTTGATACACAACAACATATATTAACCTTTTGTACCTTCGATGTGGTTTTGCTAAAGGAGATATTTCGATAGGGTAGTCCAAAAACAAACGTGGGTTGTAGGAGCTTTGGTTCTACTGCAATTTCGAAAACCTGGGGAAAAAAAATATAAGCTAACAAGGACTGTTAACAATTAGGTAGAATAGATAACAATGAAAACTGAATTAGTCTCAATACAAAACGAAGCCTTAAGTTCAGCATTATTATAGTGTTGTGAAGGCAAAAAATCCAACTGGAAAAATAATTGAGAAAGTCAACTATATTTTGTAGAGTTGTACAAATAAAAAGGGATTTATTTGATAGGAACAAGACATATATCAATAAATATCTACCTCATTAAGGAGGTTACCAGGCGAAGTGCTTGCTTCAATAGCAGATTTGTCTTTATTATCAAGCTCAGCTCCAAGTGTACTCATAGTAACTTCTATAGCGGTGTTAAGATCATTTCCTAACTCATTGAAATCAATTCCAGTGGTCTCTTTAACAAGATTATGCATGGTTTCCCTCCTCCATGGCCGCTCCAAATTTATCTCCATCCCCTACATGGAAGCATTACATCAGCTTTACAAACTCATTATGTGAACTACAAGCTGAAACAATTAGATTCAATAACCATTTAGAGAAGTAATAAGAACATGAATATGGATAAGCAAGTATCATGTGACATCGCTTGACCCATAATGCTTAAGCAAGTTTACCTGGTAATCAATTGTAAGCTTCCCATGTACTGTGAGAGCGCATCGAGTAACAATTTCTTCTGCCATGTTCATCATGCTTTGGTAGTCTGAAAACGCTTCATACATCTAAAATCAAGCTAATACAAGTACTGATCAGAGCTTCATTTAATAAATATGTAAACTCACTATGATAAAAATATGTAATAGCAGATTCATATCAAACAGAGCACATTTGCATCAATTATGTACTGGATTAAACAAAAGCAAACATCATGAAATACCTCTATGGTGGTAAATTCAGGATTATGGCGAGTTGAAATGCCTTCATTTCTGAATATTCGACCAATCTCATATACCTTTTCAAATCCCCCAACCTGTCATTACAAAATTCATACTATGTTCAGGACACTGGTTTCACAGCCACATACTTGTAAGTATATACAGGAGAACAAACGTGTCTGGTAAGGCATATAAATTTAGGAACTCTCTACTATTTATTAATTGCCTTTCCTTGGTCAACAATTAGTCAGGCTAATGCATTCTTTCATTTTGTTGGTAAAATGCGTGCTAAATCAGATGCAGGAGTTCACATGTACCTAACCTAAATTTTCCTAGATATTTGTGCACAAAGGACAAAGATAATTAACACATATCAACGGCACACAAATTTGGAAGAAAATAAAAGGTTTGTAACTTCATGTCATAGTCACCCAAACACAAACTAGTCTAAAGACTCTAAACAGCTTGTGTGGTATCTTGCCAACTAACAACTGGGGATAACAATGAACTTAAGAGTTGACATAAATACTGGAAAGTTAGATGTGTAGAACCTCACCAACATTCTCTTCAGGTGGAGTTCAGTCGCAATTCTCAGATAAAGATCCCTTCCGAGTGAATTATGATATGTAACAATGGCCTTGCCTCAGCTCCACCAGCTGCTCCCTAGTTGATCAAATCGATTAGAAACCAAGTTCAAGATACAAATGGTCTTACACATTGTTTGTCAACTACGTATAAACAGAAATATGAGAAAGAGGAGAGGGAGGAAGGGTGTAGACAAACTAAACATCAAAGAAATTAAACTTAAACTATGACTTTGGATGAACAGACTTTCTGGCAATTCCTGCGCTACAATTTGACAAACAGCTTTCAAGTGTTTTTCAGATGTCACCCCTAAAGAGTTGATGTAAAGCAACTTTGACTAGTTTTGCAATTGTATTGGGATAATTAAAATGTTACTAGTTCTGTTGTTTTGAAATAACAAAAAAATGAAAAAAAATGCCTTCTCTCCCTTCCCTTGTAAACATAGAACATAAGAACATATGCCTTTTAAGCCTATATACCTATTCTATCAAAATGCTTTGATATTACCATGTGATATGTATGCTTCTTAAATGTGTTTGATATACAAAAGACCCATCCTATTGCCCTCTCCAAGGAAGATTAGGAACTTCGTCTATCTCCCTCAAAGGTGAACTAAATTTGAAGGAAATGCCTTTCCTTCATTCTATGTTTTTTTTAACATTTTTTTTTGAAATATGTTTTTTTAACAATTTAATGTGACCATAAACATTACAAATTAAGTTGAAATGTTGAATTTGTCTTTTTAACCCTTAAATAGGAATATAAAGTTATTGGTGATTTATTTAATAAAACACCTGAAAAATAAATTTAAGAAAAACAAAAGCCCTGAAGATATTAACAAACCTGTAGAACTGGAGTTTCAACTTCAACAAAACCTACAGATTCCACTGTCTTGCGTATCTCTGATACAATCTACTAAAAGAAAGGTAAAGTAAGAATAAAATTTTGGTGCACAGACATGCACATACAACCACACCACACACACATATTATAAGCAGGGAAAAATTCAGAACAAGGTATAAAGTTCAATAGCATATATTGAGCCTTCCTAAATTCATCTGATAATCAACAAACTTAACAACTAAGTATGTTATGACAATTAATATTTTTAATATATATATATATATATATTAATTCTAAGATTTACACAGTGGACATACAAACTTAACCTTTGATGTGTCACATGCATTAAATACATAACCTTTTGATATTATAGTATTTGTACATTGTATCCATGGCTCGCAGCTAATTTCTTGTTAATTTGAATCAAAAGGAGCCCAAATGTGTGCATAGTCGATGACTATATGTTATATCCATTGCATTATATTTTTACATCTGGATCTGGAAGAACACGAGTTTCTCTTTCGTTGATGCAAAAATGATGTAGAATGCTATAGCATGTACAGTACAAACTTATGTCACACCAATGGTCAGTTAATGGGATCACATGAATCAAACGTAAAGAAACATAAAATGCAATATTACATTTCTAATTCTTAAAAACCAGAACATCATTTCAAGAATACACAAAGCATAAAGATAAACAACCAACCTTTGCTCTTTTACGGAATACATCGACTACCTCAGGATTTGCAATCATATCTACATACCTAAACATAGAAACAGCTATTCAGGACAGAAATGAGTAATGGAGATACGACTATAATAATACATATGAACGCCACTTTGACAATCTGCCAAGTCTATCACATAAAGTAGTGGGGTGAAAAGAAGATTTCGGTCAATGCTCGTAGATTCCTAAGGTGTCGAACTTTCAATTGACTGCATCATGCAATTACAAAAGCATCATTGCTGAAGTTTATGTCATAAACCTACATAAAGCAACATATGTAATGTTTACCATTCGTAATCCTCTAAGCAACATAATTATCACAGGAAAATAAAATAATTGGTGAAAGATTCACCTTGGACAAGCTAAAATGACATTTTTGTAACACACTTAGGTCAAGTAAATAATGAAAATCACTAAAAGAATAAAATCCTTTGGCTGGTATTACCTTCATCAGAAAGAAATTGTGAATAATCATTCCATCTTTCACTTATTTATTTGCGGGCAGTCATTATAAATGACTAACCCTTTCTTTTTGTAAAAATTATAATCTTATTCTTTGTAATTTTTCTCCATTGAATACAAATACCTTCTTTTGTATAAAAAAAATATATTTAAAAAAAAAAAAAATCCACCTCTTCTCATTACCTCAATGTATTTAAGACAACAAATTCCCAAAAACAATGAAAAAGAAGGAAGTAAAATGAAAATGAGCTCACCTTTGGCGGTATCTTTTATCCACATCAGTTAGGCCATGATATTTGTCTGGCAGTGGACGCAGAGATTTTGTAAGAACTGCAAAAGGAACTCACAAGAACAGAAAGCTCGCCTGAAAATAGACCACAAAGGAAGAATAAATTTATTGAAGTTGATATATAGCATCACAGCAAGTGGTCATCATGAAAGCAAAGACAGACATGAATCTTTCCTTACCTTTCTCTGTTCTTTTCATCGAGCCAGTGGCACCCAATATATCACCAATATCAACATAATTCTTTAATTGCTCAAATTGGTCATTTACAAGCCTTCCTTTTCGCAGTAAAGCTACAACATGAAAATATAATAATTTCAGCTTTTCCCTCATCACACTAAATTTAAAAGAAAATCTTATAGGTCCTAATACAATATCGTTAGGAACCAAAAAAAAAAAAAATTCTGATGGTAAGAAACCATAAACCAAAGATAACAAAACTAAAAGAGAAAAGAAAAAATTTTACATTAAAATCTGACCAAAACCACAACCACCGCCAATTTATTTCAACTCACTGTAAACATTAAAACATATGGAACTAGAAGATGAACAATCAGAAAGACCTAAACCCCAGCTCCAAAATGAACTCTGGAAATAGAAATACTTCAAAGTTGCTGATTGTTCAACATCTCATTCAACTTACTTAATAAAATCATCACTGCCTCATTCATACACATAAATGAATACAAAGTTTAGCTCCCATCATAACATAAACCACCTTTTTCTCCTTGCGTAATGACAGACGAAAACATTTCTACTACAGTCTACCATCAAACTCTATAGTTATAAACTAAATTGAAGCTTTATATTAACCAAGTAGATGCCGAAGTCCCAAATCATAAATCTTAACGAGCACGAGCTCCACAAACCTGAATGGTACCAGAGTGATCCCTGAGTATCAAAAATGCAAGCTTTCCAAATGCTCTGCGAGCTACGATTCTTCCTGCTACGGATACACGATCATTCTCGGCCATCCGAAGCTTGGCCACTTGGCAAACCCTTGTAAATCTCTTGGAGCTCATCAGCTGAATGAGTCCTCTCCCACTTATAAGCATACGGCTCTAACCCCTTTGCCCCTCAACTCTTCTACCTACAAGTATCAAATACGCCTTAATATTTAGAAATAAAAAGCAATGAAGCAGCGAGCAGTTTGATACCTTTTTAATGCGGATGGCGCGGATTGCTTCACTGTCGGAAGTGGTAGTTGAGGTGGAAGAGGAGGAGGAGGAGGAGCGGCGGTTTCTGGTGGCGGAGGAGGAGGCGGAGGCAGTGGTGGAGCAGCGGCGGAGGAGAGTGAGAGAGCGGGCGGCGCGGCGCGGGTGGATGTGGTGGCGGAAGCTGATTGGAAGCGAAGAGGATAGAGAGCTCCACACCTTTACTGCCTCCATTTTCGTCTTTGGTGTTTAGTGAGTCAATTCGCTCCTCTGAAGGGTTTTTTTTTATAACTATGGAGATTTATAAATGTATCCCTCACATTTATGTTTTTTCATAAATAAACCTGTAACTTCATGTTTATGTGACAATCACCTTCAACTCATGTGCTTTGGTTGACATTCTCACACATTGTTTTTCTTATTAAAATAATATTTATTTATTATTTTTAATTTCATTTATTTATTTAGTTTTTTTAATAAAAATTTATTTAATTATTTATACCATTGCTTGTGAGATTGGTAATAATGTTACCTTTCTTTAAGTCTTAAGGTCTACTAATTGATTACACTTGATTAAGGGATTATTTATTTTTTTAATTTATTACTTAATAGATCTGGATTAGATTTATTAAATAATTTTGTTTGTTTCTTAAGTGGTCAAATAATTTAAAATTGCTAAAAAGCAACTTAAAATAAAGAGTTAGAAATTCTTATTTATCATTTAATACCTAATCATTTAATCATAATTAAAATATTTTATTTCATAACTATCATTCTAAAATATACATATTTTCAATTTTTTCTTTACTAATATCCTGCAAATTATCATTTTTTATATTGTTACTAGTGAGTTGAATTTTTATATTTGTATATTTTAGAACTTAAAAAGAATATATAAGCTATGTTAACTAATTTTTTTTTTTAAATTATTATTGTTTAAAATAATATATATTTATTTTTTTGAAAATAAATAATATATATTTATTATTATCAATAAAAACTGCACTTATGTAAAATCAGAAATATATAGATAAATTTGGTTAGATTTATTAAATGATTTGTCTTTTGCTACATATGTAATTTGGCATAAAAGCACATAACAATTATTAGTTATAAAGATATAAATATAAAAGCATTGTTTTCAAATTCTTTTTTTTCTTAAAAAAACAAACGATCAAGATGTATAGTTAGACATTAGAAGAAAAAAACAAACATGTCCTCTAAGTTTAAGATTTTAGTTACTATTAAGTATTTCACAATATTCCAGACTGTTTAATATTCGTATAAAAAAAAACAAACACCCTAAGTGTTAATCTCTATACTTTCTATTAGGAAAAAGGAGTAGCTTTTGAAGTTGGAGACAAGAAGAAAGTGAATGATCTTTTTGAATGGTGTGTCCTACAGTTAATAGCACTTCTTATATGAATTTTGATTTGAATGACGGGGCTATGGATGATACACACCAACTCTTATCTGCAAATAGATAATGTTGAGCCTTCTACAATTGAATTACTGTCATCCATATTGGTTTAAGAGGATCCTTGCAATTGGTTTGCTTAACTACAAGTCAGGAAAGCATTCAAATCCGTTGATAATGCATAACATTTCTATTGTAAGTACTCTAATTGGTTTGGGTTTTTGAAAGGACGACTTTAGACTTGACAAGAATGGTTTGTAGTTTGTTCAAAGGAAGGGAAAAGCCAAAACAATAGCTTGAAAAAAATGATAAGAGTGCGAGAACCAAGATCTATAACTCGAGTAGGTTATCGAGCAGCTTTTCGAGTAAATTTTATAAAGACTCTAGTTTGTGGATTGCAAGGAATTTGTTGTTGATCACAATCATCCATTAACTTTGCCAAACCAAATTCAATTCAAACGATCAAATAAGAATGTAAATGACGCAGACATTGCACAAGTTAAGTCAATGTGAAAATAGATCAAGTTGTGGGTTCATGGTGGAGCAAGCTGGGAGTTGTCAAAACATGGGTTGCATAAGAAAGGATGTACGGCTAAGTGCAGTTCGTCGAGTTGAGTTCTTAGAGTTGGGTAGGGATGACAAAAATACTCGATCCGACCTAAATCAGCGTACATTGATTCGTTTAGGGCGGAGTTGGGGAGGAAAGTAGTAACTCATTTGAAGCACGGGTCAGATTCGGAGCACCTCATCAAAAATAGAGTTGGATTTGGAACGAATTGATCATGACCCGATCTAATCCGTTACCACATAGATGCCCATACTTTTTTTTTTTTTTTGAAGAGACATAGATGGCCTATACTATTATATTATAATTATTATTTTAGTATGTAAGAGAGAATTTTACGATGTAGTAATAATATTTTAGTGTGTAATAGAATTTTTTAATGTACTAATTGCTTGAGTATTTTTTACGTATTCAAAGAATTCATGGTAATTAATGCCAAGTGAGTGAAGAAGTCTTGAATTTTGCTTAACTAAAACGTTTTTTGAGTTCATGATTGGTCATGCATGTGGAAATTGAGCAGATGAAGATTGATTAAAGGGTTTTAACTCTTTATTGATTTATGGTTATGCTTATATATATGTTTGTAATACTTTTATTGATTTATAGTTATCCTTGTACAAATGTATGTGATTCAAAGGAAATTTGAGACCAAGGCCAAGAGCACAACAATATGATCAAAACCAATTTGTTTATAGAACAAATTCATCAGCACTCAAAGAAGTGAAGAATGAGGTAAAATAACCCTTTATTACAATGTAAATGTAATAAAAGAACAAACTTAAATTAAATGCCAACTATATCTTGGCAAAAATCGACGGTGTTTTTTCCCATCATGTGCCTTTCTGAAGAAATGCTTCACATAATCCGAGTACAAAACTTGCTTATAGATTGGTTTCTCTCCATTTGCAAGAACTTCTGGCAGGGGGCCAATGATGTCTTGCGGCCTTGGATTGACGAAAATGGGGACTGAGATCCTGTTGCTGCTTCCATTGGCAGTCACGCGATGCTCCACACTCCTGTATCGACCATTGCTCATTATTTGTAATGCATCTCCAATGTTGATCACTATAGCGCCATTGATTGGAGGGGACATGAATCCAGGTATCTTCTCCCTCGTTTCCTCGAACATAAAGCCCTCCAATGTTATCTTGAAGTAGGATAGTGAGAGTTGAAACATCCGAGTGGCGTCCTACTCCAACTGTAAGTTCAGGATTTGGACAAATGGGATAGTAGTTAATGTTAGTTCTAACAGAAACCCATCAGAAGAGACTCTTTGGTTTCATCGATTTCATTCACATTGAGCCTCTTCACCAGCACTTGTAGTAGGTGATTGATTAGAAGTTTGGAACTCTTCATGTAATCCAAAATTTGATCTCTGCAGGTCAAAAGAATTTTGAATCAATATATGTAGATGGATAACAATACTAAAACCCATTTGTATGTTTGTATGTATGTGTAATTTGATAGGGACATATTCTTACTTGCAAACAGGTGGCCAGAGAGCAGCAGCTTCTTCCTCAGAGACATAAAACAGGCTAAGATAATCCTTCCACTCCAGAGCCTTCTCAGCTTGAGGATGAAGCTAGTGCCAAACCTGACATTGTTAGAAGGAGAATTCTCCTTTGAGTACTTTCTTTTCTCCTCTGCTGGCATACCAAAGAATCCATATGTAGCCTTCTTCACATTTTCCAACACTTCAAGGGGCACTCCATGGTTAACAACTTGGAAGAAACCCCACTTCTCTGCTGCATCGCAGATGGAATTGGCCACTTGAGGGTCATCCCACTTTGACATGTCGATGACAGGAATCGACTCCTGGGGCTCGATTTGGTCATCAGTCTTTCCTCTAAGGGCTGGATGTATTGTTCAGGAAGCCTTTTGATGCCCATCTCAGACAGACCCTTCACTCCATGACCTTGGTGTATCACAAAATCAGTCATATCAGAGGAGTCATTGAGAGATATAGATATTGAGTGGTGCCATTTTTTGCACTGATCAAACAAGCTAGGCAAGATATATATCTAGGAAATTAAGGCTTGAATTTGTGATGGAATATTTTGCATGTCCCTTGCAGGGCTGATATTTTATAGCAGTGCATTTCCTTGGTTGGTAGCTGATGATGTGATCATTTAATTTGCGAATTGCAACGCGCATGGCTTTTTGGATTTTGCTTGGAAGCTGCACTGATCTTCATGCTATGCTCTACTTCGTTCCAATATTCAAAAGTCATGTGGCCGCCTTTGCTCTCTTATTAAGAATTTTGATAACATGGGTTCTCTCACGTTTTGCAACTTTTCTCTCACGTTTTGGTTGGTGACCATTAAAATATCAAAATTAAACACTGTATCTATTATAGCACATGATAAATAGGCCACGAATGGCCACCTGCAGTGGATGACAAAATTACTTACTATACATTGAATCACTTGCAGCACTGTCTTGACTCTCCAATATTAATAGAAAATGCTTCAATGTGATGACATTTGACTGAGAAAATTTTGTAAGCTTTTCAATCTTGAGTTTCCAAGTAATTACATATCTGATGTGGCTAAATGATGCATTTAGATGAGGTGAGATTTTCCAGCTATAGTTTTTTTTCTGAGAGGTTTTGAAGCATTTGCTCACAGTAGGACTAGAGGTTGTTTGGTTTACATCTCAGTTGGTATTGTAATAATTCTGGTAACTAATTAATAAAATTTAGCTATCAATCTTCTAGCTTTTTATTTTTGTGCATTCGTATAGTTAGTGTTCAATACTATATAGTATTCATAGGTTATATAAAACATTGCTTTGTGTTTGTGCAATCAATAAAAACACAACCTTTTTAATTAATCATGTTATTATTTGATTCATTAGAATCATATCCCTCCATATTTGTATCTTATTCATAAATTGTATTAAGAGTTGTGACTATTAGTTATTAATTGATACTTCATTATTAGTTTGAATTGAACACATTTGAGGGTGGGTATATGAAGAAGGATGGTATAAGATAAGATGAGACAGAGACAACATCTAATTTAGGTATGCGTTGGGTCGTGTGGTTTACGTTGTTCTTGATGTCTATTTGGACTTTGCCTCCGAGTTGAAGCCACTTTAACTTGTCCCATTCTATTTCTCTCACCTTTGTTCTGGTACAATGTTTTTATGGAAAAGTCACAGATTAATCATGTATGCGCGCGCACTCACTTTCCGACTATTGCTTGTTGAACTTGGAAGAAGTTAGTACGAAACGTTTGAGATGATAATGAATTCTTTTCTGTTCTCTTTATGTCAAACAAATAAACCACACCATTCTTGACCAAAAAATATTGGATGAACATTTACAGCTTTATGGCTACACACTAATACACATGGCACATTGAAAGTTAGTCGCATGCATTATTTTTAGATCACTTATATACAAACATACATACAATCAATATATATATATACACACATAGGCACATTCAAAAATACACTTGGATATATATATATATATATATATATATACTTGACAAAAAAAATAAAAAAGAAAAAACGCGTGATTGTATTATAAATGTATGATTACAATTTATTATATGTGATTATAATTAAACATGTGTAATACAATTAATAAATACGATCATATTTATTAATTTACTGATTGTGATCACATTATTGATTGTAATCACATATAATAAATTACAATTATATATTTTAGAATATAATCACGTGATGTTTTTTTATTAAGTGTATGCATATCCAAATATACTTAAGGGGACCTATATATATACATATATATTAAAAATGTTTTGAAACTTTTATTTTATGATAACCTATTACATCTACATATTTTCGGCTAATCTCATCATAATGATAGGCTTTATTGCTAATGAGTAGTTGTAATTTATGATCATAAAATAACAATTTTCGAACATTTTTATTGTAATTTATGGCCCCACAAGAGCCGTGACACCCGCAAGCCCCAACCATTCAGTTTTAACAATATTTTAATTAAGTTTTTAAATATAAAATATATGATTGAATACAATTAATTCATTTAACTAATTATTATTATTATAATTAAAGCCAAATATATCAAATCAGATTTTATTTTAAAACATAAAAAATGTTTTTCTCTCATTATTTGATAATATTAAATAATTTCATCATACGCATCTTAAATAGAAAAAATTAGTTTCCTAGTATTAACATATTATACAATATTGTTTATATTTTATTCTATATTTTTGAATATTCATCTTAGTTACTATAACTTTTTAAGTTTGATTTTATAAGTTAATAAATATTATATGTATATATATATATTAAATTTGTGTTATTTATATTTGATGTTTTGTTAGATTATTAAAGGCTAAACTTGCAACAATGTAGAATATGACTTTTTCATAAACTCTTTGATCATTTGAAAAGAAAATAGTAGAAAAAATATAGTATAATTTTAATATTGTATATCCTTTTTTATTAAAAAGTGATGAATTCCACCTTTTATAATAAGACTAAACGATATTATATTTAATGAGTTAACATAGGTTATTATCTTGCATTAATTTAAGTATTTATCTTTGTTTTGCCCACCCTTGAAAACTAAAATCCCAACATTTTTATCTATGGTTTCACCTACTTTGAATGGGAGCAAGTAGGGATGACAAAAATACCTGATTTGATCTAAAACCGCCCACACTCGATTTATTCGGAACAAGTTTATAGAGTAAAATAATGACTCATTTGGGGCATGGGTCAGGTTTGGGGTTACTCTCAAAAATTTCAAATAGGATTTGGAGCAAGCTATATTGTCTCGATCCGACCTTATAACTCGGTCTATTTTTAAATGTAAAAAATCCTAAGTCTGCGATTGTCTATTAAATGAACTTATTACATAGTATTCAAGTCTTGCACTCTTAATTCTTAGAGTTTTTATATGAGTTTGGAATTCTTTTAGAGTGATCGTGGACATTATCGTCAATTTGCCTTTCTTTTTTGTTTGTATATCAGTTTTTCGATATTAACCATATTATTAGTTAAAAACTAAATTAGGTCAATAGGTAGGATTTGGGACAAATCCCTTCAATCAGGTTTGGGTTTGAGATAGAAAGTAATGACTTGTTTGGGGCAAGGGTCAGGTTTGAGACATCTTTTAAAAATTTCAGATTAGGTTTGGTAAGGATTAAACTTGATCCAATCAGATTTTTTGTCATCCTTAGGTGCAAGAGAAAATGATAAAGATAAATAAATAAATGGATAAATTCATTGATTGATTTGTGAGTTAAATTCCAATTTTTTTAGGTATTAATGGCATGGGTTAACACTACCTTTTATCATATAATAATAGAAAATAGCTAAAAATTTAAAGTAGAACTCACGCGCGCAGACTTATACGTACTTTTGCATACGCATATGTGTATTATTTCTTCTGGAGTCATTCTAAAATTTTCTGTTGTTTTGAGAGAGAATTGTAAGAAAAGCTTATGGTGTAATCAACTAGTATAACTCATAACAAATCAAAATTTGATTTTAAAAATAAAAGTATAAATAAAAGCACGTGTGCATGCTCACACACGTATATGTATAAGTTGTTTACAACGTACTTGGGTATAAATACATTGACACTTATTATATTATAAAATTACTTATTATATATGTATAGAGCACATTTTACATTTCACTTGGTTATGAATACACTTGACAACTACATACGATTGATTACATTATAAATTATTGATTGTATTTATTATATCTTATTACGTATTTAATATATATGATTACAATATAATATTATACAATTTGACTAATTTAATTATAATTATCATTATATATATTTATATATATATAAATATAGCACATTTTACATTCCATTTGGCTATGAATATACCTAACAATTACAAATGACTGATTGTATTCTAAAATTACTGATTATATTTATTATATATAATTATAATATAATATTATATAATCTGACTCATTTAATTATAATTAGATATAATAAATATATTATCATATATTATAATTTCAATTAATAATTTTAAAATGCAAGCAATCATTTGTAGTTGTTACGTACAATTATAGAATATGTTACATATATATATTATTTTATTTATTTATTTATTTATATATGTAACATATCTATAATTGTACGTAACAACTACAAATGATTGCTTGCATTTTTAAAATTATTAATTGAATTATAATATATGTATATTTTATTATATCTAATTATAATTAAATGAGTCAGATTATATAATATTATATTATAATATATATAATAAATTAATCAGTAATTTTAGAATACAATCAGTCATTTGTAATTGTTAGGTATATTCATAGCCAAATGGAATGTAAAATGTGCTATATTTATATATATATAAATATATATAATGAATAATTAAATTAAATTAGTCAAATTGTATAATATTATATTGTAATCATATATTAAATACGTAATAAGATATAATAAATACAATCAATAATTTTATAATGTAATCAATCGTATGTAGTTGTCAAGTGTATTCATAACCAAGTGAAATGTAAAATGTGCTCTATACATATATAATAAGTAATTTTATAAATAATAAGTGTCAATGTATTTACCCAAGTACGTTGTAAACAACTTATACATATACGTGTGTGAGCATGCACACGTGCTTTTATTTATACTTTTATTTTAAAATCAAAATTTTGATTTGTATGAGTTTACTAGTTGATTACACCATAAGCTTTTCTTACAATTCTCTCTCAAAACAACAGAAAATTTTAGAATGACTCCAGAAGAAATAATACACATATGCGTATGCAAAAGTACGTATAAGTCTGCGCGCGTGAGTTCTACTTTAAATTTTTTAGCTATTTCTATTATTATATGATAAAAGGTAGTGTTAACCCATGCCATTAATACCTAAAAAATTGGAATTTAACTCACAAATCAATCAATGAATTTATCCATTTATTTATTTATCTTTATCATTTTCTCTTGCACCTAAGGATGATAAAAATCCGATTGGATCAAGTTTAATCCTTACCAAACCTAATCAAATTTTTAAAAGATCTCAAACCTGACCCTGCCCAAACAAGTCATTACTTTCTATCTCAAACCCAAACCTGATTGAAGGGATTTGTCCCAAATCCTACCTATTACCTAATTTAGTTTTTAACTAATGATATGGTTAATATTGAAAAACTGATATACAAACAAAAAAGAAAGGCAATTAACTATAATGTCTACTATCACTCTAAAAGAATTCCAAACTCATATAAAAACTCTAAGAATTAAGAGTGCAAGACTTGAATACTATGTAATAAGTTCATTTAATAGACAATCGCAGACTTAGGATTTTTTACATTTAAAATAGACCGAGTTATAGGTCGGATCGAGACAATATAACTTGCTCCAAATCTTATCTGAAATTTTTGAGAGTAACCCAAACCTGACCCATACCCCAAATGGTCATTATTTTACTCTATAAACTTGTTCCGAATAAATCGAGTGTGGGCGGATTTAGATCAAATCGGTATTTTTGTCATCCCTACTTGCTCCCATTCAAAGTAGGTGAAACCATAGATAAAAATGTTGGGATTTTAGTTTTCAATGGGCAAAACAAAGATAAATATTAAATTAATGCAAGATAATAACCTATGTTAACTCATTAAATATAATATCGTTTAGTCTTATTATAAAAGGTGGAATTCATCATTTTTTTAATAAAAAAGATATACAATATTAAAATTATATATTTTTTCTACTATTTTTTTTCAAATGATCAAAGTTTATGAAAAAGTCATATTCTACATTGTTGCAAGTTTAGCCTTTAATAATCTAACAAAAATCAAATATAAATAACACAAATTTAATATATATATACATATAATATTTATTAACTTATAAACTCAAACTTAAAAAGTTATAGTAACTAAGATGAATATTCAAAATATAGAATAAAATATAACATATTGTATAATATGTTAATACTAGGAAACTAATTTTTTCTAGGATGCGTATGAAATTATTTAAATATCAAATAATGAAGAAAAACATTTTTTATGTTTTTAAATAAAATCTGATTTGATATATTTGGCTTTAATTATAATATAATAATTAGTTAAATGAATTAATTGTATTTAATCATATATTTATATTTAAAAACTTAATTAAAATATTGTTAAAACTGAATGGTTGGGGCTTGCGGTGTCACGGCTCTTGTGGGCCATAAATTACAATAAAAATGTTCGAAAATTGTTTTTTAAGATCATAAATTATAACTATCATTAGCAATAAAGCCTATCATTATATGAGATTAGCCGAAAATATGTAGATGTAATAGGTTATCATAAAATAAAAGTTTCAAAACATCTTTTAATATATAGTATATATATAGGTCCCTTAGGTATACTTGGATATGTATACACTTAACAAAAAAATATGTGATTATATTTAAAATATATAATTGTAATTTATTATATGTGATTACAATCATAAATGTGATTACAATCAGTAAATCAATAAATGTGATCATTTATAATTGTATCACACATGTTTAATTATAATCACATATAAAAATTGTAATCATACATTTTATAATAAATCATGCGTTTTTTCTTTTTTTTTTTTGTCATATATATATATATATATATATATATATATCCAAGTGTATTTTGAATGTGCCTATGTGTGTATATATATATTGATTGTATGTATGTTTGTATATAAGTGATCTAAAAATAATGCATGCGACTAATTTCAATGTGCCATGTGTATTAGTGTGTAGCCATAAAGCTGTAAATGTTCATCCATATTTTTTGGTCAAGAATGGTGTTTATTTGTTTGACATAAAGAAACAGAAAAGAATTCATTATCATCTCAAACGTTCGTACTAACTTCTTCCAAGTTCAACAAGCAATGACGGAAAGTGAGTGCGCGCGCATACATGATTCTTGACTTTTCCATAAAAATTGTACCAGAACAAAGGTGAGAGAAATAGAATGGGACAAGTTAAAGTGGCTTCAACTCGGAGGCAAAGTCCAAAATAGACATCAAGAACAACGTAAACCACACGACCCAACGCATACCTAAATTAGATGTTGTCTCTGTCTCATCTTATCTTATACCATCCTTCTTCATATACCCCCCTCAAATGTGTTCAATTCAAACTAATAAATGAAGTATCAATTAATAACTAATAGTCACAACTCTTAATACAATTTATGAATAAGATACAAATATGGAGGGATATGATTCTAATGAATCAAATAATAACATGATTAATTAAAAGGTTGTGTTTTTATTGATTGCACGAACACAAAGCAATGTTTTATATAACCTATGAATACTATATAGTATTGAACACTAACTATACGAATGCACAAAAATAAAAAGCTAGAAGATTGATAGCTAAATTTTATTAATTAGTTACCAGAATTATTACAATACCAACTGAGATGTAAACCAAACAACCTCTAGTCCTACCGTGAGTAAATGCTTCAAAACCTCTCAGAAAAAAACTATAGCTGGAAATCTCACCTCATCTAAATGCATCATTTAGCCACATCAGATATGTAATTACTTGGAAACTCAAGATTGAAAAACTTACAAAATTTTCTCAGTCAAATGTCATCACATTTGAAGCATTTTCTATTAATATTGGAGAGTCAAGACAGTGCTGCAAGTGATTCAATGTATAGTAATTTTGTCATCCACTGCAGGTGGCCATTCGTGGCCTATTTATCATGTGCTATAATAGATACAGTGTTTAATTTTGATATTTTAATGGTCACCAACCAAAACGTGAGAGAAAAGTTGCAAAACGTGAGAGAACCCATGTTATCAAAATTCTTAATAAGAGAGCAAAGGCGGCCACATGACTTTTGAATATTGGAACGAAGTAGAGCATAGCATGAAGATCAGTGCAGCTTCCAAGCAAAATCCAAAAAGCCGTGCGCGTTGCAATTCGCAAATTAACTGATCACATCATCAGCTACCAACCAAGGAAATGCACTGCTATAAATATCAGCCCTGCAAGGGACATGCAAAATTCCATCACAAATTCAAGCCTTAATTTCCTAGATATATCTTGCCTAGCTTGTTTGATCAGTGCAAAAAAATGGCACCATCAATATCTATATCTCTCAATGACTCCTCTGATATGACTGATTTTGTGATACACCAAGGTCATGGAGTGAAGGGTCTGTCTGAGATGGGCATCAAAAGGCTTCCAGAACAATACATCCAGCCCTTAGAGGAAAGACTGATGACCAAAATCGAGCCTCAGGAGTCGATTCCTGTCATCGACATGTCAAAGTGGGATGACCCTAAAGTGGCCAATTCCATCTGCGATGCAGCAGAGAAGTGGGGTTTCTTCCAAGTTGTTAACCATGGAGTGTCCCTTCAAGTGTTGGAAAATGTGAAGAAGGCTACATATGGATTCTTTGGTATGCCAGCAGAGGAGAAAAGAAAGTACTCAAAGGAGAATTCTCCTTCTAACAATGTCAGGTTTGGCACTAGCTTCACTCCTCAAGCTGAGAAGGCTCTGGAGTGGAAGGATTATCTTAGCCTGTTTTATGTCTCTGAGGAAGAAGCTGCTGCTCTCTGGCCACCTGTTTGCAAGTAAGAATATGTCCCTATCAAATACACATACATACAAACATACAAATGGGTTTTAGTATTGTTATCCATGTACATATATTGATTCAAAATTCTTTTGACCTGCAGAGATCAAATTTGGATTACATGAAGAGTTCCAAACTTCTAATCAATCACCTACTACAAGTGCTGGTGAAGAGGCTCAATGTGAATGAAATCGATGAAACCAAAGAGTCTCTCTGATGGGTTCTGTTAGAACTAACATTAACTACTATCCCATTTGTCCAAATCCTGAACTTACAGTTGGAGTAGGACGCCACTCGGATGTTTCAACTCTCACTATCCTACTTCAAGATAACATTGGAGGGCTTTATGTTCGAGGAAACGAGGGAGAAGATACCTGGATTCATGTCCCTCCAATCAATGGCGCTATAGTGATCAACATTGGAGATGCATTACAAATAATGAGCAATGGTCGATACAGGAGTGTGGAGCATCGCGTGACTGCCAATGGAAGCAGCAACAGGATCTCAGTCCCCATTTTCGTCAATCCAAGGCCGCAAGACATCATTGGCCCCCTGCCAGAAGTTCTTGCAAATGGAGAGAAACCAATCTATAAGCAAGTTTTGTACTCGGATTATGTGAAGCATTTCTTCAGAAAGGCACATGATGGGAAAAACACCGTCGATTTTGCCAAGATATAGTTGGCATTTAATTTAAGTTTGTTCTTTTATTACATTTACATTGTAATAAAGGGTATTTTACCTCATCTTCACTTCTTTGAGTGCTGATGAATTTGTTCTATAAACAAATTGGTTTTGATCATATTGTTGTGCTCTTGGCCTTGGTCTCGAATTTCCTTTGAATCACATACATTTGTACAAGGATAACTATAAATCAATAAAGTATACAAACATGTATATAAGCATAACCATAAATCAATAAAGAGTTAAAACCCTTTAATCAATCTTCATTGCTCAATTTCCACATGCATGACCAATCATGAACTCAAAAACGTTTTAGTTAAGTAAATTTCAAGACTTCTTCACTCACTTGAATACGAAAAAAATACTCAAGCAATTAGTACATTAAAAAATTTCATTACACACTAAAATATTATTACTACATCGTAAAATTCTCTCTTACATACTAAAATAATAATTATAATATAATAGTATAGGCATCTATGTCTCTTCAAAAAAAAAAAAAGTATGGGCATCTATGTGGTAACGGGTTAGATCGGGTCAGGATTAATTTGTTCCAAATCCAACTCTATTTTTTGGTGTGGTGCTCCAAATCTGACCCGTACTTCAAATGAGTTACTACTTTCCTCTCCAATTCCGCCCTAAACGAATCAATGTCCGCTGATTTAGGTCGGATCGAGTATTTTTGTCATCCCTATCCAACTCTAAGAACTCAACTCGACGAACTGCACTTAGCCGTACATCCTTTCTTATGCAACCCATGTTTTGATAACTCCCAGCTTGCTCCACCATGAAACCCACAACTTGAGCTATATTCACATTGACTTAACTTGTGCAATGTCTGCGTCATTTACATTCTTATTTGATCGTTTGAATTGAATTTGGTTTGGCAAAGCTGATCAACAAGAAATTCCCTTACAATCCACAAACTAGAGTCTTTATAAAAATTTACTCGAAAAGCTGCTCGATAACCTACTCGAGTTATAGATCTTGGTTCTCGCACTCTTATCATTTTTTTCAAGCTATTGTTTTGGCTTTTCCCTTCCTTTGAACAAACTACGAAACCATTCTTGTCACGTCTAAAGTCGTCCTTTCAAAACCCAAACCAATTAGAGTACTTATAATAGAAATGTTATGCATTATCAACGGATTTGAATGCTTTCCTGACTTGTAGTTAAGCAAACCAATTGCAAGGATCCTCTTAAACCAACATGGATGACAGTAATTCAATTGTAGAAGGCTCAACATTATCTATTTGCAGATAAAGAGTTGGTGTATCATCCATAGCCCCGTCATTCAAATCAAAATTCGTATAAGAAGTGCTATTAACTTTAGACACAACCATTCAAAAAGATCATTCACTTTCTTCTTGTCTCCAAACTTCAAAAGCTACTCCTTTTTCCTAATAGAAAGTATAGAGATTAACACTTAGGGTTGTTTGTTTTTTTTTTATACGAATATTAAACAGTCTGGAATATTGTGAATACTAATAGTAACTAAAATCTTAAACTTAGAGGACAGTTTGTTTTTTTCTTCTAATGTCTAACTATACATCTTGATCGTGTTGTTTTTTAAGAAAAAAAAGAATTTGAAAACAATGCTTTTATATTTATATCTTTATAACTAATAATTGTTATGTGCTTTTATGCCAAATTACATATGTAGCAAAAGACAAATCATTTAATAATCCTAACCAAATTTATCTATATATTTCTGATTTTACATAAGTGCAGTTTTTTATTGATAATAATAATATATATTATTTTATTTTCAAAAAAAATAAATATATATTATTTTAAACAATAATAATTTAAAAAAAAAAAATTAGTTAACATAGCTTATATATTCTTTTAAGTTCTAAAATATACAAATATAAAATTCAACTCACTAGTACAATATAAAAAATGATAATTTGCAGGATATTAGTAAAGAAAAAATTGAAAATATGTATATTTTAGAATGATAGTTATGAAATAAAATATTTTAATTATGATTAAATGATTAGGTATTAAATGATAAATAAGGAATTTCTAACTCTTTATTTTAAGTTGCTTTTTTAGCAATTTTAAATTATTTTGACCACTTAAGAAACAAACAAAATTATTTAATAAATCTAATCCAGATCTATTAAGTAATAAATTAAAAAAATAAATAATCCCTTAATCAAGTGTAATCAATTAGTAGACCTTAAGACTTAAAGAAAGGTAACATTATTACCAATCTCACAAGCAATGGTATAAATAATTAAATAAATTTTTATTAAAAAAACTAAATAAATAAATGAAATTAAAATAATAAATAAATATTATTTTAATAAGAAAAAAATGTGTGAGAATGTCAACCAAAGCACATGAGTTGAAGGTGATTGTCACATAAACATGAAGTTACAGGTTTATTATGAAAAACATAAAATGTGAGGGATACATTTATAAATCTCCATAGTTATAAAAAAAACCCTTCAGAGGAGCGAATTGACTCACTAAACACCAAAGACGAAAATGGAGGCAGTAAAGGTGTGGAGCTCTCTATCCTCTTCGCTTCCAATCAGCTTCCGCCACCACATCCACCCGCGCCGCGCCGCCCGCTCTCTCACTCTCCTCCGCCGCTGCTCCACCACTGCCTCCGCCTCCTCCTCCGCCACCAGAAACCGCCGCTCCTCCTCCTCCTCCTCTTCCACCTCAACTACCACTTCCGACAGTGAAGCAATCCGCGCCATCCGCATTAAAAAGGTATCAAACTGCTCGCTGCTTCATTGCTTTTTATTTCTAAATATTAAGGCGTATTTGATACTTGTAGGTAGAAGAGTTGAGGGGCAAAGGGTTAGAGCCGTATGCTTATAAGTGGGAGAGGACTCATTCAGCTGATGAGCTCCAAGAGATTTACAAGGGTTTGCCAAGTGGCCAAGCTTCGGATGGCGAGAATGATCGTGTATCCGTAGCAGGAAGAATCGTAGCTCGCAGAGCATTTGGAAAGCTTGCATTTTTGATACTCAGGGATCACTCTGGTACCATTCAGGTTTGTGGAGCTCGTGCTCGTTAAGATTTATGATTTGGGACTTCGGCATCTACTTGGTTAATATAAAGCTTCAATTTAGTTTATAACTATAGAGTTTGATGGTTAGACTGTAGTAGAAATGTTTTCGTCTGTCATTACGCAAGGAGAAAAAGGTGGTTTATGTTATGATGGGAGCTAAACTTTGTATTCATTTATGTGTATGAATGAGGCAGTGATGATTTATTAAGTAAGTTGAATGAGATGTTGAACAATCAGCAACTTTGAAGTATTTCTATTTCCAGAGTTCATTTTGGAGCTGGGGTTTAGGTCTTTCTGATTGTTCATCTTCTAGTTCCATATGTTTTAATGTTTACAGTGAGTTGAAATAAATTGGCGGTGGTTGTGGTTTTGGTCAGATTTTAATGTAAAATTTTTTCTTTTCTTCTTTTAGTTTTGTTATCTTTGGTTTATGGTTTTCTTACCATCAGAATTTTTTTTTTTTTTGGTTCCTAACGATATTGTATTAGGACCTATAAGATTTTCTTTTAAATTTAGTGTGATGAGGGAAAAGCTGAAATTATTATATTTTCATGTTGTAGCTTTACTGCGAAAAGGAAAGGCTTGTAAATGACCAATTTGAGCAATTAAAGAATTATGTTGATATTGGTGATATATTGGGTGCCACTGGCTCGATGAAAAGAACAGAGAAAGGTAAGGAAAGATTCATGTCTGTCTTTGCTTTCATGATGACCACTTGCTGTGATGCTATATATCAACTTCAATAAATTTATTCTTCCTTTGTGGTCTATTTTCAGGCGAGCTTTCTGTTCTTGTGAGTTCCTTTGCAGTTCTTACAAAATCTCTGCGTCCACTGCCAGACAAATATCATGGCCTAACTGATGTGGATAAAAGATACCGCCAAAGGTGAGCTCATTTTCATTTTACTTCCTTCTTTTTCATTGTTTTTGGGAATTTGTTGTCTTAAATACATTGAGGTAATGAGAAGAGGTGGATTTTTTTTTTTTAAATATATTTTTTTTATACAAAAAGAAGGTATTTGTATTCAATGGAGAAAAAATTACAAAGAATAAGATTATAATTTTTACAAAAAGAAAGGGTTAGTCATTTATAATGACTGCCCGCAAATAAATAAGTGAAAGATGGAATGATTATTCACAATTTCTTTCTGATGAAGGTAATACCAGCCAAAGGATTTTATTCTTTTAGTGATTTTCATTATTTACTTGACCTAAGTGTGTTACAAAAATGTCATTTTAGCTTGTCCAAGGTGAATCTTTCACCAATTATTTTATTTTCCTGTGATAATTATGTTGCTTAGAGGATTACGAATGGTAAACATTTACATATGTTGCTTTATGTAGGTTTATGACATAAACTTCAGCAATGATGCTTTTGTAATTGCATGATGCAGTCAATTGAAAGTTCGACACCTTAGGAATCTACGAGCATTGACCGAAATCTTCTTTTCACCCCACTACTTTATGTGATAGACTTGGCAGATTGTCAAAGTGGCGTTCATATGTATTATTATAGTCGTATCTCCATTACTCATTTCTGTCCTGAATAGCTGTTTCTATGTTTAGGTATGTAGATATGATTGCAAATCCTGAGGTAGTCGATGTATTCCGTAAAAGAGCAAAGGTTGGTTGTTTATCTTTATGCTTTGTGTATTCTTGAAATGATGTTCTGGTTTTTAAGAATTAGAAATGTAATATTGCCATTTTATGTTTCTTTACGTTTGATTCATGTGATCCCATTAACTGACCATTGGTGTGACATAAGTTTGTACTGTACATGCTATAGCATTCTACATCATTTTTGCATCAACGAAAGAGAAACTCGTGTTCTTCCAGATCCAGATGTAAAAATATAATGCAATGGATATAACATATAGTCATCGACTATGCACACATTTGGGCTCCTTTTGATTCAAATTAACAAGAAATTAGCTGCGAGCCATGGATACAATGTACAAATACTATAATATCAAAAGGTTATGTATTTAATGCATGTGACACATCAAAAGGTTAAGTTTGTATGTCCACTGTGTAAATCTTAGAATTTAATATATATATATATATATATATTAAAAATATTAATTGTCATAACATACTTAGTTGTTAAGTTTGTTGATTATCAGATGAATTTAGGAAGGCTCAATATATGCTATTGAACTTTATACCTTGTTCTGAATTTTTCCCTGCTTATAATATGTGTGTGTGTGTGTGTGTGTATGTGCGTGTCTGTTCACCAAAATTTTATTCTTACTTTACCTTTCTTTTAGTAGATTGTATCAGAGATACGCAAGACAGTGGAATCTGTAGGTTTTGTTGAAGTTGAAACTCCAGTTCTACAGGTTTGTTAATATCTTCAGGGCTTTTGTTTTCTTAAATTTATTTTTCAGGTGTTTTATTAAATAAATCACCAATAACTTTATATTCCTATTTAAGGGTAAAAAGACAAATTCAACATTTCAAATTAATTTGTAATGTTTATGGTCACATTAAATTGTTAAAAAAAACATATTTCAAAAAAAAAATGTTAAAAAAACATAGAATGAAGGAAAGGCATTTCCTTCAAATTTAGTTCACCTTTGAGGGGAGATAGACGAAAGTTCCTAATCTTCCTTGGAGAGGGCAATAGGATGGGTCTTTTGTATATCAAACACATTTAAGAAGCATACATATCACATGGTAATATCAAAGCATTTTGATAGAATAGGTATATAGGCTTAAAAGGCATATGTTCTTATGTTCTATGTTTACAAGGGAAGGGAGAGAAGGCATTTTTTTCATTTTTTGTTATTTCAAAACAACAGAACTAGTAACATTTTAATTATCCCAATACAATTGCAAAACTAGTCAAAGTTGCTTTACATCAACTCTTTAGGGGTGACATCTGAAAAACACTTGAAAGCTGTTTGTCAAATTGTAGCGCAGGAATTGCCAGAAAGTCTGTTCATCCAAAGTCATAGTTTTAAGTTTAATTTCTTTGATTGTTTAGTTTGTCTACACCCTTCCTCCCTCTCCTCTTTCTCATATTTCTGTTTATACGTAGTTGACAAACAAATGTGTAAGACCATTTGTATCTTGAACTTGGTTTCTAATCGATTTGATCAACTAGGGAGCAGCTGGTGGAGCTGAGGCAAGGCCATTTGTTACATATCATAATTCACTCGGAAGGGATCTTTATCTGAGAATTGCGACTGAACTCCACCTGAAGAGAATGTTGGTGAGGTTCTACACATCTAACTTCCAGTATTTATGTCAACTCTTAAGTTCATTGTTATCCCCAGTTGTTAGTTTGGCAAGATACCACACAAGCTGTTTAGAGTCTTTAGACTAGTTTGTGTTTGGGTGACTATGACATGAAGTTACAAACCTTTTTATTTTCTTCCAAATTTGTGTGCCGTTGATATGTGTTAATTATCTTTGTCCTTTGTGCACAAATATCTAGGAAAATTTAGGTTAGGTACATGTGAACTCCTGCATTCTGATTTAGCACGCATTTTACCAACAAAAATGAAAGAATGCATTAGCCTGACTAATTTGTTGACCAAGGAAAGGCAATTAATAATATAGTAGAGAGTTCCTAAATTTATATGCCTTACCAGACACGTTTGTTCTCCTGTATATACTTACAAGTATGTGGCTGTGAAACCAGTGTCCTGAACATAGTATGAATTTTGTAATGACAGGTTGGGGGATTTGAAAAGGTATATGAGATTGGTCGAATATTCAGAAATGAAGGCATTTCAACTCGCCATAATCCTGAATTTACCACCATAGAGGTATTTCATGATGTTTGCTTTTGTTTAATCCAGTACATAATTGATGCAAATGTGCTCTGTTTGATATGAATCTGCTATTACATATTTTTATCATAGTGAGTTTACATATTTATTAAATGAAGCTCTGATCAGTACTTGTATTAGCTTGATTTTAGATGTATGAAGCGTTTTCAGACTACCAAAGCATGATGAACATGGCAGAAGAAATTGTTACTCGATGCGCTCTCACAGTACATGGGAAGCTTACAATTGATTACCAGGTAAACTTGCTTAAGCATTATGGGTCAAGCGATGTCACATGATACTTGCTTATCCATATTCATGTTCTTATTACTTCTCTAAATGGTTATTGAATCTAATTGTTTCAGCTTGTAGTTCACATAATGAGTTTGTAAAGCTGATGTAATGCTTCCATGTAGGGGATGGAGATAAATTTGGAGCGGCCATGGAGGAGGGAAACCATGCATAATCTTGTTAAAGAGACCACTGGAATTGATTTCAATGAGTTAGGAAATGATCTTAACACCGCTATAGAAGTTACTATGAGTACACTTGGAGCTGAGCTTGATAATAAAGACAAATCTGCTATTGAAGCAAGCACTTCGCCTGGTAACCTCCTTAATGAGGTAGATATTTATTGATATATGTCTTGTTCCTATCAAATAAAATCCCTTTTTATTTGTACAACTCTACAAAATATAGTTGACTTTCTCAATTATTTTTCCAGTTGGATTTTTTGCCTTCACAACACTATAATAATGCTGAACTTAAGGCTTCGTTTTGTATTGAGACTAATTCAGTTTTCATTGTTATCTATTCTACCTAATTGTTAACAGTCCTTGTTAGCTTATATTTTTTTCCCCAGGTTTTCGAAATTGCAGTAGAACCAAAGCTCCTACAACCCACGTTTGTTTTGGACTACCCTATCGAAATATCTCCTTTAGCAAAACCACATCGAAGGTACAAAAGGTTAATATATGTTGTTGTGTATCAAATCTGTTCCATTTTAACCTTATTTGGTATCAGATAGTTGTTGAGAGTTGTCTATCGTTATTGTAGCCTCCTAGATCTTTCCCTGTTGTTTATAAACTTTTTTGGTGTACATTGGTCATTTTATGTGCTAGGAGAGTTTGAGTGCTGAGCATTGGTGGCATGGAAATCTAAAACCTGTCACTCTCTCTCTCCCTCTCTCTTTAGTTAGAATGATTTAGTATTTATGACCATGCCTCTCATTTTGAACTTAGAAAGAAGTCTTAACACTTCAATGGGTCCAAAAGTTCTCTGTTAAACACTCTTCCTTTGCATGTTAGACATATATGTTGTGGTGGGGAGGTTGTACATCTTTTGGTGTTGATGAATTTTATGATATTGAAACATGGTGTTTTGTTGGCTAATTTTTAACTATTTTCAATACAGCCGTGCTGGCTTGACCGAGAGATTTGAACTCTTCATCTGTGGTCGTGAACTGGCCAATGCATTCTCTGAATTAACTGATCCCTTGGATCAGGTAAGCTCATGCAATCTTTGGATTTTTGTTATACATGTTTTCATGACAATTTTTTTTTATTATTTTATAACCATCTTGCAAATTGATCCAAGTCCATGCAAGAGTTCAGAGACTGAATTCATTTTTGCTGTCATCTGCTAATCTTTTAATAAATGCAATTGTCAATGCCTTGGATCAAGCTGGGAACGGAGAGAAATTCATTGCAACATGTGAATTTCTTTGCCTTCTGGTACATTGAAATAACCCATATAGTATATTTACACTCATAGCTATTCATCCACGGTCTGCATTTTGTTTGGATCAATTCTTTATTCAAAGCCACTATGTCGATTTTAGTAAATATGTAGTAGACATTGTCATAGATTTAAATGGTGGCAGAGATCACGCTTGGAAGAGCAAGTGAGGCAGCATAATGAGAGGAGAGCAGCAGCAGTTACGGAAACATCTGAAGAAGAGGAAAATTTGAAGAAGAATGAGGACAACTCATACGAAGTCACTCTCGATGATGACTTCTTAACTGCTCTGGAATATGGGATGCCACCAGCTTCAGGCATGGTATGTTCATCTTCTAAATTCACATTGATTGTCGTACACCATTTTCAGGAATTACCGAATTACCTTTTGAATTAATAGAAGTTAAATCTATTTGAAACAACATTGCAAGTAAGGCCAAGGTCAGTTCATGTTTTCTTGCCAAATTATAATGTAACACTATTCTCCTTCCAGGGACTTGGCATTGACAGGCTGGTGATGCTTTTGACGAATTCTGCCAGTATTCGAGATGTTATAGCTTTCCCAGTCCTAAAGATTCAGCAATAGTATCACAAGGCATACTCAGCCGATGTAATAGGTGTTTTTAAGGTCAGCAACTATATTGAAATTCAAAGAGGATCTTGATGCCATAAAATTAGGGTGGCAAGTAAAAATTTTGGCTGTTTTTTGAATGCTTCTTTATGTTGTATCATTACAAGAGAGGAAATGCTTAGAATCCATTGATTAGGTAATATTATTTGTTCCAATTAAATTAAACTCAAGCCCTACATGTATCGTTCTACTCTTATATTGTATGATAACATTAATTTCTTTAATAATTAAGAAATAACTTGATATCCTTCTCAGGTTTTGAATTTCCAGTTTATTGCGCTAAGTGAATCCTTGTAGTTTCAACGTGAGTTTTGTGAACGGTAATGAGTTTGAAAAAAAAACAAACAACCTTTAAGTCTCTAAAGATAAAAAAGATTAAAAAAATTAAAAAATTAATGACATGTAATCATGTAGTCAATTAAAGATAAACATACAAAATATTATAGTATTTATATGTTATGCTGTGCATTGTATTTAATGAAGTGTTGATTCTAGAAAACAAACAACACAAGGTGGAACACAACTAATTGAACCACAAACCTTTTGTATTTCACAAATATCTAGTATAAGATGGATTCTAATTAGATAGTTAACGCCTAAAGAATTTAGTAGTTGCCTTTAATATTTCAAAAATATAATACAATAATCGAACTTTTTGAAATAAAGCAAACAAAATAATTATTTCTTTTATCCTATTTCTAAGAAAGCCTAATGAAATTATCATAGTATACATTCTAAAAGTTCAATCAAACACAACTTTTCCAACCCTGAAAGAAAAACTTAAAAAAAAAAAAATTTAACCTTGATGGTAATAGTCAAAACAACCATAAATTCAATTTGCATTGCATTGTGGTTGAAGATTGAAAAAAAAAATAAAAAACCTGCAACAACATTGAGAACGTGGGAATTTAAAATTGTCTTGGCAAATCAAGTAGTGTTTCCACAAATGAGTAAAAGAACAGAAAATTTCTCATTTATTGGAAATGAAATAATTTCACATCTTCCAATATGATGCTGCCTATTGGGTTGAAATCCAGGATGACAGCTTGGTGCACCCCGACTCTCTCCTCCATATTCCATTATTAAAAATAAATAAGTCAAATTATATAAACAAATAAAACTAAAAGATTACATGTATGTAGTTATATCGCAGGACAGAGCAGCCAAAAAAAAAATGGGGCCTTTGCCTCCACAATCAAACACATTAGGACATGCCTTTGTCCCAAAATTACAAAAATTGACAATAGTTTCTCTTATATATAGAGTAAAGCGATATGACATTAATAAATTCATCTATATTTACCAAAATTTAACACTATAAAAAGTTTATTTTTTAAGAAATCTATTCTCACAAAATTCTACATATATGTTGATAAACATGTACAATGAATTTGAATTCTTATTAAAGATGTAAAGGATAAATATATCTAAGTGAATGTATAAATATGAGAATAGGTAAAAGTAAAAATAAATAAAAATAGTAGCCAACTGTTGGCTCCTTTGGTTAAAAGTCATTGCCCCCATGCATCTTGATGTAGGTTCTATACCCTATAGCAACATCTCTCATCAATTTGTGTGGGTAGCCTCCCCACCCACGTGTGGGCTACTCTTCCACCTCTGTGTGGACTGACTCCTTCTATATGGGAGTAGTTCTCCGAATCGTACCACTAGTGTTTCATCCCGGTTGATCCCAGTAGTCTTTAGGTCAGTCCAAGAAATCAAAAAATAAATAAATAAATAAAAACAAGTGAAATAATTTTGGTACCCAATTTGATTTTTTTTTTTAAGTTACCGAGACTAATCTAGAAGATCGAGACTACGCTGGTAGAATACTGATAGCACAATCCGAATAAACGGCTCTCATACGATTAGGAACTACTCATACTTGGATGGGAGACAACTCATATATATAAGAGAAAATCTAATCATTTTTATTTGGCGATGAGGTGCGCAATCTCACAAACCCATGACATGTCATGGGAGGGTTGCAATTATTTGCCACCCAACTTACCCCTCTTTGCGCAAGGTTTCCAAAAATTCGTGTGTGTTCAATTGATGGAATGAATGGAGGTTCCCACCCCAACTCTGTGTGCCCCATATTAACATGTGACACGTTTTCATATATTCTTATGATATTAAGGTGTGTTTGGCATTTTAAGTTTTTGGCAGCATTTTTTATATGATGCTTCCTCGAAAAAACATTCCCAGAATGGAAGCGGATTCTCCAGCACACTTAGAGCTTTATGTTCAGTGGTAAATAGATCTTAACTTGAAATTACTTCATCTTTTAAATATTACGTACAATCCAAAAATTCAAAAATAAATGAAACTTGAACCTTCCCACATATACAGAAAAATGTATGTAGAGATATTTGAATCTCAATCACAAGTGATAAATGGAAAATGTATTACCAATTGAAATATAAGTGAATGTGACTTGATATTGCAGTTTCGCATGTGTATTATTGAAAATGCTATAAAAATTTCCGATGGTGGAGTTTTTTTTTTTTAATTTATTTAACTTAATTAAATATTGGAAATTTTTTCCCCTTTTTTTGGGTTTAATTTGACAAGAAATCATTCCAAGGCCATAAGAAATATGATGGGTATATTTACATGCTGAGAAAAAAGTAATACTCAACGTGATTTTCACGGGTGTATGAACATTAGAAGAAAAGAACCCAACGGTTGGTGGTAATTTTTTAAAAATAATAATAATAATAATCAATAAAATGCTTCAAAAGTTGTGTCATATGATCATAATCCAAGCAAAAACATTGCCCACAAATTCTATTATAATTATATTTTTTTAAAGATGAAAAAGAAGGATGAATCATATTGTTATTTATCAAACTCTTTCCACACAAAAGTGTGAGAAAGGGAAAGACAAGAATGAAAAGAAAGTTGATGCCAATCAAAACCTTCCAAGATAGACCTTCACCTTCTATTAGGGAGAAAAAAAAGGCACCCATTTTTCATTGTTTAGAAGAAATGACAAGGAATCAAAATAGGAGTAGCATAACTTTTTTTGTACTTTTGTCACAAATTGAATCCCTTTTTGAATTCCCTTCTAGACATCAATAGTTGGCTTTTTGTCTTAAATTTTCACAAATTCTTTGACAAAACTTGGAGGCTTTTAGTGGCAAATTATTCATCTCATGTGAAAGAAATCTAAGGTGATATTTAAGCATATCAAAAAGTCTTCTTGAAAAAATAAAATAAGAATTGAAGAAAAAGTGACAGTGACTTGAAACCAAATGGACCATTCTTGCAACCCTTTTGTTAGTGGCCCTTTAATTTATAAAATCTTTTTCACTACCTAAATGTCATGAGACTGAAAAAATTTTTGGGTGTCTCAATCAATGATGATTTTGGTGGATGATCTAATGCATATGATGTCAAACAAATACTTCTAATGACAGTATAAAATTAGTATGAAGTTGCAATGTTGTATCAAACAATTCGATTTGATTATTATATATTATCATTCTTTCTCCAAACTTTTTGCTCATTTTTAAACTGTAACTGACCATAAATTTATTACAACATTCTTTCCAGCCTTTCAATTTTTAATTTCATTCGTCTCCCAACAAATTAAACTTACTTGAGACCTCAACAGTGGCATCACATTACCCACAAAAATTGTCAACCACACCCTTTTTTGAAATATGGATTTGTATTGATACAAACCGCATTTATTCTGACTTTATATCAATGCAAATTGAGATTTTGTACGTAAAACATACAAAATTTCATACATGATCAATCATCATTTTTTTTTTCTATTCGGGGAAAGTATATTTAAACTTAGGAATTTAGGTTTACTAAGAGCATCTTCAATGCTCTCATGAATTATAAAAAAATTACATATCACATAGAATGAATAGATATTGAGTTAAAATAAACCTCTCAAATGCAATTATTACTCATCAATGTCAAGCTGAGGTGACACAAAAAAAAATATATTTTTTCAACCTGACATTCTATTTTCAAAGGATATGTTATAGCATTTCTAATGCTCTCATTGATTGTATTTTGAAAAACAAAACATTATGTCTTTAATGTCAAAGAATTTGCTTACTACATGGTATATGTATTATTTGATAGGCAATCAAATTGAAAAATTATTCTCCAATGCTTCTATGTATTTCCATTTAATATCTCAATTTATTTTCATTTAATGCTTCTATCGGTTTTCATTTAATGCTTTCAATTTTTTTTTTTTTACTTTTAATTAGATTTAAAAATTAGCATTAAATAATTACTGATTTACTGACATAGTTGTCTTACACATCCTCTAAAATAGATAATCATGTTGACAATATCTTCTTTTTTATATACTACCTCAGCTTGACATTGATGAGTAATAATTATATTGAAGAGATTTATTTTAACTCAATATATATTCATCCTATATGACATGTAATTTTTTCATAATTCATGAGAGCGTTGAAGATGCTCTAAGAGATGTAATTTCTACCAATACTCTCCTTACATTAGTCATTTAAATACTTCATATTTATATATAATTTCAACTTCCATATTTAATAACTTGTGCTTTTTGTGCAGTTTTCACAACATATACTAAGCTTCAAATTATAAGTTATAGAATATTGTGGTCTTTGTAACCTAACAACAGTAAAAAGAGTAATGATATGCTTATCAAATTTTTTGTTCAAATTTATGTTTGTGTCATGTGAATTATCAATACCACATTAATAAAAATAGTAATGATATACTTACCAAATTTTTTGTTCAAATTCATGTATATATTAAATGAATTATCAATATCATATTAATTATGATATTATCTCATAATTTATAAAGTATTGATAAATTATTTACCATATCATTTAGGTATGAATTTGAGTAAAAAGTTAAAAAAATTTGACATTACTCGTAAAATGTATTTATTATGTTAACAAATCACAAAAGTTAAAGGATTTGTGAACGGAGATTTCAAAAAAAAAAAAAACAGAAGAAGAAAAGAAAGGTGGTGAAGAAAAGCACTTATCAAAAAGTATCTTTACAATGAGACGGTATAAAAAAGAAAAATATATTAATGGCAGTTACTATAAAAACTGCTTTTGAAAGCAGCACTAAACAGTTACGTTAGATGATAGAATGTTTGACAGTTGGGTTTGTGTTGGGCTGTGTTTTGTCTTCCAAAATTTCCAAATTGGTGTTTATATGTTGTACTCTAAACACCTTTCCAGCTAACAACTTTCTCTTCCTTTTTGTTCTTTTCTCCTCTCTAATTGATTGATTCTTCTCTTGTACTATTTTCCATGGCTGACAATGCTCTATAGAGGGTAGAACAGTCTTTTTGGATTCTCACGTATGTGATGTGTCTTAAAGACTCAAATCTTTTATCTGCGTTCAACTTGTTTTTCTTGGTAGATTGATAAAGATTCAATCTTTACATTCAAAATCACTGCTTTTGTGTTGTGTTAATGTCAAGACTTGATCTTTTGAGGAAAATCTTAAATACCTTTGTGGATTGTGTAGAGTAGATGAGTTGTTGATCTGGGTGGATCAATGTTTGTACGTAAAAGGAGGGTATGAAATGGGCTAAGTGGTGGATAGAAGCAGTTGTGAATCGTAAAAAGAAGTGAAATTTCATGAGGGTTTTGTTTTGCAAGATTCATTGTCCTTCCTTCATTTGCTTCTGCAAACCAACTTCTCACATATACACAACAGGGCCTTTGAAGTTGGAGAACAGCCCACATGTGCCTTCAACATCAACTACAGCTGTTGTTTCACTCAGTGACGATTATCAACTTGTGTGTGGAGTTGATAATGAAGTGGCCAATCAAGTCAAGGAGGAGAGTGTTGTAAATGGCCAGAAGCAACAACAACAAGAACAAGAGCAAGAGCAAGGAGAAGAAGAATGTGAGAATTGTCCCAGAAGCAGTCTTAAGAAGCTGAATTCGGATTCGGAACAAGCTCAGAAGAAGAAGGTACAATGGATGGACTTCTTGGGGAAAGAATTGGTTGAGATCAGGGAATTTGAAGCTAGGTTGGTACTCTTTTTCTTGGTGGTTGGTTATTATTATTATTGTTATTATTATTATTATTATTATTTTGTCTTAAAATTGTTCTGTTTGATTTCGTTTTTGTTGGAGTGTTTGATTACAAATTGTGCAAAAGTTTTATAGATACAGTATTGATTTGAATAGTTAGATTTCTTACATTCATTCCAAGAACTTTAAAGAAAAGAAATGAATGGTATTTGGTGGGCAAATGTTTGAGCTGATGATTGGAAAGTAGCTGAGAATTGAATCCATTTCGTGTTGTTCTGAAAGAAGAAGGAAAATTTTTGACTGATTGTTTAAGGGAAGATCTTATTTTCTGTCATAGAATTTATTTTGTTAAGTTAGATATGCGAATTGTGAACTTGATAAGGTAGCTAAGCAGGGAAATCTTACGTTTTTATAAGAAAGTAGAACTTTTTTTTGTGTATCGAAAAAGAAAACCAGATTGAATTAGAGTTTTTGGCACTATAGACGCCATTGAATTGCATTGAGATCCTGAGGTTCTATAAGAGATCAATTAATAGTTTCTTGCCTCGGATGACTTCTTGTCTAGGGGAATATTGTGTGGCTAATACTCTATAAAGGCATGTAAACTTGTAAACCTTGACACTCCTTTTTGATCCGTCAGAATTTGATCTGTCAGAAGCTGTAATATATATATATCAAGTGAGTGTTTCTTAACTAGTGAAGAAACCTACTATGGTGAATTGAAACTGGATGATGAATTTTTTTTCTTGAATATAGTTTATGCTTTCAGATGACTGCTTCATGAAGTGCAAAATAATACAATATCGACTTTTTGTCCAGGGGATAACCATGCTGCTAATACTCTATAAAGGACATGCAAACACCAGATGAAAACCTTTATGCGTAATGGCTTGTTAGGATGAAAATGCTGCTTCTAAAAACTCTATAAAGGCATATAAACTGTCACTTTAACACTGCCGTTTAGTCTGTTGGAAGTTTTAATACTAGCTATTCACTTACGATTTGTATAGAACCACATATGAAATGTGCAACAGATTCTTGGAGCTAATTAAAATTCTGTATTTTCTGTTTTCTGAACAGTGAAATGGAAGACACCGACAATGATGGCGAATTCAGTAAGGGTTGTGTTTGTACAATTCTATGACCACCCTTTCCTATTGGCTTCATCTACAAATTCGTATAGTGACCATAGTATCGAGCAGGGATAAACACAACAGCTAGTGATCCCAATTTCATTCTATTTATCTTTCAGGTTCAAGTATTATAAAGGAGCTCCCTCACCATCCTTGATATGGGAAATATTCTTGATGAAGAACTCAGTATAGAAAATAGTTACTTTTCTTTTGTAAGAAGAAATATTAAACAATTGTATCTTTTAGTTCACTGAACAACAACATTCTATTCTTCATATCATTATGGAATATGACACAAGTTTCTAGTCTTCTGATGTATGATTTGTAATTGTATCATCATTTGCTGCATATTCTGCTACTTCAGATTCAAGGTTCTATTACAATATGCTTAGTGATATGAAAACACTTAAACCTTTATTCATGATAAGCAAATTATTCGTGAATTCTGGTGATGGTCGGTAGACAGAAACATTATTTGAAACCCATAAGATTGAACTTAAACTGTTTTGCCCACTTCTTCTTCTTTCCTGTTGGCTTAGAGGCGGAGCTGCCTGAAACGCCCCGAGAAATATACAATCACCACCGTTAAGATAAAGCTGAATGAGTATCCAATTGCCACTCCTTGCCATGAAACCCAATAAGCCTCCTCCTTTTCATCCTCTTGTGGCTTCGCTGGTGGAGATTCTACCGGACATGGCAACTGAATTTGCATACCACACAACCCAGTGTTGTTAGCATAATAGTTTGGATCGTTCATTGTGTCCATCTGGCCACCAACCGGAATCTTTCCCTCAAGCTTGTTGTTACTGACATCCAACGTGGTAAGTTGTTGCAGCTTCACTAGTGTTTTCGGAAGTTGACCTGACAGTTGATTGTGTGACAAGTCCAAGCTCTCTAGATTCTGTAAATTACCAAAACTTGCAGGTATACTCCCAGAGAGATTGTTGTAGGAGATGTTGAGTAGCTTTAGACCCTTTAAAGAACCTAGTGAAGCTGGAATCTGCCCGGAAAGTCTGTTCTTCGACACGTCTAACAAAGAGTAGATTTCCAGGTTGTAGCTTGAAAGGCCTAGTTTCGACTTCTTCCAGTTGACTATCAAATCATTGAACTCAATAGAGAAGGTGAACAAATCTGAGGGTGATTGAATGGTATTCGGTGTATCAATCATTCCAACCAGACTTCCAAACTTGGTAGGGATTTTACCTGTGAGGTCGTTGCTTGAGGCATCAAGGATTCTGAGATTTGTCAGGTTGGTGATTTCATCAGGGATTGAACCCTGGAGAGAGTTATTTCGTAGATTGAGAACCTGCAGGGTGGAGATTTGGGAGAGAAACCTTGGAAGTTCACCTGTGATTCCATTGTCATGGAGGTCAAGTTGCTCTAGTTTGGTGAGGTTTGTCAGGTTCCGAGGCAGGTTTCCTGAGAATTTATTACTTCCTAGTGCAAGTATTCTAGCATCCAGGGAAAAGATCACAGGAACCTCACCTGAAAATTCATTATAGGATAAATCAATGAAAGCAAGCAATGCATTAGGATCAAAATCAGGAGGCTTCCCTGAAAATCTGTTTCTTGCCAAATCCAATAGAAGAAGGCGATAAATCTTGGTTATAGATTTCGGAATCTCCCCAGAAAAATTGTTTCCAGCCAGCATGAGAATCATCAACTTAAGAGCATCTCCAACATTTTCTGGCAACTCCCCAGAAAAATTGTTCCGCGAAAGAGAAAGGACTGATAGACTCAATGTCTGAAAGAGACGCGGTGGAAGAGAACCAGAAAGATTATTGTCTGACAGAAATATGTTGCCAATGTCCATTTCAGCTAGCCATTCTGGGAATGGTCCTTCAAGCTGGTTCTCGCTTAAATCCAGGAAATCAAGAGACTTCTGCGTTGAAATCCACCCTGGAATTTTCCCTGAAAGTCCACATGATTTCATTGACAATCGAGACAGCATACATTTTGGCACTATCTTTGCATTGTTGTTCCATGTCAGGTTATTCCCTCCAAGAAACAACTTCTTCAAGGTCTCGATATCAAACAACCAGGATGGTATTTCTCCAGAGAGCAAGTTGTTTTCAAATTGAATTGTTTCCAGCTTGCTTAGTTTCTGTAAAGATGAAGGGATTCCACCAGTCAGGATGTTGTTACTCAGGACCAAGGTGGTCAAGTTGATTAAATGATCACCAATCTCATCAGGAATCTCCATTGACAGAGAATTCTCTCTAAGGTCCAAGACTTGCAACTCCTCCAGAGCCATAACAGAAGAAGGAATCCCACCTACAAAACTGTTTCCACGAAGAGACAACTGCTGCAACTTCCTGAGATTTCCAATCTCCTCAGGAATGTTCCCCCCAAAATGATTCTCTTCCAAACTTAACACCCTCAGGTTCTGAAGAGAAGACACTTCCAGGCTCAAATTACCAGTGAGTCCATTGCTACTCAAGTCCAGGTACCTAAGACTCCTCAAATGGAAAACCTGAGGAGGAATGGAGCCAGTGAAGTTGTTCTGCTTCATATCAAGATCCACCAGTTGGTAAGATTAGCAAACCCATGGCCTGGAATTTCACCCTGAATGAAATTTGATGATATATCAAGAATCATCAAGCTTGTGACACCAAAAAGTGGTGTCATCACCCTGGAAGTAATCAACACTGGCTCAAAAAATCCCATCAAAACCAGGGAATCAAGATAGAGAGCAATCACCTCCCTTGATTGAGAACTACAAGTGACCCTTTCCCATTGACAACAATCTGAGCTGGAGTTCCATGAATACAAGCCAAACAATGGATCAACTGAAGAAGAGTTTGTAGCATTCATGGACAAGGATTTGAATTGGAGAAGGGCTTGTTTTGACTTCCAGGACAAGAAAGACAAATATTGAAAAATAAGAAGGAGATTATGGAGAATCCAAGTAGTGACAGGTTCATTTTTGCAATTGAGTTGGTTTCTGCCGTTGTTTTACTTTCTACTTTAAATATTAATATTACAAGGTCTAGTTGGGTGTAGAAGTAGGAGAGAGTGAGCCAAGAGCAACTTCCACAAGAAGTACTGTTAGCAGAAGCAGCTTTTCCACAAGTCAATGGTCAGTGTTAGACGTTCTGGAGAGACTGGAAGAAGCACTAGGTTGTCCACTTTGGAATTCCAACATCCAAGACTAGTTGAAGAAATGAAAGCGGCTTATCTTGTTTGTCATTTTCATGGAAATTCCTTGCTGACATTGTTGACTTCAGACTTTTTTTTCGGTGATTATTTGTAACTTGTTAAGGTAATTCATAACAAGCGCCTAAAAAGTGTGCCTGGTGGAACGCTATGGTGGCAGCTTCCTCTTGGTCATTGCTCCTTTTGGGTGATTGATTTAAGGTTGGAACCGCAAAAGTCTCATTTGATTTGTGGATAACTTTTCCATTTTGTGTGGATTGTCTCTTGCATTTTAAGAGCCTAATTCCAGGTTATACCTAAAGTTCTACATTAAGAGGAGTGTATTCAATCATGATTTTGAAAAACTTTCATAGACTTTTTTCAGTGAATGACTTTTGTAGAAGTTCACAGATTTCTAATGACTTTACAAATTCATAAAAGACTCTCACAGACTTTTATAAACTATTTTTAATAGACTTTCATTAACTTTGATAAAATTTTAAAAGAAATTATGAAAGACTTTTATAAACTTTATTGGCTTTTATAGACTTCTAAATACTTTCATAGACCAACATTTCACTAACTTATAATATAATATATACTTTCTAAGTTAGTAAAACTATATTATTATGTTAATAATGATGAAAAAAATATAATACATAAAATAAAAGTAAAATCACCTCAATTACATAAATTAATAACCAAAATACAAATATTTTAAACGTTTCATTATTTATTTTATGTCTTCTATGAAAAATAAAATCTCTAATGTCTTATTAATAATGTTAATATCGCTCCACATATCAATAGCTATAACAGCATTCCATTATTAGCATACTCTCTTTACTGTTCTTGAGTCTCAAGAAATGAGTTAAAATCATCATTTCATTAACTAATATGATGAAGATATGAAGATTCATAGATATTGATAAATTTTAATAGATTTTCATTTACTTCTAAAATAATAATATATTCCTTTGACAAACTCGTGCCGCAAATTATAGTTTTGTAAGTTATATTTCTCATTTCAATAAAAAATTTTCTTTTAACATAGTGTAAATAAAACTTATGAAAAACAATCATCAAAACTAATGTTTTACAAAATTCAAACTAATTAATTTTATGATATGTTACAAATATCAAAATTGATTACTATACTAATCAAATTAACCTAATCAAAAGTAAAAGTTCAAGAAATTCGTCAACATGTATAAGAATAAAAATTGAAAAAAATATCACATGTATATTAAACAATCAAATTTAAAATTTTAATTTTTAAAATAAACCACTAGCTGGAAAATCTCCAAATATTTTTTTTTTCTTTTTATTTGAAATAGAGGTTTTTCCTCTTATTTTTTAGTATAAAAAACAAATATTTCATTTATTAATTTCATCGATTTTAAAGCAATGAGATTTTTTATCTATACATTTGTGAGTTCTATTTCATTATTTGTACATAAAAATGTTAATCTATTAGTTTACAACACAATCGTTAATAATAGTTGTACTATTTATCATAAGAATAATAAGATGATTTGAATCAATATCCATCTAGACATTTTTTTGGCTATTATATATATATATATATATAAATTATAAAATGTTTCATTTCTCAAATTTATTTTGTTGACATCTAACTCCTCAACTTTGATTCAAACTTGAAATCTTCTACAAAATAATATTGATGTTTTTAGAAAAAGAAGAGGCCTAATAAGATTCAAAAACTAAAAAGCCAACAATTTGAACATAGGAAAAATATATTGACCATTATAATTCACAATAAAATAGGAGTGATATATATATATATATATATATTTGTGTGTATTTAAAAAAAAAATAAGTGAAATATTTTTATGACTATCACTGAATTTGGGGCGATTTAAATGTAAAAGAGATTGTAAGGTTTGTTTTTGTTTTGTTTTGTTTTGTTTTTTTTTTTTTGGTTTTTGTTTTTTTTTTTTTTTTTTGGATGAGAAGGGATTTACATTTTATAATCAATAACAAAAGTCTATAAAAGTTTTTGAGAGGAGTGTGAGAGAATTTGTGGAGTTTGATTATTATAAATTTAAAAATCTCTCAAAGTTATTAAAATTTAAAATTCCATAAAAGTTATTAATATTTTGGATACCCCATAATTTTTATAAATTCTTCAAAAGTCTTGATTAAATACCTTATAACTTTTATAGACTTTTTAAAAATAATTAAAAGTCTATATTAAATATCACATAACTTTTATAAAGTCTTTAAAAGTTTATATTGAATACATCTAAACTTTTAAATTCTATAAAAGTCATTAAAATTTAAATTAAATATACCCCCCTTAGAGCAGACCAGTAAGTAATAATTATACTTGTAATATGTTAATAAAAAAATTATTAAAAAAAAAAAAAAAAAAGCCTTTAAAACTGAAAAAGTGATTTCTAAATTAAAAGAACCTTATGAAGAAGTACTTTTTAAAAATCAAATGCTTTTAATTTAAGGTCTTATACTCCTATTAATTGGTACCTCTCATTATAAGAATATTTCTATTTAAACTATGGCAGCAAATGAAATTTTGATTTTGTCTGAATATGGAACACTAAAATATTCTTCTTCGCATATGTCAATGGACTGACGTTAATACAACTTGTTCAAAGCAACCAATTGTACCATAATGCAAGATTGGTGAGAATCATCTCCTTCATTATATAATTTCAAAATGAATGAAAAATCAAATTGGATGTACCACTGGTAATGCTTCTATTCTATACTTCATACAATTTTCTTGCTTAATCATCTAATTTCGGTATAAAAGAAAAAAGAAATGAATTGGAGTTAAAAATTGGGTTTGTGAACAAAGGGACTACTCATATGATGATGGCAAGAGAGCAAAGTGATTGTTATTTTTAAGAGATGCAAGCAGCCTCAACCATTAGATAAAGTCTATAAAGTTACCAACATTGACACTAAGGGAAACCATTATCAAGTCAATGTAAAGATTTTTAAAAGACCATATATCCAAGCATGCTTGTAGAGATTGAGTACAATGGTGATGAGGTATTGTTTTTTTTTTTTTTTCTTGAAAGAGGTGATGATGTATTGTTACTACAACAAAAACAATGTTGAACCTTTAGTTTACATATTGTTGTAGAGGTTGGGCATCATATCTCATAATTGAAACGGAATTATCCTCTTGAAGCATCTTATCATTTACACCATATGACACATTTCGAGTTTCCTTCATGAGAAAGTAATCAGATTTCTACTTATATGCTTGTGATTAGAACAGATGATTGTTGTAAGTCGAATCTCTTTGTAGATGGATTTCAAGAAGACTATAAGAGGTGAAAACACAATAAGCATATGTTAGGGATGACAATTTCACCCATGAACCCGTGAATCCATAGATTTCAAACCGCAATGGAAGGATGTAGATTTAATTAAATGGATTCATGGGCGAGTGTAAATGCTAAATTTCAACCCAAAGCCAGTTTGGGTTCAGGTGAGGATGCGAAAAAATCCCGCACCTTCACACTCTTACCCACAAACACGAAATATAAAATTTTATAATATAATATGATATTAAAATTGAAAGCTTTTTGGGGGGGGTCATGAAAGCTTTTGCATTTATTTGTTATGTTGTTTTAGAGTTCAAATGTATTATGCATTTGGCCGATGCTTTGGTATATTTTATATTGTATTTTGGATTTATAGAGATTTATGTGATTTGTATTTTTATTTTGAATTTATTATGTTAGTTGGATAATTAAGTTCAATTTGTTTTAATGATTGATGTTATTATTAGGATTTGGAAATTATGTCATTTGCACTTATTATAGGCGATATTGAGAAAATAGACTTGAATAAACTTGAAATGAATTTTTTTTTTTAAATGTTGTGGTTTGCAGGTGGGAATTCAGGGTCGTACCTATACCCAAACCCTACGAAATTTGCACAAGTTGCAGGTGTAAATTTTTTTTTTTATAATGGGCCTAATTTGGGTTTGAACAAAAATGCCGTGTGCTAACCCGACACACTTGTCATTCCTAATAGTAGGTAAATAATATAATTAATATTCAAGTGAATAACAAACGCTACAATTAACATCAAAATATTATAGCAAACAGAATAAGAACTATAACAACTTGAACAACAAACCAGCTTGAATTTGCTGAAGATAGAGGCTTGCAGTGTATAGTAATGTCCTAAAGACAAAATTTCATCCCTTCTTCATGCTTGAAGATGGTGTCTCTCAGAATTAAACTATCTATGATCTTGTTTCTTAGCACATGCACCAAGACTCTACAGGACAAAGTTTGAGAGTTTTGAATGCAGAAATGGTATTGATGTTTGATAGATTTTGTGAGAGGTCATGTTAATGTCCTCTTACTCTTGTTGATGTCTTGTTGCAAAGACACTAGTATCAATTGAATAGGAGTGAAGAGTTTAACTCTTCACTTGAAATTTGAAAATTTTTTCTAGAAACGGTCTTTACCACGACCTGGTGCTCACGCATCCAAGTCATGGTTGGCTCTGTCACCCATCAACAATCGAGTTGTGCGACCTTTGTTAGGAACTTAGCAAAAATAAAAGTTGAGTCAATCTCACATCGAAAATAAAAAGTAAAAATAAAAGTGGAGTTAATTCTATATCGAAAAATAAGTAAGCTTAGATGGATTTCCTAGCCTATATAAGGAGTCCAAAGCTCTTATTTCAAATTGCCCTAGTCAAAAACACTTTAAACATTGTTTTTTACTCTATTTAAATTTCTTTCTTATTTATCTTATTTTAGAGTGTAGGAAAATGTGAGTAGATATATGCTTTGGAGAATGTGAGTGTATGAGATTGTGGGATGTGAAATAATAATCTATGTGATTGTAACAATTTTGTCATAGTGAATTTCTTTCTAAGGGTCGTGGTTTTTTCTCTGACTTAAAGTTTTCCACATAAATTTTTGTGTTATTGTAATTATTATTATTTTCTATTTTATTTCTTTATTATTTTTTATATTCTTACAGAAAACAGATTTTTAGAAGAGAGTTTGGAAAGCGAATTTTTCTAATAAGTGGT